>OW679197.1:30211335-30378106 GCA_940337035.1 Agriotes lineatus | reverse complement strand
GTGTAAAATGCACGTTACAATGTTTATAAGCAGAACGATGGCAAGGAATGAGTTTTATTTTCTCTTACCCTAGCAGCACAACCTGATTGGAGCCATGTTGGCTGCCAACATTGGCAAAACATTGGAATGAAACGTTTTTATATATGGTATTTATATTGGACTCCCATTTGTATTCTACATCGGCGATCAATATTTATCCTACATTGGTGACAAATATTTATTCGACATTGGCCACCAATATTTATTCTATATAGATGACAAATATAGTACCTTAGCAGCACAACCTGATTGGAGCCATGTTGGCTGCCAACATTGGTAAAACATTAGAATGAAGCGTTTTTATATATGGTATTTATATTGGACTCCCATATGTATTCTACATTGGCGATCAATATTTAACCTTCATTGGTGACAAATATTTATTCAACATTGGCCACCAATATTTATCCTATGTAGATGACAAATATAGTACCCTAGCAGCGCAGCCTGATTGGAGCCATGTTGGCTGCCAACATTGGCAAAACATTGGAATGAAACGCTTTTATATATGGTATTTATATTGAACTCCAATATGTATTCTATATTGGCCATCAATATTTATCCTACATTGTTGAAAAACACTGAATCTACATTCTTGACCAATATTTATTCTATATTGATAATTCATATTTATTCTTTTTAGAGTTTTTTTAAAATGACTGCTTTAAACCTTTTTAAAATGAAGTATCCATGGAACAGAATAATAATTTGTTACAGAATAACAATAAAGTAAACGGCTTACTATGATTTTTGGATAAATTGTGGACGATCTGGACTACATTATTGCCATTTTTTGTTCTGTTCCACGGCTACTTGATTTTAATGGGTTTAAAACAGTTATTTTGTAAATACCTCCTGTTATTTTCGTGTCATAAAAATGTATCGGAGTATTTTTGTTGAGAGTTGAATTTCCGTCGATTGGTACAAAAAATCTACATTTTTGGAAATAACTCGAGAAGTAAATGCTTAATGCTTATGCCCTTAATTTGGTCCACCCTGTATAGTTCATTTATAATTTACAAATATTAAATACTAGATATTTCAGTCAATATACAGAAATGCAATATTTTTCTAAGTATAATCATGGGTGAGATGTTAAAAATACATTTTTTTTTATATCCAACCAACTATATAATTATAATGTTATAAAATATACATTCACAAAATAATTTTTATACGGTCGTTAGCCGTTGCCAAAAAGAGTGATACAGACTTTCTTATATCTGTATCTGGCACTTCCGGGAAACGGCGTCGCACGGCAGCTGTAACAAAAATTAACACACTATACATCTTACATTTCAAAATATATGGAAAACAACTTACTAACAATAACGTTGTAAATTTTCAAGGTACAAAAGGGCAGTTTTTTCTTTTTTCCAAGTCCTGAATACAACGTTGTATTTTCTGGGGATAGAAGTTTTTTCATAATATTATATATTTATTAATATAATAACAAAATAAGAATAAAAGTAGTACTCACCTTAAAGATTTATTTGTAAGGGCGACAACTTGCGGAAAACGTTCAGTCACAGGTCGCAAAGAGAAGTGTGGCATCGAAATCGAGTAACATTTGAAGCTTTAAGAGCCCGACAATTACCCTCTCGTTGAAGCAGGTAGAAATGTGGCTGAGAACTAAGCTTGCCGACCTTGAGACGACAATCTTTCTAAGTGTAATAATGGAAATAATCACGGGGGTGAGGACAGAGGGGCCATTGGCACTTAAATTGCCGTGAAAGAATTAAAAAATTGCACTAAATGTATAAAAATTGAACAACCAAATACTCTTCAATGTAGGTATAATGAGTACTTCAACTGGATAGAAATACATATAGAGAAATCTATTTTTTATTTTATTAACCACAATAATTGCGTAATACAGTGGAATCTCGAAGGGACAGGAAAAGAACTTGAACTTGGAGGGAGCAACTAGAAGTTGCATACAAGTGTATACAACATAGAGCATGTTTACTAAACACATATCATAATTAGATTATTAATTAAACATCGACATTATGTCTTGATTGTCCATGAAATTTTTCGGCTTTTAATAAAATTAAAAGTTTTGACTTCTCATCCTTTTAAACTGTAATTCGCCATGGCCTAAATTGCTGCAGCAATGAAAACAGTTCTCTTAACATTTTTAACCCTCGCAGTATTGATGAATATTTTTGATTCGATACATTTTTGATAATGTGTTCCAGCGAATTCGAAATTCATTTGCAAAAATACATAAAAATTAAATAGGCATTATTATTTAAGTCGTTTTATTGGCATTTACAATATAAATAACCAATTTTGTAATATGAACATTATTATTTATATAGGAACTACCAACAAATTAGTATAGGTTTTGTTACTTTTCGTGACTAATGTTTGCCATCTATATTTCTATCAGACAATATACATAATAGAAATATATAAATTATGAAAACCATAATGCAATTTCAGCCATTTTGTAATTCATACTTTCTTAATTTGTAGTGCCAGAGGGAATTCATTTGTAAGCTTTTTACGATGCCGAAGTCTTTATTTACTGTAAATAGAGAATCACACTACTTGTCTGTAATGATACGGTCTTTATTGCCACATGCGCTACGAATATCCATAATGCTATCGTTTAATGTTAGCTGTAAAAGTCAAATCTCTGTTTTCTAGACTTGTTAGTGCATTAGGAAGTAGGGAATAATTACCAGAAATAAATTCTGAATAGTTTTGTAAAAGTTTGTTGTCGCTTCAAGTGAAGTCGCCGAATCTCTATCAACATTTGTAGGGATACGAAAATTTCTTCACGTTCAGTTACGGACGATTTCACTGACCTATGATTCATAAAGTATTCTCTTTGTTCAGAAAAACGGTAATAGCATTTTCTAGGAATATATATATATATATTTAAACTGTGTTCGGCCATTGGTAAGTAATTGGAGAAGCTGAAAATATGGCTATTTCTCAAATATAAAATAACGTCGTGTATATATTAAGTTGAAGTAGCATGAAGATAAATTTTATGTAAATATTCCATTGTTGGAAGTCATTCTAGATAAATCCAACGTAGGGCCCACATTGCTTCACAATATTGTAAAATAGTAGCTTGCCAATATTGAATCAAGATGAGTTTTGCGTGAATATTCCAATATTGGAGATAGATAAAAAAATTTACATCGTCACAATATTTTCTGAAGCTAGGAATCCATTATGGTCTTCCTAGACAAATCCGATGTAGGGCCCACATTGCTTTATAATGTTGGAAATATATAGGAAATTTATATGGTAACAATAATGTCTGGAGCTAGGCATCCCATTATGGTCTTTCTAGATAAATCCAATGTAGGCACCATATTGCTTTATAATATTGGAAGTATATAGGAAATTTATACGGTAACAATATTGTCTGGAGCTAGGCATCCCATTATGGTCTTCCTAGATGAATCCAATGTAGGCACCATATTGCTTTAGAATATTGGAAATATGTAGGAAATTTACATAGTAACAATATTGTCTGG
This sequence comes from Agriotes lineatus, assembly GCA_940337035.1. Classification (NCBI taxonomy): domain Eukaryota; kingdom Metazoa; phylum Arthropoda; class Insecta; order Coleoptera; family Elateridae; genus Agriotes; species Agriotes lineatus. The sequence continues at coordinate 30,374,567 of OW679197.1, read as the reverse complement.
AGCTAGGCATCCCATTATGGTCTTCCTAGATAAATCCAATGTAGGCACCATATTGCTTTATAATATTGGAAATATATAGGAAATTTATATGGTAACAATATTGTCTGGAGCTAGGCATCCCATTATGGTCTTCCTAGATGAATCCAATATAGGCACCATATTGCTTTATAATATTGGGAATATGTAGGAAATTTATATAGTAACAATATTGTCTGGAGCTAGGCATCCCATTATGGTCTTCCCAGATGAATCCAATGTAGGCCCCACATTGATTCGCAATACTGAAAAATAATAGGCTAACAATATTGTATCAAGATGGGTTTTACGTGGCCAATATTGGCCAAGATTCCAACATTGGAAACAGATTGGAACAATGTGGTTCCAAGGTTTTGTGCTGCTAGGGTACTAGCGCTGTTCCTAAAGGATAATCTAAGTATATAAAACAATCCTTTGGGCAAGCTTTAGTTTAACATTTTTGGAGTTGTTTGAATAGCTTAATTTTTTTCACCTCAGTTGATATCTTTACAAACAAAATTGAAAGTTATAAATTGCTATTACTTTCAATTGTTCCAAGTGAAAATGAGAAAAATTAGATTTATCGAAATAGATTTCTGAAATCCCGTAGCTTCTGTTGAAATTAAAAAATATTGCTAGGCGATTGCTTTTAACTAGTACATAGTTTATAAGAGCTGCTGGAGTAGTGTTGCGTAGTATAACATTGTTACTTGCTTACGTTTCGTATACATTTTTAAATGCAAAACGTGAAACTTTTATAATTCTGAATATAGTAACGTATTTTCTCATATTGACATAATATACTGATGCGACTTTATAGTTGCAGAAATGATTACATTATTTTTTGATTACAACTATTTTTAATTAAATTGGGTTTTTAATATTTGATTATTTTGACAGCCAGACTTTCGAATTCGTAAGCTTTTAAAATGTGGCTTCTAAATGAAAGAGAATCGAACGAAAACAAATCTTCCATGAAAACTATTTGTGTGTTGGTTGTCTCTCCATAATTTATTGTGCTATTTCTAACTTTGTTACGATTTTATTTGTATAGGTTACCGCCAGATATGAGAACAGGCAACAGAGAGGAGTCAGAAATCTGTGGCTGGCTAGTGTTAAGTTGTTGATTTAAGTTGAGCATTCGTCATTACTTTTGTTATATTTACATTTATTTTTGAGCCAACCTGTAGATTGTTTATTTAACAGTTCTAATATTGTTATTAATTAATTTTCATTCTTGAGTGTAACGTAAATGTATAAGTTGTTTATGGTCAATATTTATACCCATATTTTTTTCAATTTTAGTTGTTAAATATGATACATACCTGTATTTTTTCTTATAGTGTAAGTTTCATGTAACCCACCTGTTCTCCAGTAACTGTTTGTTTCTTATTGTGTAATTAAATATAGGCACATATAATTCACGTATGTTTTTGAAAATAGAAGTTGGGTGAAAAATAGTATATTACTCGCAATAACGTTAAAAATGAAAAGCTGTCTAGGCGAAACAACGACTTTTTACTTTCGTACGGGCCTTGAAGCTTTATCGGCGACCAAAAAATTACCCGCTTCCTGTTTTCTGTTTCAGAAAAATGCGCCTCGGATAAGGAAATGGACAAACGCAATAATATCTTTTTATGAACGTGGCAGTTTCGTAAATCCAGCAATTTAGACTGCTTAATCTTTATTGGGAAACTAATTGGTGGTGCGGTATGGTAAACATATTTTCCTGCGGCACTTATTTTTTATTAAACACCAAATCCGGCGGCAATTACAACTTCGTGCTGAACCGATTTAGTGCACGAATTTGTATCAGTCTTTCGAGCCTGGACGTGAATTATTAGGCCATTCCTTAAAATACCAAACAAAAAATTAATTTTCCCCATTTCCGTCTGCGCTGCAGATTAATATTCTTTTGCTTTTTGCTGCACCAGAATCCCCATGTGCTTCCGCTGCAATTTGAGAGGATAAATTTTCTCATTAATTTCGCTGTAACTGAATTTTGAATATATTCCCGCTGCACCGAGGCGGCGCCTTCTCGATCTCGTTGTCATTCAGTAGCGGGAGCAGATCAAATTTCGTTCGGCTCCTTTGTTCCGCAATGCGAGCGACCTTTCTTTTCGTTCGTTCAATTAGCGGTTTTATTGGTTTTGTTGCTTCATAATCAATTTCGCGATTCTCCAAGGCCCCGGCTTGTATCAACTGCGACTGGTTCAGACTGATCCGTTCGTTAATGATTACGCGCTGAACTCTAAGGCAGGAATCTGTAATGGCAGCATATAACATGGTAATGGGTTAAATCGAGCGAGCAAGCTTACCGATCTAGGCCTCAAATAATAGATAGAGATCCAAATATGCGGTTATGAACCCGCTGTGTTCCATGAAATATTGAACAGCGCAGTGACAGACATCCCTTTTGTCTCCAGTAATGTCTAACTTCATATCAGCCCTGTAAGCCGGGATCGTGTCGCTGTCAAAGTGCTAAATTGGTATATGCATATCCTCTCACGTGTTGGTGCTGAATTTTCGGCACGTGCTCCACAATTCCTAATCACGGAAATATCTGTGTTCTTCCCCGTGCCTATTTGCTAATCGTCGCAATTTCCTTCTGTTCTGAGCTACTACAAGCGTCTCCTTGTCATATCCGTATGCCATCTGTGTCTCATTTACTGTAGATTATTTTACTCAGTATTGGCAATTTGTTTCGATAACTTTAGATATGCTGGTTTGTTTGTTAATTTGTTTGCCTTTTATGGATAAGGTAACTTAGTCACCGACTACTGTAGTCGGAGCTAGGTTTGAGACTTTTTCTTGATAGCTTGTTTGTCAGTCTCATTCACAACTATTGAATACAATATGAAAAATGTGATTGTATACGGATATAGCTTTCAAGCTGTATAGTTTACGAAATCCCTCTCCCATACTGTGCACACGGTATACAGTGTATAAGAAAAATTTCGAAGCATATTCTTTCTAAAAGTACAAGGGTATTGCATCTGTACAATTAGAAATATTCCAGGAAAAACTTATAAAGTGCAACTAAATGCTCAAAATGAGACCAATTCCCAACTTTGCATTAAAATATAGAAAATTTAAACTGAAATTCGAATATAATGTGAACATGTATTTAAAAGAGTCTCCAAGTTTTTGAGGCATGTTTTAAGATCCACCTTGCTCTTCAAGTGCTCCCATAAAAAGAAATTGAGAACTGCCAGAGCTGGAACTTCAATACTGTCCCTTCCCCCTATCCGCTTATTGATGAAGATTTTATCCCATTACTCCATCATGATGAAACCATGTTCATGGGTTTGCAACATCTGGAGTTTCATCGTTTTAAAATACTACTGCTAAATCCAGAACGAGCTGAAGCCGTAGCAGCTCATCCCAGATTCCATTGCCTCAAATTCAATTTCCTATAATCTCTGTCCAAACGTTCATCTTTTCTGGTTGTAGAACATCCATCCAATGGGGTCTTCTTGCAATCAGTATACATATACAACTACGACGGTTACATAATCATCTTAACGTAGTTCTTAGAGGTACTTCATGAGGATTAAGGTGTGATGGGCTAAACAGCTAGTACATACATATAAACGCGTGATGTGCCTGCCTGCCTGTCTATATACGTGTGTCACGTTTTCATGGTCACCGATCGGATGAAGTTCGCCCTAGATTGGTACTGTCGCCACCATGCCCTTCATAATGCTACTATAAGCAAGTACGTTAGGTAGATTTCCTAGCCGAGTAGGAAATCATCTGGCTAGCAGTCGGATTCCCCCTGGGAGCCCAGGTTCGAATCTTACCGACGTCGACAGTTTTTTTTGCGAATTAATTCGCATTAAAAAGTATTTCCTTATATTGTTTCAGTATTACTAGAAAGATTAAGAAATTTTTACCTATTTTCTGCATAATTTTGAACACTCGGCAAGTGTCATTTGATCTCCCAAAAGTTGTTTTTCTTGAAGTACGCTTTATTAAAGGCATTTCTTTCTGTAACTTCATTTACAATTCAATTTAAAAATGCAAAAATTGTTTAGGTTAGTATAAGGCCACTTGCACAGTGGTTTAAAAATCTAGTTGAAACTATCTCAGGCCTAAAACATTCTATTTTTAATAATAATAAAGTTATTAACGTGTTCGTTCAAGACTTTAGGTACAATTAGTGCTTACAATACCGGGCCAAAATCTTAATACCGGTATTCAGTAGGTATTTTAAATTTGTAATACCGGGATACCGGTATTAACATCGGTATTACTATTAGAAAATTTACTTATTAGATATTTACCTAGTTATTATGAGATAATTAAAAATATCCAAAAAACAAATTGATTTTTAAAATTAACGTCTCCTACAAAGTGAATTCCATTAACTTACATTTTTTCTTTATAAGTATATAAGTAAATAACGTACGTAAACATATAATAAATAATAAATTCTATATGTAATACAAAAAAATAGGCTTTTTATGTGTAACCTAATAAACCAACACATTAATTAAAATTGTCCATAAAATAGTAATTTTCCCCTTTGTAGGTACTGAAGTATCTGTGATACGAGGGGTCGTTTTTATATTCCCGGACAACGCATGAAAACAAAAGACTAGAGCAACAACAACATTTTATTTTTCAATATAGTTCCCCTGCTTTTGAATACAGGTATAACACCGTTTCAATAACATCTTTAATCCAGTATAAAAATATTCATTTGGTTTTTCCGCAAAATGGCCCTCAATAGCTGCTATAAGTTCGTCATTGTCCCTAAACTTAGTCCCCCTTAGTGTTTTTTTGAGATTCGGGAACAAAAAATAGTCACTGGGTGCCAAATCTGGACTATAAGGCGGATGTTCAATTTCTTCGAAGCCACAATCAGCTACAGCAGCTTTTGAAAGTCTGGACTTGTGCACTGATGCATTGTCGTGTAGCAACAAGACACCTTGCGTCAGTTTTCCGCGTCTCTTCACTTGAATAGCATCTCTAAGGCGATGCATCAGGTTTGCATAATACTCTCCCGTTACCGTACTACCCTTCTTCATATAATCAATTAACAAAATTCCCTGGGAGTCCCAAAAAATCGTTGCCATGATTTTTCCTGCAGAAGGGGTGACTTTAAACTTCTTGGGAGGGCTGGAGCCCTTAACATGCCACTGCATCGATTCTTGTTTCAATTCAGGGTCATAATGATGAACCCAGGTTTCATCTCCAGTGACAAGTCGATTGATAATTAAATCAGGTTCATCTCCATAGCGCGCCAAGAATTGTTCACAGATTTCTACCCGGACACGTATTTGGAATGGCGAAAGCATTCGTGGGACCCATCTTGCACTAACTTTTGTCATCCCAAGGTAATCGTGTAAAATTCTGAAAACTGTGGTTTCTGAAACTCCTAGTGAAGCTGCTAATTGTCGCTTCTTTAGTCTTGCATCCTCAAGTACCAAGCACTTGGCTTTTTCAACAACATCTGAAATGATCACGTCAACAGGGCGCCCTGAACGGGGATCATCATCCAGTGACTCTCGACCATGTCTAAACAATTTCGACCACTCGCAAACGGTTGACTTGGAAGGGCAATCATCCCCGTATGCAGCCATCATCTCTTCAAGAATAATTTTTGGAGGTTTTCCTTGTTTTGTTAGGAATTTTATAACAGCCCAGTATTCGATTTTATTAATTTCGATACACATACAACGCGCGACGACACAAACTGACAGATAATAAAATTACTAATGTTACAATTGATTTGTAAATTGCTACACAAGTTACCAAGGCATATGTGATTAAAAAACAACATAATGGAAAATTGCATCAAAATTCAAAACAGCTGAGTCCGGGAATATAAAAACGACCCCTCGTAAATCTGTTAGTCGCTGTAAAATGTCAAATTTTAAAGCATATTTTTGTTGGGAAAGAGCCTCCATCATAAATTTTACAGATGCCGTCGAAAGTTTGTAATTTTTAGGAATAACTATGTTAATACCGAAATATTGGTATTTTTTACATCAATGCCGATATTGTAAGCACTAGGTATAATATAGCATGATCTTGATTAAAATGGAGTTCTCTAACATTAGAAATATGGTTTTTGTCTAAGTGTCATACAATTACTGCAAATTTTCAGAACAACAGCAACAGTAATAAAAACTGTTTGGCAAATCTTTTCTAATTCTTGCTAATGGACTATAAAGCATCCATAAACATAATAAGTTAATCGACTATTTCCAAGCAATAAAACGTTGCTTTTATTGCAGATAAAATTAATTGAAAAATTCTAGCTAAATTACCTATTCGTTGTTAGCTTGATGTACTTCTGCAAGAAAATCACATTATAATGCATTACTTTATTATCCTATAAATGGGCGAAAGTGCTGTTCATGATATGAATAATTCGACTGTGCATTTAACAACGACTGTAGAAATGCAAAAGCTAGATGAAGAGCTTGACCATATAATTGCTGAAAAGATAATCTTCCTCTAAATACTTCTCCCACCATCCCAATTTTAAAAACGAGCAATAGTACCTCTACGTTGCAGAAGAATAACAAATTATACATAATTATTACATTTTAAGTTATTCGAAAAAATATGAATCAAAATTTCCACCAATATTAGTTTTTCAACGCAAAAGATGGTTACAATAAAATACGACCTGAATAGGTAAACAATATTGGGGGTTCAACTAATTACATTCAAAATGCGGATAATAAAGCACCGAATTTATCATATTCAGAACGAATTTGGGAATAAAATAAATTGTTGAGCTTCGAATTATTATTACACATATAACAACAGGTGCTTGATATTCAAAACAAATGCTACCACAAGAGGCTCTTGCTAAATAAGAGCACTCGGCATTGATTCGGCGAAGTACTAAAAAGCTCTAATTGAAAATGCATTCGCGGGTTTGGTTTTTCGAGAATGCCTTAACGAACAGACGCAATTATTATATGGCACTGCTTTTCGCACAATTACCGGGTAGCGCGCCTTTATCAGTTAAACCTCCCGTCAACTATTCGTGATAAATAGAAAAAAACCGAATAAATTCGAAAAATGCACAAATCAGTTGAAATGGATAAACAACTGACGGTTGTTCACTAGTTACAACATTATAATACATTTAAAATGTACAATAAATAACCTCCATAACCAACGTGATTCGACTAGGTATGCGGACAGGAGGAGTTGGCTTCAACGCATCCGTGCTACCAGGTGGTATGGTTTTTCCAGAGATTTGTAACACAACAGATGGGGGAAAACACCGGTCAACTCCTTCTATGTTTGAATATTTGTCATCTATAAATGATTAAATTATAAAACTTCTACAATTCTGAACTAAATAATGCTTGGCATTAAATTTGCACAGGCTGGCGTACAGCTCAAAAATGTGAGTTATGTTTGGGATTTTTAGTTACAGTGTTTCCACTCATGTTTTTAAGTGTAAACTTTAAAGAAACGTTTATTATCAGTCTTAAGATAAAGGATTTTAAGCTAGGAGAAAACCTTTATAATTAAAAATATGAAATGCATAGCGCATGCAAATGCAAGGGGAATCGTAGAAACTGAATATTTCTGGATTTATACAGAAATCTTTAATAATTTATTTTAAATCTTACTTACCAGTCATGGAACACATGAAATAAAAAATACAGTTGACTGCTGTCACATTCTACCTAAGTGCATTTAAGTAGAATATAAAGGATTTCCAATGTCTGTCACTATTTCGAAAGAGCTAATGTTATAATGTTCAATTAATAATCGTGATCTTTCTTGAAGGGCATTTTTTTTGCTGTAATATACTCTTCCAATGAAAAATTATTGCAATTTTTTTATTGCGCTGGAGTACTAATAATTATATTGCCATTATGCTGTTTCACTTGCAAACTGGTTAGTTTTTCAACTATATGTTGTAACGTAGTATTGCTGTTTTATAAAACGCTTGTCACCCATAAGATGAAGAATATGCCGTAATACGTATGAAATATGACTCATTATAAAATTGGGCATGTAAACTATGTAGCAAAAATGGACAAATGTCAAAATCGATTTGACTTAACAAGTCATTGTTACAATTACGAGTAGTAGTTTATTTAGATCTATACTTCTTGTAAAATCCAATTAAAAAATAAAATCTTTGTATAATAAGTACATGAGCATTATCGTTAGCCTCTTATATACAATTCATACGGCAACGTTTTCAATAAACCTGTTCATTCATAACACGAACTTCAAAATTCAACAGGCAGACTTTACAGACAGTATCAACAAATAAAACTCCAAATCCACCTGACTTTGTTGCAGCGTCGAGTTGCTGCCATTAGGGGCTGCAGACAAAACAAGCATTGGCGTGCAACAAAATTAATTCCGGTTAGTTTTAGAGCTTCAGTCATTCGCACTAAATTGGATTTGCCGGCGCGAGATTTCGCAAGAGGCTGCAAGAGAGTTGCAAAGATTGCTTTTGTAAGTGCACAAAGCCTCCAGAGAAAACGCCGCCGACGCACGAATCTGCTGCAACTGCAACGTTGCACCCTCGATGGCCACCTGCAGTTAATATGCAAAAACCCGCGATGCGGTTACGATTCAGCCCAGCAATCTATAAAATATGAACTTCGCGTTAATTACAAACTTGCACTGAGATCTAGATTCGTGGCAACGATGATTGCAGCCAGCCAGCCAGCTAGAAATGTACACTCCTGCTTGTACAAAGTAATTGAAGGAGGAGCTGCGAGGCGGTAAATATATGAATATGTTTTATGTCTGAGGATTTTGTGTTGTCTTATCAAAACAATTAAAAACGGTGGTATTACATTCATATTGATTTATACTCAATAGAAAATTCAAGAGAAAAACTAGTATATGAACGAAATTATTCTTCAAAAAAAAAAACAAGAGCTTATGATCAATTTCCATAGCCGAAGGTTAGCATTAAAATTATTATAATTTTTTACATGCTTCGTTGCTGTTTGTAGGACATTTAATAAAACAGCAATTTTATTTAAACTTTAAACAAGGTACCTATTTTTCATACATACATTATATCAGGGCTGTCCAACTAGCGGCCCGCGGGCCGCATGTGGCCCGCATAGCTGTACTCTGCGGCCCGCGATGAATTTTGGAGAATCATATTTTGCGGCCCGCGATGCCTTTTTAATTGAGAATGATTCTGAAATCGTAATCAGTGGCCCGCTGATTGGCAACGAATATGTTTAGGCCACCTTGTACACAGTAATGCAAACACTACAGTCACCATTGCCGCTTCAAATAACAACAGTGAGGATGCGAGTACAGTTCGTGTCGTTAACTCGTTGTTGCGGTTACCGGAATGACTGTCTGGTCTATCGCAGGCGAGCCTACGTTTCCTTTATAATCGTAGTACGACCACCATTTAAACAGAGAGAACAGATACAAGGACTGCATTCAGTAAAATAAGAGCGCTAATCCCAGGACCGAAATCCAAGTTGAAAATTTCTTATAAATTTCAGATGCAGTGTGATGCAAAATTTACCAGTTATCGTAATCGTAATTAACATTAGAATTTATTTTGTGCAAAATTCTTGGCCATGTAACCGCTCATTTATTTGAACGCGGTCGCAGTGCGAACGCAGATTTAGGAACTAGGTAGTAATTTGCTTTACCGACAGACTTAGCAGCTGTTTCAGGCCGCTTGTTTTGTTTTCTCTTGCAAAAAGTTTCACCATATCGGCAGAATTCCTGTGATTGCGCTCCAAGTTTTAGGTCTTAGCTTCAGCTATTTTGAAATATTATTTGTGGAAGCTTCGCTTTGATGCGGTTTATGGGCATTGGGCACTTATGCAGGGCAAATGAGTCCGCGTTCTTGAGACAGTTTACTTACGCAGAATTGCTAGCCGACCTAGCCAATTGCCTGTATTACAGGGTAAGTGAATTACTTCAAGTTCAATTTTTTAATGTAATACATATTAGCTGAATTTCGTCCGGCATTTTTAGCGTCACCCAGGAGTTGCATAACATAAGCAATTCCTCCAAATATTTTATTTTGCTGAGGTGCGGCCCGCCAATCGTTTAGAAAATAACTTTGTGGCTCTCGCATTATCTGAAGTTGGACAGCCCTGCATTATATCATGTAATCTAAATGAAAAATATTGGAGGTTAATACGCCCAGCAATAAAACTGCGTTGCTATTTAACTTAAAAGTAAAAAAGACATTTAAGTCTTTAGTACTTTAAATATTTACACCTACTACTGTAATATTATCCTAAAACTTGAAGTGCATGCTTTTTAGATATCTAATATCTAAGATTACTATGTTATTATTATTATAAAACCAAAAAATATCCATAATTACTCTACTTACCAAATGTGAATATTACCGACTTCCTCAAATTCTTTTTCAATTTATACATGTTACAGGCAACTTGTATAAATCAGTCAGTCATTTTATATAATGGCTAGGCAGTTTATGTAACGCCTAGCAAAGTTAGATAGTTTATAAGATAATTTTTATATGTTACCTAGGCATTATAGATTTTCCCTAATCAGCTGTAGGCATTTTATGCATTATATTTCTTAAAGTAAAATAGGTTTAACGCGGGTGTATGCCAACACATCAACCTAGAATTTTGTAGGTATGTATTTATGATAGGTGAACTCGTCACTGGCATCAGGCAATGACCGGTGAACTCATCACTAGATACAGAGCAACTGATAACAGTTGATAATTCGCTAACCTAACCAATAGCGAAAAATTACAAAATGAATATGTATGTATGTTTGCAACACACACGATCAATGGCCGCAACTAACCTAAACAAGCTAAAACGGCACACAGCCTGGTGATGGGAATTATTATTTAACATAACCTCCAACTTCAAACGTAACATAATATTTTGCGTGCAACCGTACAGTCATTATATAAAATGCATAGACGTTTTATATAATGAACACAATTCTGCCGGTATTATGTTTAATATCGATAACATTAAACAAACGGACTGGTATTTTAGCCAATTTATGAAATTACATAAAATGCCTAGCCATTATATAAAATGACTGATTTATACAAGTGGCCTGTAACATTCATACAGGTTAATTGTAAAGTTAATAACATTTTCAAACAAAGTATTTACTGGACACTTCTTGCAGCAAATGTAACGCATTGTGTTTATAAACTTGCACTTACTGGAAGCGTTACTACACATTTGCAGAATGTTTGAGGCAAACTAGCTGCAAACTGATTAAAAGCGTTATTGCACACTTACTACAAATTTGCTGCAAACTATTAAAACGGCACTAAAATATCTTATTAAATAGTTGCTGGAAGCTTGCACAGTATTTACTCTATAATCGTACTGAAAAGTTTGCTTTAAACGTACCGAAAAATTTTGTTTTAAACTTATATTCTGTTGGAGGCTTTCGCGGTTACTCGAATTATTCTTGTTAACATAAAATTTCGGCTTATACCGCGTAGTCTTTCTGGATAAACACCCAGCATTCTCTGACTTAATGAACCTTGCCAAATCTGCCTAAGTATCCTCAAGGTGCTCAAACAACACGAGCCATCATGGGCATGGCCATCGCGTAGATCCTTGCTTGAGTTCACAAGACGAAGGCAGATTAATCCAGAGAATGCTGGGTCTTTATTTACAAAGACTACGCGGTCTAAGCCGAAATTTTATGTTAACAAGAATGCTTTAAACTTATTGTAAATTTCCTGAAAAATTCTAGAAATTAGGTGAAACTTTCGTGAAAACTAACAGAATATACACTTCAAAGTTACTGACACTTTATCTCAAATTTTGACGTTTGATACTGGAATTCTATATAAAATTTACTGTAAACTTGCTGTAAACTATCAAAAGGGCACTGAAATATCTTATTAAATATTTGCTGCAAGCTTGCAGAGTATTTACTCTATAATCATACTGCAATATTTGCTTTTAACTTATTGTAAAATACCCGATTTTTTGCTAAAAATTAGTGATAGGCCTATCCGGAACGAATAATCGGAAAGTTTCCGATTGTTAAAAAAATCGGAAGGTTCCGATTATATCGGAGTTCGATTATTTTACTGTTTGGTGCACTAAATTCGGAACTTTCGGAATTCGATTATTTTACTATTCGGAACACAAAATGAGAAAACGAAATGCCAATTTGAACTGAATTGAATACGGAATGTTGTGTTGACTCACTTGACTGCTATATGCTAGTGAATGGCACTCATGGCAGTGGTGTTTCATAGATTAATTATTAGATAGTACAACTTACAGACTTCAAATTCATGTATTGTGTTATACTATCTATTATGTACTTTATGTGTCATTAAACTTTAAAATATCACTACCATTTTCCGAAAGTCTATTAAGGTAACTACTGCATTCATTTGAAAAAATATTGTATTTCCTCTTATATGCCACTGTGCGACTCAAACTCATAAATTGTTTTACTGACGGTCCTAAAAACCCAAACAATAGATGCCAACGCAGATAAAGGCTTACGGCGTGACGGCGAGTGCTCTCATCGCACATTTGCACGCACTTCATCTTCCTTCCGCTTGTTGTTGTTTCGCTCGTTTTCTCTTGCTTGCATTTACGGAATGTAAAATAATCGGATGATATTCCGATTTTATAAACATTCCGAAATGGAACATTCCGATTATTGAAATCATCCGATTATGCCCATCACTACTAAAAATTAGGTGAAACTTTTCTGAAAACTTACCGATTCTAGCTATCAAAGTTACTGAAACTTACGTCAACTTAGAAAATAGGTACTCCAATTCTACACAATATTTAGTGCAAACTTGCTGCAAACTGATAAGAAGCGTTACTGCACACTTACTAAAAATTTGCTGTAAACTTACTATAAGGCATTTCTAATTTACAGATTATTTAATGCAGTCTTACTGCAAACGATTAAAATGATATTTAATATCTTATTAAACAATTGCTATAAGCTTGCAGAGTACTTACTCTAAACGTACTGAAAAATTGACTTTCATCTTATTGTAGATTTCTTGAAATTTTGCTACAAATTAACTGAATCTTACAAAATATACCCACCAAAGTTACTGAATCTTGCCTCAAACTTAGAAAATAAATGCAAATTGATTCGAAGCGTTACTGCATTTATCACCAACAGAATATTTACTGTAATCTTTATGCACACTATTAAAACGGCACCTGACATATTAGTAAACATTTGCTGGAATCTTGCAAATTATTTACTTTAAACGTACTGAAAAAATTGATTTAATCTTATTGTAAATTTTCTGAAATGTTGCTGCAAATTAGGTGGAATTTTCGTGAAACTTACAGAATATACCCTTAAAAGTTACTAACACTTTACCTCAAACTTAGAAGGCGGTAACTGGAATTATATACAAAATTTAGTGCAAACTTGCTGTAAACTGATTAAAAGCGTTACTTCACACTAAAAATTTTTAATAAGCTTAGGAAAACGACATTTTTTAATTTACAGAATATTCAATGCAATCTTGCTACGAACTATTAATCGGTACGTCTCATTAAACATTGCAAGAGTATTTATTCTAGACATACTGAAATATTTCAACTTATTGTAAATTTTCTGAAATTTTGCTGAAAATGAGGTGAAACTTTTCTGAAAACTATCAAACCTAACATTTCCCAAAGATAAGAACTAATAACTAAGGTATTTAACTGCTTGCAATAAGGAAATAACAGAATTTATATAAAGAAATTTACAAGAAATTTTAAAATTATAGCTCCAAATTGAAATTGAAAAAAACGATGAAATTCTAAAACAAAGTTTGACAAAATGAAAAAATGTAACACCATATATTTTATGTAATTGAAGAAACCATTAAATACTGAAATATATTTTACAAGAATATCCGTAATCAAGTAATTCATTTCAAATAACTAGCCGTACTTAATAAGCTTTTAAAATATAATAGTTCTGCTGAAAATTTCCTGATTTTGCCTCAAAGTTGCAGGAAGCAACTTATAAAATGTAATGCTAACTTTAATGAAACTTCTGAAAAACAGAATATGCGGTCCAAATTTACCGAAAATTTACGTCATCCCGCGAATGAAGTTTTTTGCCTCGAGGGCGACGCCCGAGGGCAACAACCACTCAAGGGATTTAGGCACTTTAGTCCCGAGATATATACGCTATTTTTTGCACTTTTGGGAACATTATCATCAAACCTTTCCAAAATTTGGAATCTGTCAATTTGGAAATTGACAATTAGAATTTATTAATAACTGAATTGCAGCAGGTCCTGGTTAGCCTGAATCAGTGGGCAGTACTGAAGTGTATTGTCAGTATATGTCAAATTCGAGATTTGTAGGTGTGTGTCAAATGACAAACAAAACATAACCTACTAACCTCGTGTGTACATAAATTTACCATAGTTACGGTATCATTTTTACTTTAGTCCCTAGGGATTAAATGAGCTACTTTAGTCCCTGTTTACGGGGACTAAAGTATCAACTTTAGTCCCGGAAGTGCAAAAAAGAATATTTACTCTAATTCTACACAATATTTACTTTAAATAACTAGAATATTTACTGAAAACTTACAGAATATTTACTCTTCTTGCAAACTTCTTGAAACTTCGCTGAAAACGTACAACATTACTGCATAGCTTTAAGAGCGCACTTCTTAACGTTTTGCTGCAAACTGGTTAAAAACGTTACTGCACACTTACTGCAAATTTGCAATAAAATGACAGAAACGTTAATTCAAACTTACAGAATATTTACTCTTCTTGCAAACTTCTTGAAACTTCGCTGAAAACGTACAACATTACTGCATAGCTTTAAGAGCGCACTTCTTAACGTTTTGCTGCAAACTGGTTAAAAACGTTACTGCACACTTACTGCAAATTTGCAATAAACTGACAGAAACGTTAATTCAAACTTACAGAATATTTACTCTTCTTGCAAACTTCTTGAAACTTCGCTGAAAACGTACAACATTACTGCATAGCTTTAAGAGCGCACTTCTTAACGTTTTGCTGCAAACTGGTTAAAAACGTTACTGCACACTTACTGCAAATTTGCAATAAAATGACAGAAACGTTAATTCAAACTTACAGAATATTTACTCTTCTTGCAAACTTCTTGAAACTTCGCTGAAAACGTACAACATTACTGCATAGCTTTAAGAGCGCACTTCTTAACGTTTTGCTGCAAACTGGTTAAAAACGTTACTGCACACTTACTGCAAATTTGCAATAAACTGACAGAAACGTTAATTCAAACTTACAGAATATTTACTCTTCTTGCAATCTTCTTGAAACTTCGCTGAAAACGTACAACATTACTGCATAGCTTTAAGAGCGCACTTCTTAACGTTTTGCTGCAAACTGGTTAAAAACGTTACTGCACACTTACTGCAAATTTGCAATAAACTGACAGAAACGTTAATTCAAACTTACAGAATATTTACTCTTCTTGCAATCTTCTTGAAACTTCGCTGAAAACGTACAACATTACTGCATAGCTTTAAGAGCGCACTTCTTAACGTTTTGCTGCAAACTGGTTAAAAACGTTACTGCACACTTACTGCAAATTTGCAATAAACTGACGGAAACGTTAATTCAAACTTACAGAATATTTGTATCAACTTTTTGTAAATGTTCTGAAATGTTGCTGTAACATGGATAAATGTTACGTATTTAAACTGTACTGCACACTTGCTGAAACTTTCCTGTACACTTACAGAATATTCGCAGAATATTTACTCGAATCGTACACAATATTTATTGTAAATGCACACAATATTTACTATAAGCGTACAGGATATTACAAAACCTTTCAATCATCACATACTTTAAATTAAATAAATCATGATGGATTCTATATAAACAGGTACAAAGTATGCTTGATCAACGTACCACTTTCAGTAGTAGTGTACAGGTTTTATAAATTAGTACGATCGTAGAAATAGTTACACATTTTGCTGTATTGTCACTGCATTTCATTTCTTTCTTGCCAAAATTATTTCTATGTGTTTAAAAGTGTAGAGCTAGGGATATTTATTTGAAGATTTTTATACGTTAACAAGAGATTTTCTTCCAAGGAAACGTATTATCGTCTTAACAATATGCTTTCTGGCTTCGTCGGCATTTTTTTTCCTCTTTTGCGATTTTCAATGTGGTCAACGGATTTTCCAGGTTTACTAATTCCGCCAATTATTGTGCCTCACACTTTTTTAATCCTGAAATTCTTTGCACAGCACCAGTATTGCTTATGTGACAAATCGAGCAGATGTATAAAACGATCTACTGTAAATGCTCTGGTAAATATATTATTGGAAAATAATATTTACTAAGCTCCTTGTAGGTCATGAGATTGTAGAATTTTATAGCTAGTAATTATTTTCTAAACATGTTTGAAATGGAAATTTGAGAAAAAGGCAGTTTACCAGCCAGAAAAGCAATCAAGCATCAAATATTTTCGCTACGACAACACTGTTTTAAACAATGCTGTCTTTATGACAGGTGTCATGATTATAAATCCTAATCAAAGAGATTTGGCGAGCTGGGACAGTATTTTTCTATTAAAACATAGGTACTTCACGTCCTTTGCTTTATGTGAAGGAGCTCCATTTGCTCCATTATCTTACTTGAAATAGGGATAGTAACCAGCAGTTTATTCTGGTGTTGGTAACAAAGCTGTAGCAATTTTTAATTTTCGCTGCCTACTTTTTCAAAGTAAAATTTAAAATGTTGCAATAACTGAAATACCTACCGTAACGTCCGTAACATACAAAATCAAACATGTTCTCTACAGAGTTTTATTGAATTTAGGTAATTTTCCGTTTTTCCAGAAGGCATACTTTTATTAAATCCCACTCTTTAACGCCTACCCTGAATATTCAACTATGTAGTCCCCGTTCCCATTCAAAATTTCACCTGTGCTTTCGTACCGACATATTCCCATTCCGAAATTAATTACCGGCAAAACGGATTTTTATTGCGTTTGGTATTTTATTAATACGCGAAAATGGCGTGCTGTGCGCCCCCAAACGGGCAGTTGATTGGCGGCGCAAAGGAAAGGGTTGGAATTTATATAGCGAAGTATAAACACCGGCCCGGCCTGCTAACCGACTGGAAGTCGTTAGAAAATAGCACCTTAAAAATAGACTTGGTTCGCATGTTCCTTCGGTAAATATTCCCGGATATTGATTAATAGTCAAGGGCGTAGCTGATAGTATTCGTGCAGCAGTTCTTCGTGCAGAATTATTAGATTGCAGCCTCTTCTGCTTCCTGCGTTTATCATCCGCTGAAAACTGCGAGGGAGCCTTTAAGAAAGTAAAGTATTGCGGTACTTCCTGACAAACACTAATTGTTTGGAGCCTTTTCTTACCGTACCAGCAATTGCTTATTTAAAACTAGTTATCACGTTCCTAGAATGGAAGTGGCTGTGTAGATATGATAATAAGTGGGTAAATATTGAATTTCTAAGTGCTGCTTTGTCTGGGTGTTAAGACACACTTCAAGTGCAAAGACTTATTGATAAACACATTAATCATCTAAATGACTTTTCACACGAACCTACGAAGGTACCAGGCCGTTTTCAAGATTATTAGAATTTCTAGCTTTTACCTTATTTGAAACTTCATGGATCTCTTTTCGTTTATGTTAACACCATTTGAAGGTCGTTGGTATATTTTCAATTAGGGTATGTTGCCTAAACGCTAATTTGCACACTTAGTAAAATTGTTTTGGAAACATTCATGGTGCGTTATCGTTGAACGTAAATGAAATTTCAACGCGACTGTATCGACCGGAGAGTGAGTAAAAGTGTGTAGGCGAACTGTAGGAAGGTAATGAATAACTTGCCAAATAAATCTGCGAAAAGAACTCTTAAAGTGTTTTATGAAATGAATAAAATAAAACGAAAAAGTATGGAATTTTAGATGATATTCGTAAAATGCTATTAAATAAAATTTATATTTAAACATATAGGACGTGGGAAAGTGCTCTAGGAATAAAATAAGGAAAACAAAAGTTAATGAAATATTTTTAGCTATACGTGCTTGCCATATTCACTGGATATACATTTTGTACCGAGTATTCAAAGAAAAATCTAACAAAGCTGGTGCCTTAAAATTTGAAGGCCTGGCTCCAATTACATGTTCTAAAAAATATCCTCATTTAGATAACTGTAAAAGAACATTTACAGGATTTTTGTAACAGTAATTCATTAGCAGGGCTAGATTAGAGGTTCTTGAAGCCATTTAAATAGATATTAATTAGAAGTGAAAAATATTTCTCCTAAAAAGCGCCTTGCATAAAAAACGTAAAAATTATGCAAACATACTACTTTTCGGTAAATAATAAAAAATCTAAAGTAATTAACATTTTATATTGTTTTTTCCAATTATAAATCTTTAAAGTCTTCACATAAAAACATTTGAATTTTAATATTAAGTCTTGATATGTGAAATTCTGAAAAATATTTAAAAAATTGAAAAATTAATTGTTAGCTCAACTTAAAAAAAATTAAGGGTTAGCTGGCCTTGAGATTGTTCAGTTAGCTAAAAATAACACACTCTAAAAAAATCTCATTGAAATCTTACTTAATTCCCGAAAATAGCACTTTTCGGATTTTGATAATTTCGAAAAACTTCATTTTCTAAATAAGTAAAAATCACTCGTTATATATGATAGGGGCTAAATAGGTTTTTAGACAAGCACAAATTATTGACCTAAAAAGTTTTTTGAAAAATCAAAAAAAAATCCCATATTATGCCGACTTTCTGGCGGACACTGTATAATATTTTGTGGAATTTTGCACGTACAGTACACTAACAGTTTTCTTAATTAATACAGTTTTTAACGTGTGGATTCTTCTTTAGCTTTTTGGTATACCAACTTATTCTCTTCCGATAGTAGTGGAAGGCCCTTAGTTGGTTACGTATAAATCTTTTGACATGGAGTATCTCTTCCCATCCATCCAGTGTTGAATCCAGGGGGGTGACCTGGGGTGAAATTCCCCCCCGGGCATAACAAAATTCCCCCCCGGAAACATTACCACTTCATATTCATGTTTCTTTAAATCTATAAAATAATGGACGGATTGCGGTGGAATAGGTAAAAATACCCCCCAGACGTTTCATCCCCCCCCCCCCCCGGAATAATCAGTCTGAATTCAACACTGCATCCATCAGCGGACTTCATGGTTTAACTCACTTCCATCTGGGCTGTACCTATAAGTTAATAATTTACGTTCGCCCTATAATCAACAAATAACATCCTTCTGCTACCAAGAGACATTTTATGATTACTTGGTTTAGTCCGATCCACATCTCCGTTGTAAGTATCCACTAGTCGAGGTACTTGGTACAATTTAGCAGGTCACTGATTGTAGTGGCCTGCTAAATTGTACATCAATTCACTAGCCCATGGCCTCAAGGTTACCAAAAGATCAAAATCCTAAATTTATGGCGTTTCTCTTAAATATTTGACTTACCTTATTGTGAAACTAGCTGTAGCCCGCGGCGCATGCCGCATTTAAAGTTTCGCGCGTTAGTATGAGATGCGCGCAGATCTTCCTGTCACGAATGCCACCTGAGATTTCATCGGGCGGCGACCACGGAAAATCGATTTGTAAAGGTGGGTTTAGACGCATCGTTTTGACTCATTCAGAAAGGAAATAATAAACCCTCCTTATCACTAAATGAAATGTACTTGTGTTCGTAGTTCTTTCAGTCAAGGGAAGAAAAACACAACTAATAGGCATAATAAGTAATTGTTTTCTGTGATAATATCGCTATTAAAAGTAATGGAAAGTTTGTTTACAAAAACTCGAAATAGTAACCGTCGAATGCAACCATGGTACTTTTGCCCGTTTAACACGGCATGTAGTGTTGTGCATTATTATATAGTATGATTACTTCGTTTTATTTAAATCCATATTTGCTTCACCTAAAACTGCTTCCATTTTGTTATAAGTTGAGTATAACTAATATTATTTAATTTTTCTTAAGCTCATTGCTTATGTTATAGAAATTGGGGAGCGCTCTAAGATTATTAGCTAAAACCTATTCGGTCAAAATGTATTCAATCGTTCTACATTCAATCACATAATTATTTTATTTACCACGTCAAAGTGTGTATGGTTTCAATTTACTTTCAGTATATTGCAATTTCAATACCTGGTTGTGGCTGGCGACCAAAATATTTTTTATGTTGAATCTTAATCTTTATGAAAATGTGAAGGGCAATCCCACATTTATTATTAGTTTTGCTACCGAGAAGAAGGTAGCCAGTGGATATTAACCATGTAGAGGTTGGTATACTTAAAGAAGCTACAACTAAACTGCGAACCCTGTATAATTTAGCACTTTACAATACAATAAAATATAAGAAAATAATAGAATGCCTATCCCCTTGTATTTGAACATTCTGTAACACTCTAAAATGGGCCAGGTAACATTATGAACTTATATTTAACGTTTAAATTGCTTCTGAAAGACATTATTATAAAGAGTAATCAATGCCCATACGCATGCTATTTGAACGTTACAAGATTTCAAAGATAGATATATACGTCAAATTTGGCTTTCTTCCCCCTGCTAGATCTAATAAACTTTTCCACATTTCAAAAACAAATGCATACCATTATCACGTGTTGCAATATACGGTATTTCTACGGAATCTTGATCCCATTGGTTAGCTTTCCAGATTTTTCATCAGATATTCAACATATATTTTTTCACTTTGTTAGGTTCACTTTGAAAATTTCATATTTACTAAATTTAGTCCTAGCCATCTAACTGACCCCTAAAAGCTACTGAATGGCTATGCGAATTTAAAAGGACATATGTGATTTTGTCTGGCACGGTTAACGTTGAAAATCATTGCAGGTATGCGTTTGATTTGGATTCTCGCGATCTCCTTTCTTGAGTTGTGTGATGTTTCATGGTTTTGTTAGACCTCTATGGCCATGTTGATTATTTAGCAATGGCAGTTCAATATTTACCTGTTTCAAATCGAGTGAATGCTTTGGCGTTTTGGAGGTTAAATGTGTGTTCCTTGTCTCTCAAGAATGATACTACTTAGCAGTTCATGCTCGCCGATACAGTATTTGGCGTATTTGGTCGAATCTGCACGTGATATCCCGTGCAGTCTTGGTTGATCAGACGTGTTTTGTTGGCTTTTGGCGTATTGCCTGCTCTATTTCGCGAATTCATCGTAATTATAGCGCGGTTGCGTAGGAACTTTTTCCTATGGTCAGATTTTGTAGCAATATTTCGTTCCATTGTGAGAACTTCTGGCTGAATTCGTAAAAACAAGGCATAGAAATCCACGGAGACTCGCGTCTCGCCCTTTAGAAGGGGTTACTGCTTCTTCGTTGCTTTCTCAATTCTTGCATTGATTAGTTAGATGGAATTTGGAAAAAGCTCCATTATGGTGGAAATAGCAGGTTTTTTATGGTGAGTCCTGTCATATTTTTTAATGTCCGGAGTAATGCATTTAGGACTGTGGATAGAACCCTGAGCCGATTTACACTTGAAGTGAGTTTTTCTTAATGGGCTCCGCGCTTGTAAGCTAACCGCGTTTCAGTTTTACAGGGATTTTACGGTGTTAGTGTTTTCGTATTGAGGGATTTCACGTAAATCGATTTATATTTGGGTTGATGAATTGACCTAGATTTGGACTCCTAGCCGTTGGATTGACCTTCTAGATTTGGAACTCAGATTATGGTTGCTAAATTGGAGTTTCTAATTGCGACTTTGGCTCATTGGACTTCGTCTTGGCAGAAAGCGGGATACTACA
The DNA here is from genome assembly GCA_940337035.1 of Agriotes lineatus. Lineage (NCBI taxonomy): Eukaryota > Metazoa > Arthropoda > Insecta > Coleoptera > Elateridae > Agriotes > Agriotes lineatus. The sequence goes on along the minus strand of OW679197.1, from coordinate 30,352,810 downwards.
AATAAGCCACAACTTGGTTTTCATTTAAATCAATATTTTACGGCAATTCAAAGTATATTAACAAAAATTAGTTTGGGAACTTACGATATTGATTTTTTTTTATTATGCCGTACTTTTTAACTAATGATATATTGTTAATGTACGTGTATTTCTTACGTACCTTGAACTTTGTGTACTTGAATGTTAAGCTTATATTTGAAATTAAAAATTAACTACGTTATGCTATGAACGCAACGCATTGGGTTTGTCTCAGTCACTTACATACTGTGTTAAATACATACCATATGTACAATACTTTATTTTAGTATGCGCAAATACCCCTTAGGTATTATTTGTCTGCATGTATTGGAAATAAATATCACTTTAATTGTCTTTGTTTCAATAACAGGTTATAGCTTATCAAAGGGCCTGCGTGTGATAAATGTAATTCTAAGATATCTCCCTTTATTGTAAGTTGCGATTAGCATGTCATTGAAGGTCTTCCAACCTAGATTCGCCACTTGTTTAACAATCAAAATGGTAATGCCCGTATTTGGTTTTGATCATTTTAGTGTTAACTCACTCTCCCCTCTGGAGTCGCTCAGCTGGCCCGTTGAACGCTATTGGTTACGGGACTATTTTTGGGTATTCACAGCTTGCTATTCTGCTTATATTGAAGTGTTAATAGATTATTATTAGTTTATTCTAGTGCTATTGCGTATTGGAGCGTTCAGCACAACTTTTATCTCCTCACCGGCCATATTTTCTGCAGTCCCCATGAATGTTATTTTCTGACATTTATCTTTATTTTTCTTTTCTTAAGTTCTTCATTTCAAAACTCTGAAGCTCTTCTGCAATATCCAGAGAGATGGTGCGCACGCTAGTCTCCACATTTACTGGCTGAATGTTCATAACATATATCCCAATTCGTACTTATTCATCTGTTTATCCGTTTTCATAGTTTCATCCATAACACACCAAAAATACCAACTTACTCAGTATTCATGCCTGTCGGAACTCCGGGATTTGTTACGAGGTAGCCTGTTCTGATGCAGTTGCGTATGGTTTGATAAAAACTGTCTTCCAACAATTCTACAGATGCTTTTCTTTTTTGTAGAATATCCCGTATACATCTGGGAACGTTATCAAAGCCGCTTTCAAAATTTGCAAGTCCTTAATATATTGGTCAGAATCCGCTCTTCTTTAAGATGGTGCTCAATTTCTTGGCTCAACTTAGACCTTGCCTATCATACTCAGAAGGAAAATACCTCTATAGTTACTATAAACCCTAGGGTCACCCTTTTTGTGAAGAGGTGCACCTATGGCCATTTTCTAATGCATCTTTTCGCTTTACTAAATTTATATCAAAATCCTGCTTTAATCAGAATAATACTTAACATATTAAGACGTTATACTAGGGATGCAGGGAGAGAGAAGCTGTATCTAGAAATATTGTTCAGAAAAAGGAGGAATTACGAATACGTTTTATACTAGGAGTAAGTGAAGTTATTGTTTGATGGGTTTTCAACTTTTTTGTGTGTTATTAAAATAACTTTTGGTATGTTGCCATATTTTGTAAAATGGTTTTCTTAACTAATTGCAAGCCATGTGGTACTGAGAAGTGTTTTTAGAAGTATACACTAAAAATATAACTATATAAGAATAATAATAAAACATAAAACAGATCTTCCACTAACCCTACATTGCCCTATACACAATTTACAACATACACAATAGTAAATACTTACACGTATATTTCGTTAGTTGCAGAATTGCTAAACTTTGCCTCTTCGCTGTTGTCCATTCTTGCTGTGAAGCCCCAAGAGTAACTGGACGACTTTTGAGGTTTCTTAAATGGGAAGGTGGGCGTGTGTGGGCAGCCAACCCTTCAGCGGGTCTATTCTGCTTTGTAAAGCAACTCAAATCGGCGTTTATAATGCCAAATGTAGAATTATATAAATTCAGAAAAACTCAATAGCTACTTATATTAGCCCGAATATCTACGCAGATCCTTTACCACAATGCTGTCATAAATAATTGTTTTGCTTTTCTAAAGCTCCAAGAATTTTTCAAGCTTTGTTGTTTAGTTGCTTTATTACTGCCCCTTGTTATGTGTATCGATTCGGCAATTTTATAGGTCAAATTTGTACCGTTTGAAGTTGTTTGGGACGCAGTTGCGTGTTTCACTGCCTACAACTCTACTTGAAAATTTAAAAACGTTGGTTGATGCGGAACAAACGAAGCTAAATTAATTTCGTCGACCTTGTTTTTCACTTTATCGATTCATTACTTAATTACCGTCTGTTGCTTGTTGTTGAAAGTAATAGAGACGTTCCGTCCACAAATAATCGTTCGGTGCTGTGGTAAAATTGGTTATAAGAAAACTGGGCGGATTTGAGAATGAAATCAAAAAAGCTCGTTATCAAGAAATTGTTTGAAAGAGTATTTTCGTCATGAAGGTTCCTTCTAATTGTGTTTTTTACATTCATTATTATTTTATGAGATAGCTGGAACATCCTGGACTAATATACAAATTCTGGACTTTAGCTATTGCTGAAATAACACACCCTACCTTGAAAATTGTACCATAAATTATTGAAATACAGGATAACTATCTCTTAATTAATATTAGTGTAATTCAGTTGATTTGTATACTATATTATCACTATAAAAGGACACATCGCAACAGTTTACAATATGGCCACCTTAATTTGCAGTATTTATTAATTAGTTGCGTTGGTTAATAATATAATTCAGGAATTAGTGAAACCAAATCAAATTAATGTCAGTGCCGCACGACATTTGTAACAATATACAGGGAATTTGGAGTTACATATTTTGGTCAGAATTTTAGTATTGGTTACTTCTGCCAAGTTAATTGAGTTAATTAAGTATTTTTATGCGGAAGTGAAACCAGAGCTGTGTGATGATGGAAAGAATTACCTTGATACGGAAAATGTGGTATTTCACTCATCTACTTCCTGACAGTTAGAATTTTAGTACAATACGACGGTGAACGATTTAATATTTTACTAGAACACAGCAACTGGGGCATTTAGTAAATTAATTATGTTCTCTTGTTTGCAGCACCATTCCATACCATACATTTTAACGCAGAGCAAATGTCCCCTGTTGATTTCTGTAGTTTCTAGATGGTGTCAGTAATTAAAATTTCGCGTTAAGTCATTTTATAGAATACTTAAAATTGTAGTTTGAAAAATAATGCAAGTAGTTACCGCCAGAGTTAACTGAATTTCTTGTCTTATAAAACAGATAAAAATACTGTATTTATTCAGTTCATACTTATATGAAGATGTCGTCATGTATAATATTAATTAGGCAATTTGTTATAAAATGCTCAAACATGGCACAGTCTTTTTATTGTGACGGTTTTTCCTAAAGCGGAAAAGAATATAATTCTAATTTAATCCCAATTCTCCTCTTTTGGAAGGATTTCATGGGATTGGGAATTCTACGTTTTGAAGAATTATGCTTGCGAGTCGGCCAGATCCGCTTATATTCTAATCTTAATGTAAGTTTTCGCTTTCTATCCAGCCTTTACCTGTGTAAAATACAGGAGAAGTGTATTAGTAGAATTTACCTATATATATATATATTATATATAAGAAATACCGAATGGTGAAGTAAATTGATTTGTACATTTCTTATTTTAATTAACAGTCGTAGAGATCTTTAAAATATCTTTGCAATACTATCAACGAATATTATTATAGTAATGAATAAAACACAATATTCTAGTACTTCAGTCTAATAGATTGTAGTTTTTTAGAATTCAATCATTGATAGTGGATCTTGAACCAATATAAATAAATAAAGTAGGAAATAAAACAACAAACACTAACAACTGAAATGGATTGAGAAGGAGCCCAACTTTGCAAACCCTTTATACTGTGCTGCCCATTATCTATAACTCGAAAGTTTGTATTCTTAGGTTTTCCAGACGGATTCTTTGAAGTATTACGATACTTCGTAAGCTGCTGCAAGGTTGTTGCTGCAGTATAAAAGCATTTTACAGGTTTAATATGTCTTATAGTTTATAGGTCCCGGGTGGTGTAGTTTGAACAAGCGTCCACGTTCGATCAGTAGAGTTAAGCAACGCTCTCTCTGGTCAGAACTTGGATGGGAGTTCCACGGCTGCATCTCTCGGCGCCTCGTGATACGGCTGTCACGGAAGTAGTTGGTCCCGGATGTCATAATAACATCATAGCAGTCGTTAGTGGGGTTGGGAGTCCCTATAAAATGTACAGCGATGCATATAATTGGCCTACCGGCTGTTGGCTGAGTACTAAATAAAAAAATAAATGAATAAACAGTGGACGAGGGAAATGGCTGGGTGATGATGATGATGATCTTAACGGAATGAGTCTGCTAGCCAGAACGAGGCGGTGACCGCGCTCTGCAGCAATCAATAAATTCTGTTTCAATGTGTTTTATAAAAAAAACCGTATGATTCCTTCATTATTGCATCACCTGATGACGCGGCCGCTTCTTTTGTTAGCTTCCTGACTACCAAATCGCCAAACTGCAATGTCGGCAGGCTTTCAGCATCTCTACTAACCGGTTGATATATCAACTCTTCTCTTGCTAATAGTGCTTCAGAAAATGCATGCTCTTTTACTTAGTGCGGAGTCGTATCTCCAAAAACTATTTAGCTCGCCCGGTGGCACCCTTGTGTCCGCGAACAACAGCACACACTCGCTCTCCGAGAGCTCAAAGCCGACCCCGAATCGCTGTGCAAAACCCGACCACTTCCAGCAACTCCGACTCTGGTATATTAATGAGCTTTTGATAACTCCTCTAACCTGGCGTTCTATCCTCGAAGTGGGGTCCTTCTTCAGTGTTACGTACTGTTCATCATTCAGTAGTGATTGAATTTTGTTCCGGTCTTTACTTTATTTAAATTATGGTAGCCGTAATGTACTCATGGAAGGAAAGCAACTAGAATAATGTAAATTTTAGTGAATAAATGTTTGCAGCCATTTTGTGATTGTTGTAAATCTTCAGTCCAGTCCGTCGTAAACTGATATAATTAATTTCCGTCATGATGTTGTTTGACTTAAGGGATGGCAAATACTTGCAGAGTGCAAGATGTGGGTGGCGAGCGATGAGGATGTTCCCGTAATTCAATGCGTACCTAGTTGATGATAATTTTACAGAACAACTTGAGACAATTCTTGACAATTTCAGCCGTCTCTTGTTGGGATTGTTGGTCTTCGTTGCACTAAGAGGTTTACGTAGCGATCACTACTATTCGTTTTTCCATGTTCTTTAAATAGTTGTAATTATGTACCATTCATATATCCTACAAAATTGGAAAATGCTGTTACTTCTAATTAGCTTGCACTTTTCATGCGTTTCCACATGACAAGTGTGATAACTTCATTCACGTGATATTGATTCGCGTTAAGCAAATTCGACGATTTGCCATTATCAAATCATGCACAATCTCCACATTTAAGGGTCGGTGCAGAAATGGGTCTCTCAGGTTTCCTTTCGACTTTAACGTCTGCTTAACTCCATTTTAGCACAGAAACCTTTTTTATGATAGAATAGAACGGACAGTTATTCCCTAAAGTGTCCGGGGATCTTGATGAATTTCTTTACCTTTCAACCCTTTCATATAAGGGTACTTTATGATGGCGTGATACTTGCTTCTCCTCGTTTCCGTAAACTTTCCGAAAAAGATTTGACAAGCTAAGAAATCACTATCCATGAAACAAACACAAATTTGGCAGATGTGAGAGACAGCCACGGCAATTGATGTTGACTTATTTCACGTATTTCATTCAATACATAATAATACTCTGCGGCAAGTATTCCCATAAACTGCTTGGATATCTTTTTAAATCATTTACAGACTTCTCAATTTTCGTTTAACCCGCACTCGCTAAAATTAGTGGTTGCTAGATAACAGCGCTCCTTCTTTGCAAGTAGCCGAGAGAAATATAATCTAAAATAATAGAGCAGACAATTTTCTAAAGAACTATGAGAAACAAAAAGGGGTGTTTTATTTTCCTACTTTGTATAAAAATGGAAAACCGAAAGACTGGAATTTGGCACTGATTTTAACCCCGATTCACTTACAATATTGTTGAGAATACAAAGCAAGGTACAAGAAAACTGGGACAAGTTCTCACGAGGTTTTGCTGGTAGCAGGAGCTGGCAAAGTGCCTGCACATGGAGATGGCTTTGGGAAAAGTAAAATTTACTGCGGCGGCATTTTACGTGCGTGTGAGCCGAGTCTTAACTGGGTTTGCAGCTCGGTGCACGTCCTGTTCTGGCAAACAGATTATTTAATTACTTCAAGGCATGACATGCAGCTAGATTAGTATGTTGCGAAGGTGTTAAGGGTGTCAGCATCAGGAATACGCAAGTGCAGAGGCCTTTGATTTATTATTAACGAGTTGGTGGCGTTGGGCTTCGCTTCCCTCTGCAAACAATGAGAGTTGGCCAGAGGACGGCGAACGTGACGTGGGGATAAAACGCTCCCAAATTAGAGGGCTGGGGCATTCTTGGCAAAGTGCAAATATTTGAGATAACAGAGGCATCTTAGATGTCGCTAATCTGTCGCCGGCCTCGCGCGAACTGCTGTCTCTATGTCAAAACAAATGTTTTTACGAACTATTATGGTTACTGTCCCGGAAATTCTACGAGATGTGCCTCTTGAATTTAGTCGAGTGTTAACACACTAAATGCTTAAGCGGGGTGGCCGCTGGCGCTGGAATTGTACTGGGATGCATATTTTGTATTCCCTTTGCGAAATTTTACTTCTGCGTATCTGTTTTCGCGCTTTTTCGGAGCAGCTTGTTTCTGGCTAATGATTTTGTTGTGGATTTATAGTGGCGTGAAAAAGGCTCAAGCTCATAAAAGCTTCAGCTTTTTATGTTACCCTTTTTTACATGAAGTTGTTACGCATTTAAAATTTACATACAGCAATATAGGAAAGTAAAACTGGAGACACGAGTCCATAAGAAGATGCAAACTTAAATAAAGTAGTTAGTTATAGTATAAGTGTGTTATATTACAAATAATCCAGGAGAGAAAAGTTGAGCCCTCGAGGCCAGCAGGCCGAGAAGGGTCTTTTCTCGAGTGAATTATTTGTAATAGCACGCGCGTGCCATACAAAATGCTATTCAACAACTCAATAAATATCTAAAAACCATACCTACATTTTATATTGACAGCCATGAAAAGTCATAGTGACAAATTGAAAAGTACCGAGAGATCAAATAAATTTTTAATCTGTCGCCTGTGATTCCTGTTATACGTTTGGCGGTACTGAAGTGTATCGACAGTCTATGTCAAATTCCAGGTTAGGAGGTTAAACTAACCTGCAAATCTCGAATTTGACATAGCTTGACAGTGTTATCAACAGTACTGAGTGACTTGGTTTGTATCTCACTAGTATATTGTGGTTTTTATCTTCATCGGTGTTATTATAGACTATTTACTAAATTAATTTGAATATTGTTAGAGATATTAATGATATAAGTTTGATTGTGAGCATCTTAACTAAACGAGTTTGATTGCGAGAACGGTGCAGTAATATCATCTATAATCGCACCGAGTTCGGAAATAAAGCTCTTAACGATACTCAAATTGGTTATCAAGATAAGAGAGCTTTATTAACGGTAATAGATACTACCGCACTCTTTTTTATAAAACACATTGAAACAGAATTTATTGATTGCCGCAGAGCGCGGTCACCGCCTCGTTCTGGCTATCAGACTCATTCCGTTAAGATCATCATTATCATCACCGAGCCATTTCCTTCGTCCACTGTTTATTTATTTATTTTTTTATTTGGTACTCAGCCAACACCCGTTAGGCCAATTATAGACGTCGCTGTACATTTTATGGAGACTTCCAACCCCACTAACGACTGTCATGATGTTATTATGACATCCGGGACCAACTATTTCCGTGGCAGCCGTATTACGAGGCGCCGAGAGATGCAGCCGTGGAACTCCCATCCAAGTTCTAATAAGAAAGACCGTTGCTTAACTGATCGAACGTGGACGCTTGTTCAAGCTACACCACCCCGGACCTAGTTCGACATAGGCCTCTTCTAGGCGGTTCCATTTATTTCGGTTTTGCGCTCTGTGTAGCCAATTTGTTGTTATTCTCTTTATATGATCATTCTAGCGCGTTGGTGGCATTCCTTGGCTTCGCTTATCTACTCTCATATCTTTATGTCTGCCCACGTGCCCAGCCCATCTCCACTTTAGACTAGCTACGCGTGTTATAACATCTGTAACGCCAGCTCTTTTCCACAGAGCTTTATTTCTGATCTTGTCCCTCAAAGTTACTCCCAGCATTGATCTCTCCATCCGCTTTGTGCCACTTTTAGTTTCAATGTTGTTGTTTTGGTCAGAGTTAAGGTTTCCGATCCGTATGTGAAGACCGGAAGCACATTGGTCGAATGCTTTTGTTTTCTAGCTTATAGGAATGTCACTTTTAAATATATCACAGATTTTTCCGTATGCAGCCCACGCCAAAGTTATTCTTCTTTGTATTTCGCATATTTGATTGTCTCTGTTCAGCTTTATTTCATGTCCAAGATACATGTATCTTTCTACTAATTCTATTTCGTCACCTTTCACTTCGAGATTTTCCGAGGGGACTAGGTTTGTCATGAATGTAGTTTCTTTGAAATTCATCTGGAGGCCAATCTCTGTACATGCTGCGTCTAGTTCATTTAACATCTCATTCAGTTTTTCCAGTTCGTCAGTTATGCTAACTATGTCGTTTGCATAGCGGAGGTGTTTCAGATGTTCACCACATTTATTAACTTTGATATAAAAATAAATAATTTATACCTACAGGAAACACTTTTTTTTAAAATAAACGTTCACTAAACATTAATGAAAATATATAATCTTCTAATATTATCAAAATTAAATAAAAATTAAGATCAACAAACCTTAATTTTATCCCTTAATTGAAAAATAAATAAATTAATAATAAAAAATCTAAAATTAAAAAATAAAAATTTAAACGCCCCACTGTCAAAATAATTAATTAATAATTTAATATTAAATTAAACGAAAAACTTAAATGAAATAAGAATTCAATATACTATAAACTTTTGACTAAAAATCAAATTATACTTAAATAAGCGCCCCTAATGCCAAATAAGTAAGGTTTTTCTATATATACAAGTTTTTTAAGGAAAATTCGGTAGAATTTTTTTATTTTATGCATAAAATAAAAAATATATGGACCCAGAATTTTTAATTTACAGGAATTTTAAGAGAAAATAAACCCTAGTAAAAAAATATACTAAAGATATTAAAATTAAAAAAATTAAATCAATATTAAAAGGAATTTTACCTAAATATTAATTTTAAATGTAATAATATTTAAACAAATTCTTGTTCTAAGCGAGCTTTTTAAAAACGTACTCCAATTCAGTTATGAACAGTTTCGGGGACAGTCTATCCCCTTGTCTGACGATGGAATGGAGGAGCATCTGAGCTCATGTAAGGTGGACATGAGTTAATAATGAAAACAACAACCCACTTCTACATTATCAGTATTTATTTTAACGGACTCTTTTCTGATGACAAGTCGTGGTACCAAAAGATGCCTACGATCTGGAGTTTATGTTAAGGAGGCAAATTTATGATTATGAGCAATGGGGTCTAACCATTAAAATAGGTCAGACAGAATTTCGTGCCATCTACAGACACTCATTTTCAAGTACTAATTAATGGTTCAGAAAATATCAAACAGATATAGAGTATGAAATATCTTTAACGAAAATAACAAAGACAAGAAACATATTGAAAACTCAATTATAGACGAGGTTTTATGCTATGAATGTGACACGTGGTGTATTAAAAGCTGGTATAAAAAGAAAGTGCAGTCATAGCTATCTTCCAGCATAGAAAACATCCTTACAATGGGAAATGTATGCGATGTTCAGCTCATAGAATTGGTTGTTACATTACTTTTGGACCTCTGAAAACGGTTACTTGCCTTCAAAAGGTGCAGAACTGCGCTGCGCTTTACAAATGCAATCATACGGGAAATTTCAAAGAAAACGTACGGTACTAAAGCTAAGAACGACAATGAACAATAGATTTCAAAACATTCACTAAGGATTTTCTACTTGTAGGACTTGAGATCACACGATAACAAACTTAGCAGATGTCTGTAAAAGAATGATCGATACTCTGGGTGCAACTTACAACTAGAAAAACATACAACTCTTGCAACTGTTAGATTCAAATTTAGCGCGTAGCTTACGTCAGCTACCGAACGAAGAATGGTGGGATCCAGGTGGTTCATCAATGCAGCACTGTACTACTGTAAGAGCAAAACTTCGATTCTTACAATGTTGTTTTCGACGCTGATTATAAAAGTACATCAAATAAGGGTGTGTGTAGTATTTAATGAGACAACTTGAAAATACACAGAAACAATCTGTCAAAATGAATAAGATACAAATATAAAATACAATTCATTCCATCAACTGAATGTAGTGCATTGAAACTAGACGCCTTAGTCCTGTTAGCCTCTTTACAAGACTAAAATACAAAATTGTTATTATAGCTACATTCTAAATTATCAGTAAATTGCGCATGCAAATTAAAATAATTAACAGAAGAACACTTAGTTAGGTGTAGCGAATTAAATGGTCCGAAAATGCAGGCGCTCCGTCACCGTGGCTGAGCGGGAAGTTGGCCGGGCGATGAATTGGTTGCCGCCAGAGTTGAGCGGGATTTGCGGACTTGCAAGATGCATCTTTGAATGTACCCGATTGGTCGATGTGAATTTTCACTAAACTCAAAAGCCAGACGGTATTCGGAATTTCAAATAGATGGGAACTGAATATCCGACAATCTTCGTAATTTGCCTAAAATTGATACTGTAAGACTTCCCCACACGGCGATATTCACGGAACAAAACCACACTTTGCACGCGACGTCAGTGCTCCACTCCACCTGAACAACTTCGGCACTGTGCCTCGCACTGCTAGCTCAGTGAATGCTAACCCCCTTCTTCTTTCTGTGCGTGACAAAAGCTTACCGGGATTGCATTTTTAAACGATCCTAACATCCCAACTTCTATTTTGCACATTCATCATAACTTTTTTATAATAAAAAACGATTGATTGATTGTGCTGCCCGTAATCGTTGCTTGGAGGCTTCAATTTTTTATTGTTTATTGAAATGTTAAACAGTGTTTAACATGATCGCGTCCACTGATTCCAATTTAGCAGTTTTTAGTAATTATTATTGATTCAAAATAATTGCCTCAATGAACAATAAACGAATGAACGCAGTTCGAAGGTTAACCGTCTTAACATTTCTCACATAAATTAGCACTCTCGCTTCGCTACGCTACGCTTAGCTGGCTATAAAAACTTCGTGGTAAGTGGTTTTGCAACATATCGTACTGAAAACACTTACAGTAAGAAGCAACTAATATTTCATATTGGAAACTTGCAATTCACAACTTAACCAAACCAGCAATTTGCAAAATGCAGCTAGTAATTGATAAATCATTCTAATAGGTGCTTTTTTACTTACAGAGTCCTGCCTAGAATCGAGGCCCGAATTAACCAATTTCACAAGTGCTCCTCCGCCAAAATATAGGTAAGTTCGATCTTACGTATCTTGTATTGCAATAAATGCAGGTAGGTATTAAATAGTTAATGTAAGAATTGCGAAAACATGCAGTGTATTCAGGCAGTGATAGGAATTAAATTATTTGGAAAATAAAGTATGAAATACTAATAAATATTAAGCGAGATATTTTATTTTAATAATCTAATAGCGATGAAATGCAGTCATGTAGAAATTATTCATGAACACGCACTGAACTCTAAATAAATGTTATGTCAGTGTTTATTTCCATGTGAGTGAAACTTGGAAATTATTGTAGTGAAAGAGTAATATTTATCCGAGTTGTTTGTTAGATAAGTTGCACACTCTCAGTTTAAAATTGTTTTTTTATAAAACGTAGTTTTTACATATTTCAGTCTCTTTTTATGTATATATGTTATTTTAGCAAATTGTTTAGCAGATTGTGTTAGTGCAAATCATATTTAATAATTTTATAATTAATTGCTTATATCAGGTGGACATAGTGTAATCAACACAATATTTTGGCGCAATATTATGGAAAACATTGCAATGATGTCATAATTATAATCGAACTGCCCTGATGAAAAGTATTTAGGTTAAACTCCAAAGGTATCAGAAGAGTCTCTTGTCTGACATTTTTATATTAAAATTTTAATACGTATATCTTATTTTTCTGATGCTACTGTTAGAGGCATATAACATTCAAACTTAACATTTTATGCCAACATATATGCTGCTACTCGTGCAATACAGTGGTAAGCGCAGCAATTTCACCTCGGTTGCTCCACAAAAAGTACATAGAAAAAGGAAACGGGATCACAAGACCAACATTGCGCAAGTAACTGGCATATGAATGCAGATGTGGTCGATAAAAAGTACCGAAATAGAAAACATTGCCATAGTAGGCTTACTCGTGGCACATTTTATTATAGCTATTAACATATCAAGGAATGTTATGAGCATCATAACTACCGCAGATGTTGTATTGAAATCCGAGCTCGCAGAGCGAGGATTTTAAAACATCTGAGGCTGTTATGATTCATAACATCCGTGATTTGTTCAATAGTTTATCGGTTGCTGTATGGTTATGGTTGCCATGTACGGTAATGGACTATTACCGTACAGATCAGTTATGATTTAGTTACCAGCCTACTTTTGTATATGTAAACAAGGGATTAATATCCTGCAACCGATAAATATATTAATACTACAACTTCCTCGCTACTCAGCTGTATGTGCTCTGCTAGCATTACGTTCGGTATTTTTTTCGGTTACTGCACGGTATAACAACCGTCCAATTTTTGAAGTTTGTGCAAATCGTTTGATTTAATTTGTAACGCAAATTGTCCGTTGACATTCGCCTGCGGATTATTTAATTATTTCATTTTATATTGGCGTCAAGAGAACTTTATACGGACTCGTTTATCTGTCATTGGCATTGTAGATATTTTTATTCATTTACTTTATGTGGAAATCAAGGATTAAATGAGTTTCATTTTATTACGAAAACAAAATAAACTGATTCTAATGATAGCGTACTTTGACATCGAAATTCCTGGCGCAGTGATCGGCGACATCGTTTCTAATAAAGCTCAATTGTCTATCTTGTCAGCGGTAGGTCTGACCACTATTTTGCATATAAAATAAAATTTACTAGTGCTGGGGTCGAAACCTAAATAAGCTATTGCGCTTAACAAATATTTTAATAATAAAATATACATACTCACAAAAGCCAGCCCCACGAGTAGCTTAAGTAGCAATCGGCAGGTTGGCACAAAAATTACAATTAATTTGCAAAAGACTCCCTCTTTTCATAAAAGTAAATTACATTTGCAATAATATACTAGAGAGTTGCATCCTGAATCCCTAAAATAGTACCAGTAATCTTTTGTAGATCATTTATTCTTTTTGACTAGCTGTATGTTCGATTAGCTTTATTGATGAGCCAATCGCATACAGGAAACCAGTGAAAACTTGTAATATGGGTAGCTCGGTATCTATTAAACAAAATAATGAAAATATTGTGTAGTGCCTACGTTATTAAAAATGTGGTGGAAAAAATATGTAATATTGATGAAACCATATTATGTTTGTACTTGATGCGATCGAGCCATATTTGACTGCTTGTGTACTGTCAACAGGAAAGATGGTTTTAAGCTTAGTAAAACGTGGACTCCTGTGATAAACCCTTACGCTGCACTTGAATGACCAATCAGTGTTACGTCGCTCCGAGCGGCTGGCGCAGAGGACTATAAATAGCTCCGCACCGGCCTTCAGTTGTTAGTGTGACTCTCACTCTGATGATGCAAGTTGCAAGTGCGAAACGTTAGTTAATATGGGTGCACAAACAACAAGGCCAAATCTGCATAAGTATCCTCGTTCTTAAGGTAACCAAAGAACACAAGCCACCAAAGAGCATGGCTATCGTGTGGCTTGAGTTCACCAGGTGCAAGGCACATTAAGCCACAGAATGCTGGGCGTTTATCCACAAAGACTACGCGGTCCAAGCTGAAATTCCATGTTAACAAGAATAATTCGAGTAACCGCGGAAACCTCCAACAGTATATGCGTGTCTACGTTCATGAAGATAGACCGTGTCCCATTATTTTCGCAACTCTCTGCATTGTATTAAGAGATTCAAAATTGCTTAATCAACAGTTGATTATTAACTAGTTTCTGCTTAGTCAAAAGTAGGAGATGTAAAATGGATTATTTATCTAGTTATCTTTGAAGAGTTTCTAAATGCGGTTACCTGTTGTATGTAGTTTAACCACCCCGTAACAAACATCCCGCATTCGGCTAATAGCTTAATAGACATCACCGTAAGTAGCGCACGCAATGTGGGCTGGTTTATTGCGCTGGACGACGACACTGAATTCAATGAAAACCAAATACGTGCACCCCACCTCTCAGACTAATACAAATTTAACAAGGGCTTGAGATAGCTCTTTATCCTAGTAGCGATGCATAGTACATTAATAAATAGTCTTTGCTATTACTAACAATTTCCATAAAGTATACTTTCTGACTGGCTTTATCTCATCTGCAAAACAGTTAACCGCATTGAAATTGCCCAAGGAAGAACAAATTAAACTAAAGTATGATCAAAAATTATTTTCATCTAGTATGGCCATGGAATAGTTCATCATTTATGAATGCATCTACGTTTATACTTAATGTCAAAATTTGACATTTGCTTTGTAAGTGAGTTATAGTTGCATTCATAAATTAGGAAGTATTCCATGGCCATACTAGATGAAAATGATTTTTGATCATACTATACGTATACAAATGCGGTAATGGGATAATGGCCACGAGACTCGTGTCCAATCACCTCCTTCAATGAAATACTTCACAATCTAATTAAATGGGCTGCGAACCGTGGATTTGATCATTTAATGGGTCATTTCCCTTGAGAAATCACTACGTTGGGCTTCATATTTTATATTGAAAAGAGAGAGAAAAGCGCTGGACGGCCCCAACAGCGACGAGGAGATGACTTTGAGAGAGTGGGTGGTCTTAACCGGTACAATGCTGCACAAAATAGACTCCGGTGGAAGCATATAAGAGAGACCTATATCCCACCATGAATAGAGAACGTGTAGAAGTAGGAGGAAAAGAAAAAGACACATTATCCTTATACATTTACTGTTCGCACTCGAGTTCATATGTACTCATATATAGTCCCTAGTAAATATATAAATTCGCTAATGTGAGATTTACCGACGGTGTATAATCACAGTCGGGTACCGCGCATACGCGGAGCAAAAGTGTTGTCCTCAAAGTCATATGGTGGCGCTCACCGTAGGTAATTCAGAGACAATAATTATTTTGCTCAACGAACGCATCCATACACATAAAGCTACTATCGCATACTTTTTCCGGACTGTACCCGAAGTGCACTGCTTGAATTAGAAGAACGAAATGCGTTCTGGTGCTGATATCATGTTTTTGCCACTGGGTATTCTGATCTATCTTCTCGTTTGACAAAATATAATTTCTTTAGAGACTATTTTGAAGTAGCTAAGTATAGTTGTAACTTGTGCAAAACATAGTACCGGCCCGTCATAACATAACAAAGCCGCTGGCTCGTTTCGTTTTCTACTCTTGTTTACGTAAGTGAAAGCGGTTGGTTTATTATGTCTGACGCCGAAGGATAGCCTCGTATTATTCAGGCTTACAATGGCCCATTGTCCTTCAAATCTTTGAGACTCCTCGACCAGCGGGTGGCCTGTTTAGAATGCAGACTGAGAGCAGGCTCCAATGTTCCGTAAAGGGCTGTTCCAGCGGTGTGTTTTTACACCATGATTGCGTCTTGACGATGGCGTAATTGATCAGAGTTTATTGCAATTTGTTATCCGGAAAGGGTTAAATCACGTCCGCTGTGCAAATTCGGAATTCCCGTAATTTGATTTTCTTGGAATTTCTTCTTTTCTCCTTTTTGAAATTGCAGAATCGAAGTGCACATGCGGGCACATAATTTAACTCTGGACGTTTTAGGTGTTGCGTCGCGATGCACTTAAGACAATAATTGATAATGCGCACAGTTCTAGCACGGAGTTTTACTTTTTATTAATGTTTTTTCGTTTTTTGTAGTATTTGCACAGCAAATTTATGATCTCGCACATGCTGGAAAGTTTGCTGTAGCTCCGTCACACATTCACTAGCTTTTCTATGCCGTCACTAGTGAAAGTAGATATCTTGAATAATGCATAAATAGCATATGAACTTCCAACTTTCCCTAGGTAGTCCAGTGTGTGCATTCCCTATCGATTTTATGCAGTCTCCGCATAAACCGCTTTCAGGGTAGCACATTTATATTTGTATTTTAACCTGCAAGCGCCTTTTCCCCGTTGGAGATTCCTCCTGCGATTTAGGCCGTCCTGTAAACGGCGTCCAGAAGGTCCGGAAAAACGTAACACAACGCCGGTTTTAATAGATTGAGCTGAAGCCGAGCCGGCGGCATTGTCAACGCGTAGATTTATTGTCTCCGTGCGTTTATTTGTAGACCGACACGTAGATTGAAAACCTGGCGCAAGATTCTGCAAACGTGCGGAGTTAATGGGCCCGAGAATTAACTAAATCCAACGGATATTAGCGCAAATCACTTTAGGTAGCTCCGTTACGGCTAAGGATCCATTTACGGGATTAAAATTTTAGTTTTCAATTGGCGGAGAAATTTGTTAGTTGCCCATTGCGCGGAACTGTATCCCCGTTCGGCACGTGAGATTGAATTAAAATTCTAGTTGCAGAAGTCCGCACTCAAATTCAGTATCGATTGTGGCCGTTCGAATTTGAGGGCGATTTGCTTTTTATTCAATGCGCTGATTTTGCTCCAGTGCGCTCCCAGCGATCATCCAGATTACCTGTGCTGGAATTAATTGGTACTTTTAACAATGCCTTTTCGATTTATTATCTGAAAAGTATTTTCAGTTGCCGTTGTTCTGTGCGAATAAATCGTAATATTGCTTTATATATTCAACTCTTAACGTTGGAAGTTCTGACTAATTTATTAATTGTAAGGAAATATAGATAGTAGAACCCACCGAAAATGGAGTTTAGATGCCATGAGCATGATGCTACATGGTTAAGTAGCAGATTATCTGATCAAAACAGAAATCAAAGCTAATACAAGTATAAGCTATCGTTTGTGAAAATCATTTGAATGATAAAACTGGAAGCAAGACAATGTGCAACAACTACCGCATCAGTATACCGTTAAATGCAACTAGCACATGATAAAAAAGTAAAGTTCAGGGCGCTTCATTTCACACGTAGGAATATGGCCAGAGACTCGGCCAGTCAGTGTCGCCGAAACCCAGTCATCTGGCACACCGTTACCGGCGTACTGGGCGATGTGGTTAGCATCACGTTTTCGACAACTGCCTTACTTTCCCTACTCCCACAACCGTGGTTTCGGTACCTAATTATTAAAGCGACTGGGTGGGCCTCTACGTTTCAAATTGATTTAATTCGCGCGAAGGAAGTTCCTTGTAAATCCCTTTACAGACTTATTTTGTATGTTTGGCTGACTCAGTCTCGAATGGATTTCATCTCAAATGAAAAGAGCGACACTAGCAGAGATAAGTTCAGAGCTATGGAGTTATGGTGGGAGTGAGCCTAATGGAGAAAATTAGAGCACCACAATAAGGAAAAGGACTCGTGTAACTGGTGTCATTGAGTTGCGTCGGAAGAAGGACAACAGAGGAATGGCAAAACTGCGTTAAACAGAAGCGGCCGTGAAAACCTGGGAGATGTGTAGGTAGGCCGCATATTAGTAAACGATATTAGAAAACATGCAGGCCGACAGTGGCACCAATTAGCGCAGGATATAGAAGCTTGGAGACGGATAGGGGAGACAGGCCTACGTCTAACAGTGGACAAGTGAGGGATGTGAAAGAAGAAGCTTCGTATGCAAGGTTTGGCCGTCTACTTGTATTCTACCTGTCTGATTTCTGCAGTTACCTGTAATCGTATCGTATATAATTCTTCTGTTAAGGTACTAGTTATTTCTTGGAACTTACAATAAAATTATTATGTCAAATAATTTTGTTCGTTCATTAAAATTTGTGGTATTTATATTAAATTTTTTATAAGGCTGTTATTGTGCACAAGAAAGTGTCAAATTGAATATATTTGTGTACTGTTCTATATGCGTATTCTGCTACCTAATTCCTCCGTTGTTAGTGTAGCTTGTTAGCGATAAATTATTAAAATACACTGCTTGCATTATGAAATAACCTGCTATTTGCACTAGTTATACATCGATTAAAAGGAAGTTAGTGTAATTTGCAGTGTTCTATTAATTTGATTTTTATTTGTATAGTACAAAATGTTCCACAGTGGTAATGGTAGTGTAAGCAAAAACGCTAGAAAAGATTAACATTTTTTATTGAATATAGAAAAACGCCACATACGAAATTTGTATTTTAAATTGGGAATACTTACTTAATTTTATTTAACTAGTATAAATGTTGCCGTTTTTTTATTTGAACGTAATTATTGGTTTTAATATAAAATGTATTTTTTATTATCTTCTCAAATAATGGTGTTATTTCTGCACGATTTCATTTAACAGTATTTTCAGAATATAATAGTATAAATCTGTACTCATAGTAAAATACACAATGCTTAGAAATAAAGAATGATGATGATGAGTCCATGGTGGGCTTATTTTCGTGGAAATCGCATTAGTAGTGTCGTAATATTTCTTCTGTGTACATTGCTGGTGTTTTATGTATTCTGTTGGATAATTTTGTATGGTACATTTAAAATTATCATACGTATGTAATCATTGCAGCTTCCTTCGTCACATAAACCATTCAAATATTATTTTTAAAACGTCGGTATAACAAAACTAGTTCAGATATAAATTGTATATAATTAAAACAATAGTCCTCATGCTGTATTCTGGATTTTAAGGGGAGTGTGAACGACATTCACAAGCACATAGGCCTCGAGGTGACCGATTGTGCTACCTCCATAGCAGCACTACTTGTTGGCTGCCTTACTTAAGCCATCCGACTTTTTCGGTGAACTTGAGGATACTAGACAAAGAGTTGCTGTGGATTCCGGCCTAACAGAAATCTTCCTCTCGGGAATTGCATCTCACTTGAATATCAAGCGCACACAGCGACGTAGGAAAATAAGTCAGGGACAGTTTGAAGAAATTCCTGTCACCTGATTATCAATGGGGGGTGATTTCTAATATCACTTGTCGCCTGGCTGTCAAGCTCACACAACTATGTAGACAATAAGGTATCTAGGTCTCAGCTTGCAGCTTTTCGGGGTTGATCCGCTTCGCCGGATGAAGCTGCACTCGAAGCTTCTCTAGAGGAAACTTGCTTCGCGGGATGAAGCGGAGCTGGCGGTGTAGCTTCGGCTGGCCCACTCGCTAGACGAATTAGGGCTCCAGGTTCCATCGACTGGCCTGCTTCGTCGGATGAAGCTGGGATTAAGAGTGGACTCAAAGTTGTGGACGGACCGGGTATTGTCGTTTTATGCCCGTCCGAGCGTCCTACTTCCATCATTTTTTAAGAGAAGAGAAATGGGAGCTGTGCAAGTACCGGCAGTGTAGCTTGTATCAATCACCTCGTGCTCGCGTGGCAAATTTTCACATTATTGTTGAATGTTCAAATATAATTTGCAGAGGTGCAAAGGTCACAAATTTATAACAGAAAATCCTAAGCGTTCCAGAAATGCATGTACGAAATATACATTTAAGACAGTGATGGGTTCTACAATCACCTTTATAATAACTTCAAAATTACTAGGACATGTTTTATCTAATATCAAAGCAATAAAAAAGATGTTTAGAAATTTGCAAAAATATTAACCAAATTATTTAATACTTAATAGTTCATATTAGTATCGAAGGCTTTCCCATTTGATTTGATGCCTAAATGGTTTTTAAGTTTTCATCTGAATCTCAAGGTTTAGACCTGCGAAAATTAGTAACTTCAAAAAAGTATTTCGAAAATTAGATCTTTTCTTAAAAATCAGTATTAATGTGTCGGGGAGGAAATGTGAGGAAATTACTGCCCGCGTATTTTGATCGTTACTTAAGAAAAATATTGGTTAATCGTTAACAACTCACAAGTCACTAGAAATTTCAGAAAATGTGCTAATGCAACCTACGTTCATTATTTCCCTACACAATTCCTTAATTATGCCATTTGGGAGCCTGTTCTGCATTTGAATAATAACACGCCATTACGCAGTATCACTAACGAGGAATTCCTATTCGCGAAGTGATAAAGGGGGGTCTTAACAATCGAAAGAAACAAAAACACGTATTTTACACAGTCGCTGATTTGTATGCACCCTAAATATGGAAATACTAGCGCCAGAAACGATTTCACGCCCGCATAAACACGATATGTTTTCACGTATTTATGTGTCATTAGTTTTCCTTACGACGAGTCGCATTCATACATCTTCGCTCGACCTGCAAATTCCAACACCAAGCGAGATCCGGCCTTTTCGTGAGTAAACGCTAATCAGCAGCCTAGTTAGCCGCGACTATAAATCCGGAGGCACGCACTATATGCTGCAGTAAATGTCAAAATAACAGAAATTGCGAAGAGATGAAGAGAACACGTCGGCAGAATACAAAACCAGACGACATTGCGCAGTGAAAACCCTTCCCTGTAATCTACCAGGATCATAGAATCGCAAAAATCCAGTGAAATTTGAGAAGAGCCACTGATTAATGCTGACCCATCGAATCACACGTCCATAAGAAATAAATTTGAGTTTTACAAACATTCCAAGATAATCCATATTTGAAGGAGAACATTTAGCAAGTCCATAATTAGATCAATTATGATTCGTAGACATATCTCGTTGAAGAACAAAAAAGTAAGTGCAATATGTAGAAAAAGTCTATTGTAAATATTTTTTACACCAAGGATGGCATTATCGTCCATTTTTAAGCGCTTTTTACCAGCAGCCTTAATTTTGGGCGCCTTCATATCAGGAAATCGATAAACTTCTCATATGCTGACTGCCCCTGCTGTGAAAAGGTTAAATTGTAAATTTCCTGTTGGGATATGAGAAATACCGCATAAGGTTGAAAATATGTCTAGAAATTAGAGTTAAACATGAAATTATCGATTGCTTGTTGCCTCCACCGTAGCCTACCACCTTATAAACGCACTAGACGGTGAGTTTTTCCTGTGGAAATTCGATTCATCCGGAAAATTATGTCATTTGAGACATAAGTTTGCAAGGGGGTATAGTTGAAGTTAGGAAATTCAAATTACATTGTAAAAACTTCACGGGCTTCAGCATGCAATGAGTAGCAAAGCTAAGGAAGTCTGCAATGTGGTTTTTATAATATTGTAAAACTAGATTCAATGCAAACTAAAGATGGGCTGGAAAATACTTAACATTAATAAGTGAAATCGTTCTGGTAACGCAAAAAGTCATACGAACCTCGGCTCCTACAGGTATGTTTTTGGTAGCGAATACCTCCAAACCTCAACCAAAAATTACACTTACAAGCCTTAGTACATAAATAACTATTGATATGACGTAATGGCATATTGTCACATATAATCTCATAAGAGCATTAATTCTTTCCGGAAATTTTTTTGAGTGCGTTCCAACAACGTCGTATTAATTTGCCCGAGCGGGACGCGAGGGCAAATTAGGACGTTGTTGAATGCACGAAAAATAATTTCCGGATATGAATTAATGCTCGAATGAAGATTCGGTAAGAAAATCGTAACGACACAAACCCTAAAAAGAAGTAATGTCTACCTACAAAAAATTTCCAAGAAATGTTGTTGTTGTCTTGGATACGGCTCGTGAACTAATTTTTCTATTGGTCATTAATGAGTGTCGTACGATTTTCATTAAAAAATATTCGAATAATTTACATATCATGTACAGTATACAGGGTGTAGAAATGCTTTACGCACCATAGGGATTTCAATGGTAATTTCTTCATATGAAAATATTTGCTTCCCTAATTATTTTAAAGCAAACTTGTATTGAAGTTTTTTGCAGAGAAAAAAATTCTGTATCCATTTATGCCAACATTTGTCATTTTACATTTCGGAAAACCGAAAATTTAAAGAAAAAAAATACCATTTTTAGACAAATCAGTGGTGCCTTGAAATTACTAAATCATCTCAAAGCATCAACAAATTAGTTTGCTGTTTATTTGTTTGCATCTGTCAAATGACGGCTTAGGAGAGGGGATAGGCAACACACCATGCTAGCTAAAATATATACTAAAAGTTTAAACCTTTTGCTACGATTACGTTTACAAAACTTACTTTAAAATGCAGCTTGCTAATTCATTATACTTTTCAACAGTAGAGAATTATATGTTATGATTTAATTTCTTTAAAAAACTACCAAATTGTGTATAGAAGCCAATTACGTATTTTCTTATTATTGAAATATAAACTTACATTTACAGTTAGTAATGAAACCTTATGCATTAGTTTGTTCCTGTAGTTGGTTAAAATTGAATAATATCTAGAAACTGCTTTCAGCTGAACCTATAGCCCAGAAATATTGACTAATCAATATCGTCGAAGACGATTTCTGACAATTTCTAGAAACTATGCAGAAAGGTTAGGCAACACACTTTTGTTTGGGTGTACCACGGGCAATAAGCTTGTAATTGGAGGCACCTACCTGGCAAGGACGGGGATTACAAGATCTTTTATCTTTTAATCTCTTCTGCTTTCGTGTGAAAGCCAAATTTAGTAATTTCACTAAGATATCTTGCAGTTGAAGGTTTTCATATATATAAGTGATCCCTTTTTAATATTTTTGCACAAACGGGAATAATAGTAGTTTGTATACCAAGGCACTAAAATTTAGCTTTTTATCACGAATGTGGTTTTAGTTGCCTTGGCCCTACTGGCCTCGGCAACTAAATCCACATGAGGAATAAAAAGGAACTTCAGTGCCGAGGAGTACATTATGTTTTATTTGAAATCGTGAAATTACAACAATTTAACCAACATTTGTAGGTTATGTTAACGTCGGCTGACCTTTATTTGTCGCCTCGCCACCTACAAAAAAGTCGCAAAACAGTGGATTACTTTAATGCCGCATTCTCGTATTTTAATGACGATTTCGAGGTACTTTAATGCCGATTTCAAATAATAGTATATTATAATACAAGTGTATAAGTACGCCTTTAAAGCACGTGCGACGAGTTTAAGAGCACGACACGCTAGCGGAGTGCTTTTAACGTCGCTAGTGCTTTAATGGCTCTTATACACGTGTATCGTACGCTATTTTTTCTACGATCGTAACAGAAATATAAAAACTTAGTTCGGTGACACTTTTTCCGTCATAATGTGTTAGATATTCTAGGTTATGTTGACATTAAAATTTACGGCAAAGCGTGTTTTAATAAATTATTAAAACGCGCATTCAATGCAACGTGCGAATAAGACGTATTTTGGGCGCTAATAAGAGTGCTACAAACGTCGCTTTTGACACTAGAAACAGTGCAAAAATTGTCATTTTGACACGATCGTAGAAAAAACAATATTTTATTTATAAGATTATAAAGAGTCACGTAAGCCTTTATTCCCATGGAATTTAAAATCGCTGTGGAAACTAAAAAACAACAAACAATTCTACTCTTTGAAACGGTTTCTAAATGTGCGAGTGTCTTTTCCATCTCCTATAGAGTAGATAAGTTTTAAAATCAATGCGTGGCTTTATGTACTTTGTACTACCAAATTTGTTTTTATTTTATATGGTCATATGCAAGGTGTTGATTCAGATTTGAAACATAGGCTTTTAACGTGCAAAATTAAACGACTGAAAATGAGTCTAGGACAAAAAACCCCTGGACAAAAAACCCCCGGACAAAAAACCCCCCGGACTAAAAACCCCCCGGACAAAAAACCCCCCGGACAAAAAACCCCCGGACAAAAAATCCCGGACAAAAAACCCCGCACAAAACCTTGTAAACACAACTTTTCACCATTCTTGTTAGAACGTATCACTTCCATTATCAACAGCAAAGTGACAAACAAAAACCAAAATTTGAGCTTTATAGGGATTTACTTAAGTACTTTTGTAGGAAAAGGCCAATAGGGTTGCAGATTACATGTCTATGGGCGGGGGATACATTAGGAACGTAATTACCCATATAAAATTCTTTTATCTACTATGTAAATGGTTGCTAATTGCATTCTTGTCTTAATCATCAACCCCCTTACTCAATTTACCTTAAGTTACCTTTTTGAATACAAAGATAAGAAGGACAATTTGAAATGGTTATTTATGGCAAAGAAAACATGTTTTAATTCTAAGAATCGGGTAAGGAGGTTTAAGATTAGTACATAGTACAAGCATGCTTTCTGCTTACTAGCTAATTTTAGGATTATTATATGAATATTACTGGAAAAACCTAAATACAGCTTAAAGTAGGTAACGGCTACCGCTTCCCAAAAATGTTATTGCTGTTTACAGATCTACAAGTGGTGAAACACGGATTATTCGAGTTCTTAGCCATAATATACTAATCCAGATGGTTTATTTTTAAAACTACATTTAAGGATTGTGCTCCCTTCTGTTTACGATTAGATATTGGAAATTTCCATATTCTAGCCCTTATAACAATCCCAACTGCCGCCAAATTTTACTTTAAATATTATTTAACGATAACGTTTTTTCGTCGGCTTTTTTATCCTAGATTCTGTTTTGTGTGGGTTTTTTGTCCGGGGGTTTTTTGTCCGGGGGTTTTTTGTCCGTGGGGTTTTTTGTCCGGGGGGTTTTTTGTCCGGGGGTTTTTTTGTCCGGGGATTTTTTGTCCGGGGGTTTTATGTCCGGGGTTTTTTGTCCAGGGGTTTTTTGTCCTGACACCACTGAAAATATTGAGAGCGAAATAGCGCCTAAATAATTTGTTCGCCTTTAAAAACTGCATCTAATTCGTAATTTTACATTTTTAAATATTGCCAGCAATTTCCTTAAAATTAAGAAAAACTATTTAAAGTTGACTGAATTTGGATTGGATAGTAATCTTTAATCAACACTGTATACACTTTAGAAAAATTAACATCACTTTTTACTTTAATGATTATTATTATTAAATTAATTTACTATGTTATTCCTACAAAGATTTTTAATTAATTAAATTACAGGATTCAGACGTATTAAAAGTTACTCTAATACATTGCCTCAATTTTGATATTGATATTTTCCGGGTTTTTTGACATTCTTTACAGGGTACGTTAGAGTAACTTAAAGCGCAATAAAAAACAAATTTTATAAATGTAAATTTTAAAGTAGTTAGCTACTTAGCTCGCAGATACTTGTTTCATACGAATATGTTTACTTTTTCTTGGCCTAGACAAACTATATTTACCTTTCGCTATTGTGAATTGGTTCCGACGAATAAAAGAAAATCTTAATAACGCGCTGGTAACACAACTCCGATAATCAGAAACAAAATTGGAATACAGATTTTGTGTTTATATAGGAAATATTCTAATTACCTGCTTACACTTAGCTAATTACAATTAAATGCTTCCTAGGAATTGATAATTTGTATCAATACAAAATACACTATGATTTATGATCTCAGACATTTCTAGTCAAGGAACTTGAAAAATTCTTTATCTACGACAGTGTGTAAAATTTACTTTTAGTTGACAGTTTCAAGTTTGTAAAATGACCTTTAATAACATGATTTCATTAGTTTACGTCATCAGTAGCGACGTGTTTATAAGATTTCATTAGGCACGTCGTCAGTAGCAACGTGTTTTAAAAATGTTGACCACGCAAAATTACGACCGGTTGCTACTCCTGTGTTGTTCGGCTCGGCATTCTCCTCGCCCAACAATATTCACAGTCGTCTCGGAATGTTACGCTTTTCGTTCTACATACACAATGTACTACTGTTCACTAACGAATTAAAAAAATTCATAATACGTAATTATTTATTAAGAAAAATAATGTGAGCGAAAAGCATAATAAGGCTATCTATATTCGGCAACAAACGTAAAGACGTATTGGGCCAACTGGGTTATAAATAGAAGGTTCCTCACAGATAGTATATTAACAGAAAATTTACTTAGGGAAATAATCCGCTTTCAACATTGTCATACAACAGAAAGCGGTGTATCTACAGTTGCCTAAACATTTATTTTTCAAGGGGCAAAAGAAAAATTCACCTCGCCCGCTATAGAAATCTATGAGCTCTCCAAAGCCGCCTTAATGAGTGCATTAATGATAAACGTAATCCCTTCTAACGAGTATAGCAAACATATAAAGTGCAAATCCCTGCATCTTTCTAAGAATTCTCTTAATAACTCCCATCTCCACCCCCTTTATATAATATAAATACAAACAATTTCAGTACTGTCTTTTAGTATCTGTAGTTATTTAAAACTTGATCCCGGGCCAACGAATTTTCTGACGGCGAATTGTACCTACGGCGAATCGGCAACAACGAATCGGCGACGGCGAATTGTACTAGACCCTCATGTGGTACGTTATCTCTGCTTGATGCTTTAACTGTGACATTTAATATTTTAAAAATAAGATAAGAGACATCTTATGACTAAAATAATAATAATTATATACGTATGCAATACATTTTTGTATATAGTGTGTCTGACCGCATGCACACCTTTAGTTAATTTAGCTAAAGGTCATCGCCGCGATGCAGTTATATGATCTTTAGTTTTGCGCACATAAAACTCATTCATGTGTGTCAATCTGCTCAAGTTATTTAAGGATGGGATTACTCAATTTGGGCTATTATTCATTGTTAGCCTATTTAATTTTGATCTACCTCTAACAAAAATGAATAATCTTAAGCTACAGAATTTTATTATGGGCGTTTGCTTATGTTGTGGATGCTGTCACACACATTATAGTATCAAATACTTCAATGACAGTGAAAATTTTCCGGAAAAGTTTTTCAGTTCAACAATAATTTATGGAGGGCGTTATAAGCTAAACTCGGAAATAAACTTGAGACTATTCTTAAGTATTTAAATAGTTTTACAAACTTCAGTTCTAGAGTAAATAATTTAAAAACGTAATTATTGTAAAATATTTAATCTATTGAAGTAGGTCCAGTGCAATATATTATTATTAAGCCTCAACTGGTGCCAGACAATGCACCGTCGCCGATTGGCCGTTGCCGATTCACCATGGTTTAATTTCGCGGTCAGCCCGATTCGCCGTCACGAAATGCTGCAGTTTTGAAAGGCTAAAGAAATAATCCATAATTCTATATATGATGAATTTTAATGACCACAGCTTATCTCTGTGTTGAGTTTTAATCCTTTCAAAACGCCATATAATTATTACTAAACTAGGCAATTGTTGTTTGAAGTATTTCTGGAGCTTATTTTGCTGGGCTTAATATAATATTATTTTTCTATTTCCATACAACGTAATTACAGTTGGACCATTGTGAAATGATCAACCTTAATGATAAGCGTATTCCTTTCTAACAAGTAGGGTAAAAATATAAAGTGCAAATCCCTGCATCTTTCTAAGAATTTTCTTAATACCTACGAATCGGTGATTGCGATTCGGCGACGAAAAATTGTCCTAGACCTTAATCTGGTACGTTATCTCTGCTTGATGCTCTAACTGTCATATTTAATATTTTAAAACTAAAATTGAAATAGGTTTAATCACTAAAATAATAATAGCTATATAGGTATACAATAATTTTTGTATATAGTAGTGTGTCTGACCGCATACACACCATTGGTTAATTTAGCTAAGGGTCATGCGTCAGCGATGCAGTTATATGATCTTTAGTTGGGCGCGTATAAAACGCATTCATGTGTATCAATTTGCTCAAGTTATTTACAGATGTGGATTACTTAATTTTGGCTATTATATAAGATTCATTGTTAGCCTATTTAATTTTGATGTACTTATAACAAAAATTAATATTAAGTTACAAAATTTTACTATGGGCGTTTGCTTATGTTGTGGATGCCGTCAGACACATTGTCAAGAAGCCTTTTTCACTGAGTTGCAATGATAGTCTAATGCAGTGTTACTCAAAGTGGTGGTCCGCGGACCGATGCCGGTCCGTGAGCAAGATGTTGCCGGTCGATTG
Organism: Agriotes lineatus; assembly: GCA_940337035.1. Classification (NCBI taxonomy): domain Eukaryota; kingdom Metazoa; phylum Arthropoda; class Insecta; order Coleoptera; family Elateridae; genus Agriotes; species Agriotes lineatus. Next base: position 30,324,643 of record OW679197.1, on the reverse strand, counting down.
GTGATTTCGATAATCGACTCAATTCTGTTGTTATCCTACCACCCCAAAATATACGAATAGTATGAAAATTCATCTATTTCGCGTGGCGTTGTCATCAGTTGAACCACGGATAGATAAATTGATCAATAATAAGATGCCCATTTATCACATTAATGCGTTGTACGAAGTTGGTTGAACTGTTAAATATGTAAATTGCGTAACGTTTTAATCTAGTAAATACGCGGTAAACTTGACATCAAATACAGGAACGACTTACGAACGGTATTAACATTGAACTATTAAAAACACTGACTTAATTAAACAGCAATAAAAGGCGGTAATCAACTAAATATGGTACAAATGCGACACATACTTTATCTGCTACTACGTAAAGTTGAAAAAGATCATGTAATCTGACGGTAATGAATTAAACTGACAGGTAAGCAACTATAAAAGGTTTAGCAAATGCAATGGTGCAAACAATAAATGTTACAATGACCGCAACGTTACTCAAACTGTCTGGCACTTCGCCGAAACACTCGGGACACTCGGCACTGTTCAGCTACTACTATAAAAATGGTACCTTTAAGAAGCTTGGCTTAGCTGCAATCGACGACCTACGTTGCTACAAACGGCTGCCCTTCAAGACCACTGCTCTAACATCTAGTGAAACTGCTTCAAAACAACGGTAAATGGCCGACGAGGTGGAACCTGGGGTAATCTTCCTAACAAGGAAAAAATCGAAGCCCGCACGGAAATTGGCAGAACGAAAAGGAGCTTTGCGAAACCTGGTAAGCCGATACTGGGTTTTCACAGACAACGTTCTAGGGGTTGCCGCCCCACGATAACGAAAACCTCATGGCTCGCATCGATAAACAACAACGTTAAGTTCGCCCAACATCTACCGCAACCACGTGTAGTTCAATGAGTCCATGTAATGCGAAACGCACAACACTTGTGTTGGATCGGCGAGAGTTCAAATAACGGAACACAACAGGCGAAACACACACACACACGCACACCAAAGGAACAAACCGTTTGCCGTTAATCACACAATAAACAAACGTAAACCCTCGCCTACGCCACCCCGAAGGGTGCGTGGCGGGACGACAACTTCCAAATCACTTGTTGCTTCCCGTCACGCCGGGACAATTCTGTCTAAAAAAAACGCGAAGAGCTTCGCAAGCGATAAATAGTGGGGTCCAACATTCGTACTCGCTCTCTCTAACACACGGCAACAGTGGGGTACAACATTCGTACTCGCTCTCTCTAACACACGGGAACTGTCTTTTATTCTGACTCAAAACGTAGGCGCTTATTAGACACATTCACGTCTGCGGCGCATCGATAAGAAACACTTGCGTGCCGGGCACGCAGACTGGATCGATGACAGAGATGTGTGCCGCTAGAAAACAACTGAATGCATGTACAAAATTCGAGATAGTTATATACAGGCGGAATCGTAATTCGGAATCAAGAAAATAATGCAAAATTAGACGTACGTTCGTACAAATTAAAAATGTCCTTACATCTTTTAAAGTCTATGAATAACTTACTTATATTTCGTTATTGGTTCATTTGTTAATAAATGTAGCAGTCCGTCATACATTAATAAAAATAATACCGGTCCGCCACATTAAATAGTTTGAGAAGCACTGGTCTAATGCATGGTGAGACGTTGACACGAAACCTTTTTCAATTCCAATTTGTCCAGTCTTTTAACACTCCAGCAATGTCAATTTCGTTGAATTCTCAAAAATTAAATAGAATTTAATATAATTGAAGGAAGTCGAATTTTCCTGTTTGAAAATGCAATACAGCATTGCAAAAAATTGATTTTAAACTAACACAATGTGCATAGTTTGGTTCACCATTCAACTTTGAACATTCTAAAATGTCAAATTTTCTCATTCTAAATCAAAAGTGGCCGATACTGTCCGCTAATATTGCCTGGGGAATAATTTGGGAAATTAATTTTTGACGGGCTGCGCCAGAGGCTGGAGTAAAATACGAGTTGCAAGTTTTAACGTTTCAGCCCTCTACTAAGTTATGCATTAAGTATTTCGGGGCTGCAATCCCAGCCGAGATTCCGGTCTCCGGATTCATTACGAACTGCACGTATTTCATTGTTAAACTTAAATAGTTAACTACTGCGGTTTTTCGAGCCGCGCACCGTTAGTCACGAAAGAGAAATGCTTCCTAATACAGCCGGCCGCGGCAGGGATTTCCTGAAGGGAACCGTTTTTACATTAATCTGCTTGCGTTTCCAGATTGATCGCTGAAAAATTATGGACAGCGAAACGCTTAGAGTGGTTTCGGCTGCGTGAGAGAAGCAAATACCGTTTTTGTGCGATTTTTTTCGGCTTATAGCTGTGAGGATGTGGATTCGCGTTTTCTATTCCTAGGAATTTCGCAAATTTTGGTTTGATGTGTCGATTGTGCTTGGTAGGTAGTATCTGACTTCGTTCGGATAATCTCAATCCTGCAGGTTCTCCTGAAAAAATATTGCTTATTAACACAGCGATAACAGAATAGTACGTAATAGACACAGCACTACCTCCACATCGTGCATTCTGAAGCAAGGAACGAGCCCTGCAGTAATTTTAGGAACTTTGTATTTAACTGGATAAATTTACGTGTAACGTTTATTCTTCAAGCAATGAATAAAAGTTTTATTAAAACTTCCATCAGCGAGCTTCATGCATTAATGCCTGTACTTGGCGAGTGCATCCGCTGCGGGTACTAGCGCTCTCACAGACGAAGGTTCTCCAGATATATGTATTTGTTGCAAATCTGTAAAACATGTCTGAACCGCGATACCGCCGTTTTCTTTTGATCCCTATCTATAATTAGCTTGCTGTGTTCCTGCAAGTCGAGCTCTAAGATACATTGCGATCAGATAATAGACCGTCTCGAGTTATTTCGTTTTCGCAGTTTCTGCACGTTTGTTAGGTTTTCTCTTAATGGTCTTATTCGGCGCAGCTTCCTGCAATAAATGCATATTGTCTCCTGCTGCGACCAATGCCAACTCGCGAAATTGCTTGTGGACCTCAGCGAAATAGCGAGCATCTAGTGCGCTGGAAGAAGCACAAATTTACGTATCCATAAAGAACCGTGCAAAATAAATATCCTACGAAATCCACTTAGGGTCGCGCTGAGCCACTGTTTTGTTTAAACTCATACTAGGATAGACCAAACTGGTCCTATGTAGCTTGTGTTTCCACCAGAATGCGCGTAGGAGTCGACTGCTTACCTGATTGTTTGCTTATAGGATAAAATGTATTGGCTGCAATAAATAAAGCTAAAGCATTACAGTGGAGCAGTGTAAAAGTTGAAATGCCATTGTCATTAATTGGCATTTAGGAAATCGGAATATAGGTCTCTGAAACAGGAAAGTAGATTAAATGCAGTAGAAATAAAATATGTTGCAGAATATAAGATTCAGGGTTAGAAACGAGCAAATAAAAGCAACGGAAGAACAAGAATCAATTATACAAATACTGGAAAAACACAGGTAGAATGGTAGCGATCAGTGAGAAAAATGGAAAAGGTTTATGTAAGACTCAAATTCGATGCCTTTATGAGCAAATGAAATCGAGGAGAAGAAGCATACGGAGTAGGCGTTTATATAAACTAATGCATCTCTGAAGCAGTAGCTAGGGCATAGTGGTTGCAATAACTAAAAACATTCACCTAAAACATTTTAGTGGAATAGTACAGGGGCCTCGGTTGGCGAGTGGCGTTCGTCGCTGCAATCAAGGCCAGAGCGAAATTCGGAGCATTAGGGAGAGAGTTCGACTCCCGGTCCGGGTGTTGTCGTTTCGCTTAGTTAAGGTTACCTTAAGTGACGCCCGCGCCCGCTGGAGTCATACGAAAGCTGTTAATGGGGGGGGGGGGGGGGGGTAACAGTAGAGTATATGCGCAAAACAAACTGGGGACGTACAGGTAACACGACTGTTTTTTAGTCGTTATTTCATATACGTTACGTTATTTGAATGTATTAAATAAATAATGCCGATTATCTCAGAAGGAAAAATATACTTTAGAACTATTTTCTCAGGGCTTGTATTGGTATGGTTTAATCCCAATTCTAAATATAGACTGATTAAAAAAGCTATACGATGCAAGAATAACATTTACTGGCTTATAATAAGAGGAAGAAGAAGATTGTTCTCTGAGTGATGTCATTTTTGGCAGTGGTCTATTATGATATGATTTATCGGACTTTTTCCACTGTCTCGGGTATTTATCATACGACGTTTCGGAAAAAAATATTTTTTTACTAATTTTCATCGTTTTCACTAGCATCCTCTGCAACTGGTCTGTATGCTTCGCGATTAATATTTATAGTATACTATCTTTATATCCGTGTCTCGCATATTATATCTTTCTTGGATCCTCACCTTTTCAATTATCATGTCCATAATAATATTAAACAATAGTGGAATTAGAGAATCTCCCTGTCTTATTGCGACTGTAGTTTCTATGGGTGGTTACGAATACGTCTCAAGTCGCGGTGGCTAATAATCTTTTTAGTCAAAATACACGAAGACTAAAGCTACTGTTGCGAGATTAATAAGAACATTTAACAAATAATTGCATTGATTTTCTGCCGCTTACAGAACACAGTAAGTCTTATAAGGTTGCTTATTAACCAGTAAATTCTCAGTTCACCAAGAAAATTGTGGGCGTTCTCAAAATTTGTAATAAGCCTATCAGAGCAGCTCTTAATTTCGTACTTCTAAGCCACGTACATGAACGTGACATTGCATAGTCGCTCTATACTGCTATGTGTTCTTGCAATTTGTAGGTTTCACACGCCAAAATTTGTCAAGCGGCCGACACCTCGGAAATGATCTTTAATAAAGTTTACAACTCTACTAAAGGAATTTTCTCCAACCGGAACGTATTTTTAGCCTAATTTTTATGGATAAGTGGCAATTGTTGCGTTTCTGATCACGTACTAATTCTGCTTTCTCCCAATTTTTCGGCCTACAAGGTAAACCCTGCATATATTTACCCTTGTGCTTTCGTGAGATTCAAATATTTCCATCGTCCCAGAGAAAGGCACGTTCTAAATACCGGCTTTCAGCCGCCTGTTGTAACTTTTATGTGACAAATTTGCCTACGAAATTCTACCTTAAAAATATTTACGTTACAAATTGCTTATGGCTAACTAAAATACTATTCTACAACCGCGTATAGTTCATTTTCACACATCGTAACAGGGGCTTAGATACTGTCCATCAGTAAAGTGAACATTTTGTTGAAAGTGTATTATTGACATTATTATTTCAATATTGCTTTCCAGTATTATTATTTTGAAAATTTATCGCAGATTTTTATATTAAACATTTTTCAACATTTATATAATTATTCCATTTAAATCCTCTGGTTTCAATTAAATTTTTTCTGTCATTTAACATTTTCCTTTTTTTGCTTCTTGATTCACAGCGCAGTTTTTCATTTATAAACTTTATTTTCATATTTTTTACATCATTGCTATGGTGTTAATTAATTTTCTCATTTGATTTTCTGATAGATTTCGAAAAGAATTGCGTTGTTATTGATTTTTGAACAATTCAATATGGTTTCTTACATATCCCTTTCTTGGATTACGAACGTTTTTAAAATTGCAAATACAATATCATCATGATCATATTTCCAATACCTTTTCAGATCTCTTTAGAAGTATGTCCTTCCGATTGGAGTGGTATTCGTCGACAGACGTTAAATTTATGAAATTCCAAAGCACTAGTAGCCCGCAAATAAACTGCGTTACCCGAAACTACAACGTGCAACCGTATTCTTGAGTACATTTCTTTGAAACACGATGCAAATGCACATTATTGATGTGGCCCTTGTAGAAATATAATCGAGAATGATAAAATGGCAAACGTTATTACAGACGGGCCCGGTGGCTTTTCCGCTTAGCGTTTGTCACCCTAGTTACACTTTAGGGTTGTCCACGGGGTAGGTAGCAGGTGTCTCGCTGCCTTTCTAATCCTGCTTTAGAAGCAAGGGGCAAAAAGGCCGGCATCAAGACGTGTAGCGTAATTCCGAAGAGTGTTACTGCCGAATTGCTGTAGCGACGAATTTCTACATAGCCTTGGCCGTAAAAGCGGATGCGAAGCACTGCTTCCGGAAATCGCAATTGCAAATAAGCTGCTTAGTTTAGGCGAACTATAGTTTTACGCCATGATTTACGGTGCTAGCAGAACATACTATCTAGATTTGAAGCGATTACCAAGAACAAATGACTCAAATATATACGTTTTCTTGTAAATATAACACAATACAGGAATAACTCTAAAAGCACGCGTGTAGATTAAAAAAATACAACAGAAAATCGTACGACACTCATTAATGACCAATAGAAAAATTAGTTCACGAGCAGTAACTAAGACAACAACAAAATTTCTTGGAAATTTTTTGTAGATAGACATTACTTCTTTTTAGGGTTTGTATCGTTACGATTTTCTTACCGAATCTGCATTCGAGCATTAATTCATATCCGGAAATTATTTTTCGTGCAATCCAACAACGTCCTAATTTGCCCTCGCGTCCCGCTCTGGCAAATTAATACGACTTTGTTGGAACGTACTCAAAAAAATTTCCGGAAAGAATTAATGCTCTTATGAGATTATATGTGAAAATTTTCATTAAAAATTTTACATAAATGTTGCTTCTATAGTTTTCAATAATTTGGTAGTATTGATTGGGGCTTCATAAAACGAATAAATATATTAGCATTTAATAATAATATTTACACCAGTTTACCTAATGATTCAAAAGTAAGGACCAAACGTAATAATAAAATTCACAGGTACGTAACTAAGTCGAAGAACTGGTAGTTTATTTATTTACGTGGATTTATTGGTTCATTTTGGTCTGTCTGAATCATTTAGTAATTTATGAAAACATAATAGTTATTTATGTATTAAGGGCGTAATCAATAGATTATATAGCACGGGGAGATGTTTCCTGAGGCTTATAAACGTGATTATGCACGTGGCACATACAAGGTTTTTTTGGTTCGCAAAATGGATAAAATTCAAGAATTCAGTATTTTTACTGCAGACACTGCGTCATTGTTAAGCCGGTGCAGTAAATTTTTAGTGTGGTATGGTTTCTAGGCAGATTTTTGGTGTTGCTATATTATATTGATGGTGTTTGTTATACTGCTTAGCAACTTTATAGGCCGTATTACGCCAGTTATCGAGGGCCAATAAACAAGATTATGGTTTCAAAACGAAATAAAACACTATTATTGATTTTGTAACTGGAACAAATTGCATTGGAAACACTGTCACGTGTCTAGCGCTGTTTACGACCGGCATTAATATTCATCTTGTTCTTCTGATCCCATATTTGCTCATCTAACGTTGGCCATCATGATTTTCTCCTTCTCTGCTTGGAACAGGTTCTTCAGCTTTTTGCCTGGACCACGTTTCTCAATAATTTTCTCTTGGATGATAACGTGGAGTATGGAGTGCGTCTCAGGATATTTCATAACGTGTCCGAAGCTTGAAAGTTTCCTCATTGCTCATGTGTCCCATATAGGAGGTAGGTACACAACTCCTGCTTCCAACCTTTTGAAAATTGCGTCGGTGAGGATCTAATCTTCAACACCATACAGAAACCCTGAATATACATAACATCTCAACATACGCACCCTACGCCATAGGTTCACATCGTGGCCACATAGGACCTTCTTCATTTGCAAAAAGGCTACCTTAGCCTCCTCTATGCGGATTTTGACCTCAACAGAATGGCTCCGTTTGTCATTCACAACGCTGCCTAGGTCCGTGATCGTCTCAACCTTTTGCACAGGTTCACCACCGACGCCGGTACCATTATTTCTCCCTTGAACCAACCCCACGAAATGAAGTGGTGGCATCATACACCAAGTTTTTCTTGGATTGTTTTCCAAACGTCTTTATCTTCGGCGAGATTGATGCAGTCGCTGTCCGATCAAATTTATCATTTGATTTGATCATCGCGTCGGCGAGCGTCCTCTCAGTCTTTGGCCGTCAACTTTCCTCTCAGTCTTCGGCCGTCAACTTTCCTCTCGATAATGAGTATCTCCATGGTCTCCGTTTTTTTTTACTATAAGTTTAAACTACTTGAGGAATTGCTGGCTTACGAAGGTCGATAGTCTCGTATCATTATAGCTAACCGCATTTCTGTACGCAATCATGTATTTGGTCTTTTTTTAATTGAACTCATATAGCATGTAAATCCTAATTTAAGAGAAACTGGAAATCCTCTTAGCTATTTGCAATGAGGACAGTGTTTTATGCATATCGGATATCATTCATTGACATGACATTGATTTTAATGCCCTCATTGGAGTCAAATAAAGCTTGCTTAACAAGATGTTCGGAGTATATGTTGAATATAAATGGCGAGAAGAGACATCCCTACCTAACTCAGTGCTGTATTACTACATCGTCTCTAACTTTGGACTTCACTCTGAGGTTCGTCCTATAATTCCTATGAAGGTTGACAATACAACGAATATATTTGTCGTCAATCTCTGTGGACCACAACACCTCTATCATCTTGCTACGAACTTCATCAAACGGTTTTTCAAAGTTGATATGGCATAAAAAGACATTGAAGTTCCCGTCTCTGCATCGCTACACTAAGACAATAGCTCTTTTCCCCGCTCTCAATCCCTTCCTGAAACCAAACTACGTATCTCAATGCACTATTTGATTTTTTATTGATGCTCTCATAAATGACTCGTAGAATAATATTCAACGCATGGCTCAATAGGCCGATGGTCCGATGCTGTTGCACCCCTTGTTTGGTTGTGGAATATGGATGTGGGCCAGTGTTCTGTAATCACTTCTGTGTTGTAGATGTAGTTTTATCATTTTCTCACTCAGCACCTTCATGAATCATTTGGAATTTCATCTAGGCCCACAATTTTTTCGTTGGAGGGTTCAGTATCGGCAGGCCAGTAAAAGCATCCTCAACTCCGTGCCTTGCTTCTCAGGTATCGTCGAAAAGCTCTTGAATATATTCTCCCCACCTCTCGAGCTCCTTGCACAGATCTATGACCAGGTTTTTGTGCTTGTCCACGAACTTGCCAGATCCACTTTCTTAATATTTACGAACCTGGGGAAATTGCAGCTGAGAGCCTTTTAATTTAATGCAATAAGAGCCAATTCTATATCATTTTTTCAGAACTCAACAGTGTAGAAGCTTTAACTCATAATATAACACAGTACATACAGGGGCGTAAAAAAACTGTGGTATTTTAGCTTCTTTATTTTTATAAACTCTTTTATTCAGTATATCGTAAATTGTTCTGTCAAGTTTATTTCGTATTAGTAGTTCCGCACTCGAAGATCAAAATATAATTAAATTCTGCAAGTGACCTTCATATCTACTAAGTTAATTAAATTTCTGAATACCATCCTTGTCACTAAAAAATTATTTAAATAAATTTAAACACATCCACGATAGACTCCCATAAAGTGTGCATTACTAGACGAGTTCCAAGTGTTTTAAGCTTAATGCATTCCCCTTTGTTGACAATACTGAACTCTGAGGTAGGAATGTGTTTGTTTACCAAATTCAACTAGTCCTAAACAAATTGAGACCTGCTGGAATAACCGGCTGCTGTATCTTCATGCATCATCAAATCAAAACTAATAAAGCGCTTAGTAGGGCCAGATTATAGTGTGGAAATCCTCAAGACGAACAGTTCATGCGTTTGCACCCTACCCAGGCTGACGTTCAGTATATTTTTCTGTATACATTTATATAAAAGTAATGCGTTTCTGAGCTTGAAATATGACTTGCATATGTTTGAAACTGTTTACGGCCCTTTCGTACACAACATGTTTCGACACAATCTGAAACTGCTGAAACGGAACTTCCAAAGAACTTCTGATACTGCGAACTTTTTGTGCGAAAGCTTTAACGCCGAGTCTTCAGCGCCTTTTTATCACTTCCCTGTCAATGAAGTATAAATGTGTAAATTTTTGGAAAATGCACGCTCTTGGGAAATATTCTTCTAATATCGGTGAGTACCGAACGCTACTGGCAAGTTTGCTTTTAAAGGTCGTTATTTTCGGGCTTAATTCGTGAATCTAGCATATAACGAATTCCGAAATGTCAAAACTACTACCTCAACTTTAATCATTGTCCACTGCGTCGACTGCATTTAGCCAACCGGGATGTCACCTAACGCTTATTAATACCGAGGTTAATCTTACCGATAGCTAGGGTCGACTTTGGCATTCCATTTAATTTAGGTTAGGGTCGAATCCCGACGACCTACAATATTGATTCTGCAATCACTACATACCGAAGCTAGAAGCAGTTTACTACACAGTCCAAGAATCTGGAAATAGGGGAAAGGAAATTTGCTTTTGGGAGGTAGGCCTTGCGTGGACTGTATTTTCACCCTTCAAGGGCCCTTAACTAATGTCTGATGTTAATCTGTAGTTTCTCCACTGCATCCACGACGTGTAAACATTCTACCCCAACTCATGTCGAGTCGATAATAATCTCATTAGGACTTAACCATTCGCTTAGATGCTGTCAATTCCCGAATTAAACAGAGGTTAGTAAATTAATTTCGGTGGTGCTAAATTACTGATCGTAAATCAAATAACATGCCCTGTTATGACAAGGTAGCTTTAATTGATAAAAAGGGGACTGCCGAGCCGATAGATTTATCAAAATGTCGACCAGTGTCGAGTTATGATTTTCTAAGACGAAAATGTTCGGTATCGTTTGTTTGGATATCAGATTTTCGTTCAAATGTATGAAATATGTTATAAATTATAACATGCAGGCGAAGTCGTCCAATTATAAAAATTTTGTATGTAATATGTCCAAGGGCACCGTCATCATAATTAACCTTTCGGTATGCTAAATGTTATCTAAAGGAGTCTAAATCAGTATTTGGATGGACGTGCTTTTAAACGTTCAAGTGTTCGTGTTCGTAAACTGTAGCCAGTTTTAGGTCACTGTGTAACAAACCCAGGGGCTTCGATCATGCTACTTTATACCCTTGTCTCAAAATCCTCGATGATAGCGGTATTGGAGCTGGTTGTTATTCACCAAAGTTATGGCAACCTATAAGTGCACGCCTATGATGGTTTAAATGTTATTCGTTTATCCAAATACATTTGTTTAATAGCAAAGTGGAAGATTTGCTGCATAACAAGTTCTAATAGTGCCCATTTTTATCAATTGTAGAGTCGCTGTATGGAACATCTCGATCAAAAGTATTTCTTTTTATAAAAAGCTATAGCCTCTAATAATATAACTTTTAGTTACATTAGTCAAATGCTTACTTCGGTTTATTCATTCTTTTATCTAGCTAAGTTTGAATAATGTTTCTTTTTACATGCTTTCAACGGTACACTGTGCCAATCAAATCCATCAACCATTTTTAAATCATATCGCTTTGTTTTCACAAGCATCTTCTTCGCAAAACCGAATCCCATTTCAGTATGTTTATTCGCATTGTTATATATCTAGTATCATCATTTTCCCGTATCAATTTCTTTTTTTTTATATCTTACTACGATTCCTAACATTTTCAGTAGAATTATATATTGGTGTGCGTACATTTTAGAAAAGCCTCTCTAGTTGGCATTGATTGTATATATTTTTCAAGGGGTATTCATGTCTTACTCAACTTTATTTAGCAGTCGATTGACTTGTCCTTATCTTTCTGTATAGTTACTGCTGCATCTCCCAAGCTACTTGTTCTCTTACGTCTGTTATTTTGATTCTATGGCGATGTTACAGGCAAATCTCCGTTTACAACCTACAACATGCTTAAAGGTTGCTCGACTAGCTAGTGGGAAGTGGCGGGTCTTAAACTGAAAGAACAGTGCTCGCTTACGATAGTCAAATTGGTAGGTACGCGGACACATTTCTGGTACTGTGTGGGGTGGTATTTTGTCTGCCGGTGGTATAATGAGAAAATTCCACCCGGAGAGACATGCGTGCTGAATTCGCGGAATCCACTTACCTTGCCTCTATTTGCTGTAAAAACTGAGAACGCGTACTGCATTTTGCTACACAAGAAATGAAACAGTATGAACTCAAATACGCCTCTGTTAAGCACACCAAGAGAAGTGCAATACTAGTTTTGACGCGCTCAAAATTTAAGTCCGTTATCAGTTTAATTTTTGCATTTAAACTATACTGTATTGTTAAAACAATAACGTAGAGGAAGAAGTGATTCAGCGGCAATTAAAGCAGTATGTATGGGCAGCGAAGATAGCTACAGCTCGGAGCGACAACAGCGCTGAAGATGGACTCGAGATAACTATATGTATCCGGGAAATGGTCGAAGGTGGTACAACGTCCGTAAAATGCTCCAACACAGAAAATGACATCGCACGCGAACTAGAAGATTCCGGCTTCTAAATCCCCCTCTCGCGTTAAGAACTTCAACGGATTTTGCCGCTTCCGGTGGCATAAAAACAGTGGCGGCGTCGATCTTTCAAACCAATATAACAAGGAAATTTTCTATCATGTTTTTTTGTTAAAGCCCATAGCTGTACAACATATGATAAAACTGGAAGCAAGTGTATATAATTCACTAGTTTTTTTAAAGAATTAAATTCTACTTGGTTTTCCAATTTTTATTTTGACAGCTGCTCTCACACCCTGTCCTAGTTTATTATTAGTAAACTGGTTGATTCTTACACAATAGTTACAATAGTACACAAATGTCCTCTGCAACCGAGTAGATGCTCTCGAATTGGAATTTTTGTTATCCATTTTACTAGTAGTTTGACAGTACTTTAAATTGCTACCTTATTATTCTATAAGCGATGTTCAATAGTTAAGACTATGTCGGGTAGAACGAATGGCATTGCTTTGTAGTTGCGACTCTACAAGCAGCGCTTTCACTTTTTCATCTTCAATCGTTCATGATAGTAGCAATGATTGGAAAGCGTTCTGCAGAAGTTTATGATGTATTTCTTCACATACACGTTTCAACCTGTGCGCATTTTTCGTGAAGTTCAAGTTTAAAGTTACTTTGGCAGAATGTAACTGCGACATATTCATAAAGTATGCATATAAAATCACACACTGTCATTTTTAGTGTGGCAAATCTTTTAACACTTTATTCCTATATCTTCTTCCATGAATGTTACATCTGTTATTGCTCCAACAGTTCTATATGCCAAGCCCTTTAGTTGAAATCATTCTGCCACTTGATGCAGTATTATCGCTCATATCAGTGCTGTTCAATATTGTTATCTGCAATTGTTTCGTGCGTTATTTATTAAAATAAACAAAAATAGAAAGCAAGGTCATAAAAACTGTAATTGAATTTTATAAGCAAAAGAAGATAAAGGGCAAGTTTTGGAAGGCCTAAACGTTTTATAAATGTTTATTATACAGGGACAACAACGTAAAACATTACAAATAGCTACGGATTAGAGGCATCTTAGAATTCGTAGTAGAACAAGATGTGGATAAACATGATAGAAGTTACAAAATAATATAAAAGACGGATATTTGATAGTGTATAAAAGATCAACTGCAACAGATGCAGGACTACAATTATTCAGGATTGAAATGCCAACAAGGGAAAGTGGAAGTTAAGTATCTGACTCAAGTATAATCGAAATGTGTATTCTTCTGTTTTGATATAGATCGGCAAAAGTTTTAGTAAACTATTTGTTACATTTGAAAACTCATTTGCTACAAGTAACAGAATAAAATATGCACACGGCTTGCTACAGTGGAAAATGGGGGCGCCCTTTCTCTGAGAAAGCAGACGACTTCGCATAAAAGTCACTTCGGTAGAGATTAGTATTGTTTGTTAGGCGCCACTGAGTTTTTACCCGAACCTGAAAATAGTTGCGATGCTTCCAGTTTAGACGAAGACATGAGAGTCTTATTTGCTGGACGAACTTACCTTCATCTGCTTGGTGTGTTATATTGAACACACGATAATGCAAGGAACATATCTTAGTGGGTAGTTTTGGGCGGACCCATAAACTAATAATACGCGCAAGTCTCTACGGAGTGACGTCATGGCAAAACACTGTAAAGTGAAGTAATTTTGATAAATGGCCGCAATCCAGCCCTTAGTCCAACTCCCAATGGCGTTTAGCCTCCATGACGGGGAAGATTACGTTCAAAACTTGTGACTTGCAAACAAATGCAGTGATTCCACGATACTAACTTCTGAAGGCTAGGTAATGGGTGCCGATGTTAAGAGCCCTTGCTCAGGGAAGGTAACCTGAGAGGTTGACGGAATGGCTCACGGAGTTGAAAGCGGACCGGAGACACTTTCCGAAGCTCTAAAAGTTAAGAAGTGTTAAGAAGAAACCAAAGCCAACGAAAATATTCAGGGCGATGCATGCTGCTGGTCTGATGTAAATCAATCTTTGGGGTCCGACGGTAATTCAAATAGCAAAAGCGGAAGTCCAAAGGTTTAAGCACGGCAAGAGTTTTGATTATCCGGAACTACTGAAACGTCTTTTTGTAATGTTACTTTGCCTGATATGACATCACGATATCAAAAACACGTAAGCATCGGTTATAAACGGAAGGTGCGGTTTGCCTGATGTCTCCCAACCTTCTGTCTTCATTGCAGACGCTGGACGTCTATCTCGCTTTCAACACAAAATCACCCGTTCCAACGGTGTAAAGTCAGCGACGTGCGCCCTAAATTTTATGCGGCAGAAAATGTATATATGTTAACCGTTTCGAGTTAGTTTTTTGGAATAGGCAAATCTGTAGATATGGCGAGAATGCTACTTTTTCTGTGGACATATCCTTATTGAACAAACGCCCTTAAAATGAATCTAATTCTGTTTACTTCGATCCCGTGTTTTTTGCCACTCTTCAATGAGTAAACTACAAACAGGTGAACAGCATTGCAACCCTTCTGCTTAATCTTAAGGCCCTTGCTAGTATTTAATCCACTTCAGCAACTGCATTATTCCAGTATAATAGGTTTACTCTAATCTTATTAAAAGAGGAGAAACATCTTGTTGCATTACATCCTACCTTTGCTGCAGAGCACATACGTGTCGTTCCGTTTCTTTCTATCGAATATTAAAATTCAAATCGGGCGTCCTCGACGTGTAATAGACCTACACGATTTAAAGGTGTTCCATGCACCCATAATATTTAGAGCATAGTCTTTGTGAGACTAAGCCGCCGCAAGCGGTTGGTATTGTTGTAGTAATTAGGTTAAAAACATCTTTTGTTCTTTGTGCAAGTTTGTCTTTGGTTATTGCAGCTTTTCATAATTGAATATTTTATAAAGGGATTACGTGCAGCGCAACTTCTTTATTAAGCGGGTTAGTGTGCATTTGCACCCATGTCGCTTATAATTGCTCGTATCCATAAATTAGCCATGAAAAAGCTCGTTTGCATAAGTATCTGGTAGGCGGTTTCAGGAAGGCATTATTGCGAAAAGTATACTTGAGCGTCGGCGTCGGTTGCGTCGACCGCTTTAATGTAAATCAAACTATCGCAAAGGATCTGGAACGGTTCGACAATGTAGGTTGTACTTTTTATGTGTGCTTTGCGTTTGGGGGAATGCCGATTGCGGTGCACGGTCTTATCGTAATAACTAATCTTAATGTATGTGGAAGTTCGAGCAATTCGAGTAATTTTCAATTTCGCTCCTGGAACAATGTTTAATATTAAATCGTTCTGTAATAAATGTCACCGCCACATAAAAGGATGGCGGAATTTAATTTAATCTTAATTAATGTATATGACTGCACTTATAAGCCCGGCTTGTAACTGTTTACAATGGCATGCTCAGCCAGGACAGATTTCATTATAACGACATAATAATATGATAAATTCGATACGGGGCACATTCCCGTCTAAATTAGGGCAACGCCATTTCAATTACATTCCGGGTCCGTTCAATCACACAGCGCCGTAATTACTCATGCGCCTTGTCCGCATTGTCCGCTAAAGCAACTTGTTGGGATGGAAATTGCCTTGCGCACTTACCGTCTTATTTAATTTTCGGTAAGGACGCAGTAATTACATTAATTAGCAGTTTTGCGAGCGACTCGAATAAATTCCAGCCACAAAATGATTCTGGCCTTTTTGTAGCGCTTCGACAAGACGTCTTTGTGCATCCGCGGAATCCGCAAACAGCTCGGGGCCTCGCATTCAAGTTTGCCCGATCCTATTTGCAGTGTCAATAGTGGACTAAATGTAATTAGGCGGGAAAGCTATGGCAAAACTGCAAATTATGGTTCACCTTCGGATATTTACGCTCGCTGATAGCTTGTGTTGCGACGTTCCCGAGCTGGGTCTTTATGTGCGCATCTACACCTCATTCCATATTCAGTGAAGTGCATTCCACACTAAATCTTATGTAAATCTACTCGGTTTACAGAACTTCTGTAGTTAATCCGTTTCTACAAATGGCTGCGCCGAAACGTGCATTCAGACAACAATCTTTTATGTTACGATTATACAAATTCTATTTATTTAATTAATTAGTTCTGAAAACGACTAAATCAACGCCATTCTGATAAATGCACTAGTGCAGCAGTCTTTTCTAAAACATTACCGCCTCAGGATTAAATTCAGTTGATTGACATATTCCCAAAAATGTAGAGCCTGTTAAATATAAACTACTGTTAATTACTAATATGTTGTTTGATTGGCAGATCGACTGATAAAACATCAACTGCAAAATTGGACTTGTAAATCACACGGGATGTGCCATAAAGCTTCAATTACATAATTAACTGATCATATGACCAGATTGGTGTATTAACTTACAACCTTTAATATACATTTTGCAGTTTAATTGAAGCAAATAAAACTGATTTCTGCTTTTTCAAATATGCACGTACAATATCCAACTGGTATGGCAGCCCCGCATTCTACGAGGCGGTGCCCAAAAGAAACTGGGGTGACGCGCGAACAGGAAGTAGTGGCGTAATGCGCCGGAAGGTGTCGCGGGTTAACACGATTCTGACTCAGTCTGCCATGTGACGTGGTTTGTTGTCTCTGGCTTTTTTCAAATGTCTGCAAGCAAGTTTGACTATCTTCGTGATGGCTGATAATAAACAACAAAAAGTGTTTGTGAAGTTTTGATTTCTGTCAAGGAAAACGGTTGCTGAAATTGTTTTAATGCTTGGAAAACCCTTACGGAGCAAACTTTAGGTAGAACGCTTTTCAAGTAACCTCTTCAACTCAGAACCACGCCACTCGGCAGAGTTCTCATATTCCTGACAGAGGCACTGTCCTTCAGTAGTCGTTCGGCGGTTCTTAATTTCTCTTAATTAGCTTTATATTCCATATTTGGATACATGTCTGTTCCAGATCTGCTTTTCATATTTGCCTATTTTGTGCTCTTCCCATCCAGTTCTGATCCGCCGTCGTTTTAAGGTCGGCAACTCACTTATCTCATTTGGCAGCACCCATGAAAAGATTTGTTTACGTCCTTTGGCTTCATTTCCTTCCACTGTTTGGCTGATAAGGGACCATTTCAGTGTTGCCACATGTACATCTATTACTTCTGTTTTTCTATTTCTATCACTAACCGTTCCATTGTTCCGTATGTTGGTTAAAGAATAAATAAAGGGAAAAACTTTTAAATTGACTGTCATCTATTAACCCAGTGGCATTCAAACTTTCTGGTAGTGTAACCCCATATTGGGGACGCAAGCATCTGGCGATCCTAGTATGTGGTTTCGGGTATACATGATTTCCATGCATTTGTTGAAAGTTTGAAGGCAATTGATATTAAGATAAACTCAAGTTAATAAAGAGCTTTATTTCGGAAGTGTTTATTGCAATACGAGGGAAGTATTATAATCGTGAAAAAATACCTTGAGAGATAACTAAAAACATGTTTTCCCAATTCCGTCTGTCGTTTGTCCGTCCGTCTGTCTGTCTGTCTGTGTGTCTGTCTGTCTGTCTGTTGGCGATATGGCTGAAAAACTGTTTATTATAGGAAGACGATATTTTGCAAGCGGATTAGAGGTCTGTCCATCTGCTTCGAAACCGAATTGAGCACCTCAAAAATAAAATGTTTTCTATTTTTGCTTTAACTCAGGAATAGAGAGTAGCTATTTGTATACCTAAGCTGCTTAATATCTGTATATGGAGTAACGAGAAATTATTCCGAGGAAGCCATGCATTTCGTGGACGTGGTATTCATAAATTTTTCTGTGCATTATAATAAAAAACACACCAAGTAGTAATTATCGCAAAAACGAACTTCGCATCTGTAATTACGTCCGTGAAAATCAACTGTTTGGCATGGTAGTAATATTTTACATATATCTCAGTTTTTTACTCTCGACGAAAATGAGACCGAACAGGTAAAGGGTGAACATCGTAAAAGGAATAGAAATGTTGCAACGTTGCACGCCGCACTTGCGAAAGAAGTCCTGTCTTAAGCTCTTTACATATATTTATTTAGACATTTTATTACGTTTGGCTACAGAAGTTGATTAGCATTCAGTTCATCGTATGTGTTTTTAAAACGATTAACTGAAGACGAATTGACAATATTGTTATCAAGACCGTTCCTCACAGAAAAACGCCTGTTTGTTAAAAAGTGATGGCGGCCTTGTCTCGAAACTTTTCTCGCATAACTTAAAATTATAGGTTCCTCGACTTCATTACAGTTACTATATACTGTTGATAATGATAGATTATAACAAGAACTGAAAACAAAAAAAGGCAGATTTTTTTTCATTTTTATGATCATTTATTAATATATTGTGTTCCTCAACTGGCGTTAGATGAAATGAATATTATGTACGTTAAAGCAGAAAGTAAAATAAAACAAACAATTTTTACCCATTACATGGAATCGAACATATTTTTATTGAAAAATAGACAAAAAAAAAATAAAGATCTTAATTCGAATAAAATTAGATAACATAGACGTCCACATATTAAAAGAATTAATGCGGTCGTGTGTTCATGGCACAGCTGATTTAAATGTAGGGTTTCTTATCTTAAAATTTTGTTTTTACTTCCCTCGCCCAAAAGACGTAGAAAGTATTGTAATCTTGAAAGAACCACCTTCCGATATTTCTTTAGATCGTCACGTTTCAGGGTCTGTCTCTCTGTCTGTCTGTTGGCGATATAGCACAAAAACTATTTGTTGCACAAAAACGATACTTTGAATGCGGATAATATACCTACCTGGCGCGAAATCGAATATATTTCCGGTCAAATATATAGAGGGTGAGCACTGAGCACATTGTATCAATTTTGAATAAAGAACTATTAATTAGATAAAAGTGATATTTTGCACGTAGCTCAGATTTTTATCTTTGATAGAAATTGGCATATTTCGGACCCCATATATACAGGGTCAACAGCATGCATCGTCCTATCCTCGCCGCGCCCTTTATGCTGCTGTTGTAAACGAATATTACCAGAAGTAAAAGCATTTGGCTAGCCATTGGTGTCCACGTCGGAGCACGAGTTCAAATCCCACCGTATGCAGAGTTTTTTAATCTACAAATGGATGTAACGCGCGCTGCTAAGCGTTTTCTTTTGTTGATTTAGTATTATTAGCAACGTTAAGATATTTGTACCTATTGTGTGACCGCACTTGCGAGGGAAGTTCCGGGTAAACCTCTTTGCATATTTTTCTATTGAGGATCTTTTCGAGGCTGTAATACGAAGGTTAAATTACTTCTACTAACAAGAAGGAATAGTAAGTGTCGCTACATGAAGTAAAGCATATACGTACCTGTTGAATTAGCTATCAGACAAGTAAAATATTAGAAAATTGCAAGCAAAATACTCGTATGTATGAAATAGTGACTCTTCTCCTTCTCTTGAATTGTAATTAATTAGAACTAAGTGAAGTTGTCTGTCTTCGGTAGGCTACGTATCTACAACCTAATGAATACAGCATGTTAGTTCAATGGATTGTTTAAGGTTTTTCATAATATACACTACTTTGATTTGCTTAAAGGGTTATAAAAATAACTACGTTTTCTAGTCGTTTAGATTTAAGAGCAGGTTAGGGATTCCCACAGTTGCTAGTACTGTTATATTTTTGTCTGTATTTTTTAACAGGTAACCTTTTTTCTTGAAGTACAATCTCTTGTTTGTTTCAGATGGATAAAGCGTGACCCGAAGTAAATATGGCATTTACACTGTTTGGGCTTCTTCTCTTAGTAGCCGTCGCCAATGCGGCAGAAGATGACTGGATCTCAAAGTGCGGACAATGCAAATGCATGTGGTCGGATGGCAAGAAGACGGCAGATTGCAGCAACAAATACCTGAGTACCATACCAACGAACTTGAGCGACCAAATCCGCTACTTGGATCTCTCAAATAACCCTATATACGAATTGGGGGCCAAAGCTTTTCTGGAGAGCAATCTACAGAACATACAAAAGCTAAAGCTGCAGAATTGCAGCATAGAATCTGTACACGTATTAGCGTTCTCCAACTTAGGGAATTTAATAGAGCTCGACTTGTCCAAAAACAACATTAGCAAACTCGATGAGAAAGTCTTTCGCGAGAACGCGAAACTACGTATTCTCTTTCTAAATAATAACAGGCTAAGGGAGTTGCGTGGCACTTTATTCCATAACATGCCACACTTACAGAGGGTGGAAGTTAATAATAACAAAATCCAACAAGTGGATGTCACGGTCTTCGATCGCGGCCCCGTGTTGCAGTACATCGACTTAAGCGAAAACAGGCTCAAGTATTTAGACTACAAGCTTATACAAAATCTGGACAGAGTTAGCAGCTTAAATGTGCAAGGAAACCCGTGGGTTTGCGACTGTAACCTTAAACGGTTTCGGGATTTAGCAATGGAACAAAATTTGGTAACGGCACCTACGACGTGTGCCGAACCAGAACGCGTTAAAAATCGGCTTTGGAGCGAAATGCAGTCGAGAGATTTTGCTTGTACCCCTGAAATTTTGGAACCAACTGGCGATAAGAAGCTAGAAGTCGATTCATCCTCGAATTTTACTATCAGTTGTAAAGTGAGGGGCGATCCGCTTCCAGATGTGGATTGGGTTACGAATGGAAGAATTATTGATAGAGATCCACGACAAAGCCAACAAAAATATATAACTTCCAAAAATGAATTTTCAGATGTCATTTGGAAAAATTTGACGATTATAAATGTCAACTATAGGGATCGAGGTGAATATAAGTGTGTGGCTAAGAATCCTGGTGGGGGCGACGAACGAAATGTGACTCTAATTGTTTATGGCGAGAGCCGGACCGGTACTCCTTTCGGAAGCAGCGGTTCCGCCATCGCTTGGCCTCTCTATATCGTATTGGGGGTGGGGGCCGTCGTTTTGATTATACTTATAGTCGTATTAATAGTTTGCTGTTGTTGTAAACGCAGATCAAGACAATCGCGTACCAAAAATATGGAAATGAACCAATCAAGCGACTACATTAGTTTGAATGGCCGACCAGAAAACGAAAAGGCCCTAATAACCGAAGTCAACCCTGTGGTCAAGCCACCTCGCCAATATTCTGTGCCACCGTCGGTTACCAGCGGAGCTACCGAAGTCAGTGACATCAAGAAGACCCTCTTAGATGATGATTCAGCCTATGGAAGTAAGTAAAGATCATATTATTCTTGTGCTTCTTCTTTCATGTAGGACATGGGTGTTTTTCTCTATTCTTTTTAGGGAAAAGGGGGACTTCCAGCTTTCGATTCATTGTTCGTTCAGGTCTGTGGTTTTTAGGTCGTGGGCTATTCGTATTAACAGGTTACTTTGTTGCTTTTGCTAATAGCTACTATACCACATTAACCTCTTAATCATGGTTTCTCATTCAATCCATTCGAGCTTTCGCCAAAAATACTTCTTATGATGTCCTATAATCTTCCAAAGTTTGTCTGCTTATTTATGGAGCGCCCTGTATAGTTTCCGATTAAACTTTGTAGATAATGATGATGGTGATGATAATATTTCCTTGCTATGTAAAGGTTTGCTTTTTTACAGTTGGAGATGACGATTCCCGTTCCTTTGACTACGAATCGCGTCCAATCAGCAAGATTCCCAACCACCACCTGGACGTAGACTATCGAGGCGACAATCAGCTTCCACCTGATCTCTTGTCATTCCCCGCTCGCGCAACTCAGGTGTCGCCTGCTGGAAGTACCGCATCCACAGTGGCCGATCAGTCTCGTTTGCCGATGCACCATGGGCCCCAATCGCCGCTGCACAGCCCTCTCTACGACACCGTCAGTTTATACCGCACTCTTCCGTATTCCAGATCTCAGTCTCCATTCACGACCCCCCTGGGGGCACCGGTGATAGCGCCTCGACAAGGCGGCTACGTGACCATTCCACGCCGACCCAGAGCCAGCTGGAGCAGCGAACCATTGAACCCTCTGGCCGCCTTGGTTTCCGACCCGGTTTACGACAACTTAGGTCTTCGCACGACCGCATCTGGCGCGTCTGCACTCTCCCTGAACAAGCTCGGCGAGGCCGCGACCCCGAAGGCAGCTCGTCCAGCTCACCCTTCGACGCCCAGCTACTCTTCCGTGCCATGCGACCCGATAGCGGAACACGAATCGATCCCGGCAACGGCAACCACTTTGCCCAGAAACATGTCCGCCCATCGCGCCCTTAGTCCGACGAACGAAATCCCGCGCGCGGCGTGGACGAGAAACGCACCAGAAACTTCCAGTTTAAGAAGCGTGGAGCAGCCGGACTCCAGGAGAGAATCGACTGCGTCCCTGCTGCCGCCCACTCCCGACGGCAAGATCACGAAGGTTCCGCCGCGGCCACCCCCAAAACCGAAGAAAAGAGTCTCCACTGGCCCTTTGTTCGAAGATGAGGGCGAGGATGGAACGGAAGTGTGAGGGTGGCTAAAAAATCCAGTGCTGATCGCGCTGGTAGTGTATTAAGTGTTAATTAATAATGGTGCTATTGCGTGGATCAAGTAGAATGAATGCCATCACAGGGTTTCAACGAAAAAAACTAAACATAAACTCGTGCCTTTCTAAACTAAATTTAGCGGTTTCCAGAACTCTTTAAATTTGATGTGCTTTACAAATCGAGTATGTTGCGCGATTTTCGGGCTTCCAATGGGGCAAACGCTAATCACGTGTGAGTATGTTGTCCTCTTTTATTTCGACTCCATTTATGACTGATTTGTTTACACAAATTATTCCTATTTTTATATCTATTAGTAGTTAGTTTGTACATAATACGTCTAAGTGAAATTTACAATAGACAGCACTTGTAGTGACTGCCGCGATGCGGACAAGACTTTGAACATTAACTGTGCCAGTGCTTTAAGGGACATTCGCGGTGAATGATGATTTGGATCTCCTTGTATCTGTGCTTATTGAGTAAGCAAACTGAACCATCCATGATTGATTGCACCGCAACAGTATTATTAATGTAGATAATCAACAAGGACATTTACGAGCACCGTCTCTATCACCTAGTTCCAGATCTCTTGGATTATTGTAGTGTAAGCTGTGATCTTTTGACAGTTATAAATCGTTTAGGCTCAGCCAAATGTAAAGGGCGCATTCACGAAGACGCCGTTTATTAACTCCCATTATAAAGCAGACTATCATTGTTTATGCATCATTATGTTTCATCCATACCAGAGCTTTCTGGAAATTTTCGCGGCGTCTTCGCGTTTCCGCCCTATTTTTATTATTATTATTATTATTAGGTAAATTCATAATTATAGCTTTTTGGTGTTTACGGCAGGTTATGATTATATCAAAATTAAATATAGTTCTCAGTGTTGAGAATATTTTATTGCTTTGAAAATAATCAAATATCAAATTGTACATATGCAATATTTTTAAGGGTACTGTAATATCTCTATTATTGATTTGAAATATTATAGTGCTACAGATATTTATATTGTGAACTATAAGTAATTATAAACTGATTTCATTCTTCTATGGTTTTTATTGTATTTGTATACTCAAGTTAAAAGTGAAGCCATAAACTGATTCCACCATTTTGCGCTTTTGTGAATTGCAGTAATGAAAAAGTACGACGAAGGTAAGTGACTCACAAGTGGAATCCGTTAATAACTGGTTCACGAATTTTGTTAATTCAATTAAATTGCTCAAGAAAAGCGGCCGTAAATTACAAAGGATTTGCTCCGAGTCGTACCCATCCGCAAAAGCGAATTTTTTAAGGTATTTATAAATTACAATAGTAGATTCATCCGCAGCGAGATAGGCGGTTAATTAAAAGTTAACTCATTAGTGAGTACGTGATTGCTTGTACAACTGCATTAACGGTTTTAACTCGAACGCGAATTCGTCAGGCAGGCACGAACAGGCGCGAAAAATTGCAGATAAAAAGACCTATTAAGGAAGACCCTAATGGAATTCATTTACATCTGGCTCTTCCTTTGTGCGATCAAATTATGCTATTCAAATAGAATTAAGACGGACATTTCCAGCAATTCAATGTGTAAGCAACGCGGTCTCAAAAGATGAACGTTCTTGAATTTGTGAGTCATAATGGAATTGATTGCAGCCCAGTAGTGAGATAGCTGTTATTAACGACCTTCCATTATTTTTTCGAAATTGAATATTTAACGTACTGGAAATCGAGTAGTGATCGAAAGTAATTTTTATAAATTATCGACCTCCTATCTGGTAAAATACAACTCAAGATACGTCGGAAACTGAACAGTTCAGCTTCGCGGATCCGACGAAAATTGCTATTGAGATGCGGAAACTTGCTTAAAGTGGTAACCATCGCTCGTATATCGAATTTCCCGTATTTTAACATTTATGCTTGTCAATTTTAGAACACTCATTTGCTGTTAGATTAAACAGCTCTGAATATAGCTTAAATTTGCGTTATGAAATTCATTCGCTTTACTGATTTACCAATGACAAATTCTTATAAGATTTATTTCGCGCTGCGCCAGATCCAATAAAATTTATATTTTCCGGTTGGATGCTATCTTTATTAATGCAATCCATTTCAGTAAACAAAGTTGAAACCGATTTAATCGTGAAGAAACCTAACTAATAAATTTATTAGCTGAAAAGTTTTAACACAGGGTGTTTCAAAAGTAAACGTAAACCATAAAAACAAAGAAAAATGTTCCTATAAACATGGGTCCGGAAACGCTTTGTTTCCGGGATATTATTAAAGTTTAAAAAATGTTACCCTCAAAAACGTTATTAACGAATAACGACACAACACAGACCCTCAAGTGGGCAAAACAAGGCCACACGCTTGGAATCGAAATCTATTACCCACAAAAACGACGTTTTTGCACGATAGAACGATGTTACTTAGTTACCGCGTTTGTTGACAAATCATTAAGTTATGCTTACCGTTCGAGAACGGTAAGTAAAAATTCTAGGTTAGCAGGTTACGTTTCGCGTCAGTTTTGACAGAGACTGACGCAAAACCTAACCTGCTATGGTACCAACATATTATTCTGTGGTATAATGTCACATCTTACTGACGTTTGAAGAAAATAGCTATTTATGCAACAAGTGCTAAAAGTTGATGTTTTACACGAGCATAAGCCTTCGGCTTCGTTTCATAACATGTCGAGTGCAATAACACTTTTAGCACGAGTTTGCATACAATATTTTTTCTACGACCTTAAATTTTCTGTTATTAATCCATAAATGTCGATTTAACAAAGATTTGCATTTATGACAGTTACAATTTATGTCATAATAAAGAGATGGCCTTCACGCGCAGGTGAATGTTGGTGGAGCCAGTACTGTCAAAGTCAGTTATCAAAGGTAATTATAATAGTACACACCTGACTGTATTAATTACATAACGCTTTAATTATTTAAAAAACAACCTCTAACGCAAGAAGTAACTAGAATAACTTTACAATCTCACTTCCAGTTCGGAATTGTAGTTTTATAACCTCATTTCACTTTATAACACATGAGCTAAAAGTAAGCAGCTGATCTCTTTAAACACGCTAAATTATAAAACATCACTTTTAGTGAAAAAAGCTAGCGCTAAAAGGCCTACTTTTAGTGGTGGTCGTAGAAAAATAGATTTCTATCGTGAAAAAAACGTCATAAGCATCACGAACGTTAAGGAATTACCGATCTCAGACAATAATTGGAGTCGTCGCTTCGCTCCTCCGCCAAACAATTGTCTTCGGATACGTACCCCCAACACCGCTACGATGGACGGTAGCAAAAGGTTGCTCCGACTTGGGGACGCTCAGCCAGAGGGCAGGTTCTTTACGATCTTTGAATCAGGACTACCATTCCGTTAAACGAGATAAAAGATGTTAAAAATTGATGCGCCACCACATTCGGGCTAAATCGGGAAAACAAAATCAACAACACAGGTGAACGCACTCGTGGAAGCGAGTGATTCACCCTTCTACATCTACCTTGTCACAGCTTGAGGTAGCGACTGCAACAGCTGAATTGAACCTACGTTTCGTTCCACTTGCTTACAATTCATCTGATTTCCTGTACATCAAAACAAAACACAAATATGCATGCAAACACCAATGAAAAACGTAAATAATTAACAATTTACTGGTTACAGTTAAAAATAATAGTCCAAAGGGGTTAGTCAGGTTAAATTGCGACGTTTAAACTAAACACAGCGGTAAAATGACAATCAAACGGTAAAGCTACATTCAAAACTGTAATATCTTGAAATACTTCACAAAAGGACTACGTTACATGATCAATATTAGCAACAATTACTCAAATGGTGGTACGGTACAACAACATTTACTTGAACTTGAAGTGCAAAACAACATGTAGACAATAAACTTGACGGAATTGTTCAACATTTTACTATTTAAATCAACCAAAGGCACCAAAACAACAAGTCGAAAATCACTTCACTATAAAGTTATCTAAATACCTGATGGGAAGTCAGATGTTCTAAATTACGTTGTTCTTGTCCAGCTACAGATCGCATCCCAAGCCATTGCCACGAAATGCGAACAGGAACTATTGGGAAACCACATGAAGTAGCGATAATCGAGCGGAAGAGCGGCGTTACATCCCCATTCGGGTAAAAATAAAGCACCTTTACGATAAGCAGGTTCGGCATGACGACTCGGAGCTTCATTACACTGGCAGGCTTAGCACAGTTTTTCCTTTAAGATCCACTATAACAGTGTTAATGGAGATGCTTAGCTCCAACGGTACGGAAAACTTGGCTAGCGTTCACCACGAACCACCATGCACTGAGCTCGATGACATTAACAAGGTCGTTTCACAACTTACGACAATTTCGACTTACGCGACGAGGCGTTCGCCTCGCCGGGATTCACCGCCCAACCTTGCGCAGGATCTCAAGGCCCGAGGCTGAATGGTGCTTTTGGCGTTTTGGCCTAAGATTCCAGAAGCCAGAATGAATTGCGCAGCCGCTACTTAACTTGTTCCTTGTTCCACTTATGCGGAACGCTCGGAAGAGTTTCAACATAACGAAACCTTGACTCAACAGTTCCCAAGAAAACTCGGGGAAGTTTTGGGGCTGTCTGAACAATAAAATTCTGAGAATGCAATCGCTTCGCATGCGGGAATAGCTTACGTCAACTCAAACAGGAACAAAGCTCAATTTAGAATTGAATTTGGACGAACATAAATGAACTGCAAAGCGTTAATGTACGAAAATAGGCGGAAAGAAGGCTCGTATTGACTGAAGTTTTGAGGCTTCAACACTAAACTATGAATTTGGATTTGACTTATGCGGGAACGTACTAAGTTTCCCAGATTGTCCTTAAAAAAAAAAGGTTTTTTTTGTTATCTAAAATCCGCTTTGGGCGGTACAGTTTGTTGATAACTTTATGAGGTATCTTTTGGACCTACTACAGTTAACCCAGTAATTCCAGAGGCGTGCCGACGGAACATATCGATTAGGGTTTTTCACAAAAAAATAACGCTCCGTAGATTTTTTGCAACTTTAATTTTTTTAAGCAACTACAAATGCAACTTTTTTGTCTCCTGTGCTTTTTCGTATCTCGCTTCGTTTTCAAGAAAAAAATAAAGCCTATCATTTTGCATGTCTCTGAACCTCCCAGAACAATAAATTCAAAATATGCTTAAATCTTTCTTAAGATCGCCAAAATGTTCATTTTTTTTTGGATCTAACGAAATTTTTATGAATTGAAAAAATTGTTTTTACTCGTAGTTAATAACAAAAACAATCCAAAGGAGTTGCGATAATTTCATGATTGTAATCTGACATTTACTTGTCAGTCGAAAAAGTTTGCTCTACTATGCGATTGTAGATACAAGTTTTTTACGATTTATTTATGATTATACATCCTATAGAGCTCTGCAGTTTAGCGGTTAGCACTTCTACGTAGCATTCGGGAGGTTCTGGGTTCGATTCACGCGACCGTCTGCTCTGATTCAGGTTTTAGGTCGTTTTCCTGAGTCAACAGACACTGAGGCGAATGCCAGGGCAGTACTTCTCCACCTTTCCTGGTCTCTCTTCCATTCTCCACCCCTCCTTTCTATCGCCTATCTTATAATTTACGTTCTTGGCTGAAGAGGGACGCAAGGTTCCTTTAGCAGCCCGCTGCCAGTTGGGGAATTGGAATTATCTTGAATCGTTACCTACCTTATACTTGCTGGTCCGGTTCCTATACGTAGAACACGTGCAGTAGGCGATGATAGTACAGCCTTTGTTAAAATTGGGAACTAAATTGGGAACACATTTTAGTGTTGGTGAAGCTGTTATTTTTTCGATAGTCGAGAGTATTGAGTTTGATAGATTTACTTAAGCTATAAAAATGGGTTCGACGTATGAAGAACCAACTGATATTCATGTTATATTCGCGGGAACCTTTGGGAATTGCGATAAAGCGAAAAGGCTGTATGAGCAGACAATTCCTCATCGACGAGTTCCGCGCCGTTCTGTTTTTCTAATTGGAGCGGATCGTGTTTTAAGGAAAACAGGAACTTCTAAAAAAAGTAAAGACAGTATGACAACGTTAACAGTTAAATTTTACCTTAGGAAGGTTCGCCAATCCAGAGGTTGCTGGACGACCAAGAACTGCTGGAACGGCAGCAATGGAAGAACAAGTGTTAGTTAAGGTTGAAGAAAATCCGCATCATTGCACATCAAGAAAGCTGATCTTATTCACCAGTTTGGAGAATTTTGCACGAGCAACTGCTATGCCCACGAGTTCACGCATTGGAGGAGCGAGATTTCCCTGTTTTCTTCCCAGTTTTAAAAAGAAGATTTTATTTACTGACGAAGCCGGTTTTACAAGAAATGGAGTTTCAATTTTCAAAACAATCACGTGTGGGCAGATGAAAACTCACATGCTATAGTAGAAAGAGGTCATCAGCAGCAGTTGACCTTAAATGGGTGTGGTGGAATTATTGGTGGTCATTTATGAGGACCCACATTTTTACCACAACCCTTAAATGGACAAAATTGCACGAACTTTTTGCAATATGCATTAGCAGAGTTACTTGATCTGCCGCTTAACTTAAGAGGGGAAATGTGGTTTATGCACTATGGTACCCCTCCACATTTTAGTGTTATTGCAAGACAACATTTGAATCACGCCTATGAAAACCGTTGGATAGGCCGTGGAGGTAGAATAGCATGGCCATCACGTTCTCCTGACTTAACTCCGCTTGATTTTTATTTATGGGGCCTCCTGAAACAACTAGTTTATTATTTTATTAATACAGGAAGCGTTTGCGACGATTCGAAGCAACCCAAGAATTTTACATGTTCATCAAAATATAGTTAGAAGATTGGCAGCCTGTCGTGAAGCTGATGGCAATCATTTTGAGCATCTATTATAAATAAATAATTAAAAACTTAGAATTTCTTTAAATATATGCAAATATGGCTATCAAGTTGAAACAAAAAATGTACATCTATCATAATTTCCGGCCTGTTGTTCAGGGGCGTAAAAACAAATGGGTTTTATTTTTTTTAACGAAAACGAACCGAGATACAAAAAAATTAAGAAATAAAAAAGTTGAACTTTTACAGCGAATTCTACGTAAATTCAGTGCGCATTAAGTGTATTCGCTTCTTTTTCTACCAAGATAAAAAGGAATGGATAGATTGTTTATCTGCACTGGTTTGACCAATAGAATTCGCTATTAGTTGCTTTATCGAAAATAACATCAAATTTAAAAAAAGTCGCGGCGACATTTTTTATATAAATTATTCGGTGGATTACTCACCCGGACGCCCCTATAATAAATAATTTAAATCTAAGTGCGCCAAAACATAATCCTTAATAGCACCAATAAACCTTAAAAGTTTCATTAAAATCGGCTAAGGGGTTTTTTGGAGATCTGAAGCATTTTAGTTTTTGTATGTATATGGACTTTTTTTCTTGAAAACGAAGCGAGATACGAAAAAACTCAGGAGACAAAAAATGCATTTTTAGTAGATTTATTAAAAAAATATATGAAAATTATTTTGTTGGGAAAAAACCTAATCTACATGCCCTATAGGAACGCCCCTGGAATTATTAGATCAACTGTAATAGATCTAAAATATACCGAATAAAGTTATTAAAAAAATTTCTTTAAAGCGTTTTTAGATAACAATAAAAACGTATTTTTTTGAAAACTTAACACCCTGTATCTAGGAAAGAAAGTGTTTCCGGACCCATGTTTATAGGAACTTTTTTTTATGAGAGGTTTACGTTTACTTTTGAAACACTCTGTATAGTAACCTTGCAACTTGGGCTTTTATAATGTAGTGCTGTTTAAGCACGATCGTGTTTTTGTATATACCTATAGCGGGACTTAAAATTAACGAAGTTGTTAAGTCCAAGAAAAAAATCGTTAAACGGAAATTTCGTGAACCAAATTAATTTAAAATTAACGAAATTTCACTTACATTTTGTCTGTTTTCTGAAAAGCGTAAGCATTTACGTTTTCGTAAAAAGAAATCCACGTAAGGATGTCACATGGACAACTGAACCTGTTTTTAAATTTTAACTTCACTTATATTTGGAAAATAGGTTTTGCTCCTCCTGAGTTCCGAGAATTAGTAATTACAAAAATTTCGAGAGTCCTCTGTTAAAGACCATAAATAAATGACTAATCCATTACAAGTGGACTTGGTAGGGTATCCAGGTAAAAATTCTGCTTATTTTAAACCTATAGAGACTTGAGTTCAAATAGTTCTAGTCAGAAAAAAATTTCCACAGTTTTTATTTGTTTATATTTTACTTTATTAAATGAAATTTTATTTAGTAAAATAGAGCAAAAATCACATGGTAAATTATTAGAACAGCAGAATCCCTGTTAAGAATTCGTTAAACAGAAGCTGAGTTCGTTAAGAAGAAGTTCTACTGTACTTACTAGCAGCGAGTACATTGAAATTACGACGCCTTACCGGTTAACATGGAAATTAGAAATATTAGCCTGCGGTAAGTAAAGTAGCCTGCGGTAAGTACATTCTATGACATAACACAGGCCTGCAAATTGAAATTTTTTGATTTTTTTTTCACCGTAATGGGTGAATCGTATGTATTTTGGTGCGCTGAGTCCAAATATGACCTCAGTTTTTCTCCAGCACGTAGGGATTTTCCGCAAAATGAAAAAGAAAGTTATGCAAAACCCGCAGTACATATAGGTAAAAATGCATTTTGAAATAAAAAAAATATATATTACTAGTGGTTTATTTACATTTTTAAATACAATTTGATAAAAATAATATGTAGTATATACAATAAGGATTTATAATTCTTTATAATATCTACATCTTTTTCCCCCAAAACTCCGTTTTGAGCTTTTCCGTTTGTGTGGGATGTCTGGAAGTTCTCTATGAAGCATCCAACAGTAGTCTCCCACCATATTCACATCCCATCGTCCTTGGTACCTCCGTTCCATTTCTTTGATGTCTTGGTGGAACCTCTCGCCCTGCTCTTCACTTACGGCACCAAGGTTTTCTGGGAAATAACTCAAATTGGAGTTCAAAAAGTGAAGTTTCAAGCTCATGGAGCACCCTAAGGTTTTAAAACATTTCAACATTTTATTTACAATTTCTTCATAATCCGGGTCCTTATTGTTCCCCAAAAACTTAGTCACAACTTCTTTAAATGATATCCACGCCTCTTTCTCAGCTTTTTTCATCACCTTTTCAAACTGATTGTCTTTCACTAGTTTCCGAATGTCCGGGCCAACAAAAAAACCCGCCTTCAACTTTGCCTCAGACAGTCCCGGGAATTTCTTTTCAAGGTATTTGAACGTTTCGCCATCTTTTGGCAATGCCTTGACAAACTGCTTCATCAGTCTAAGCTTGATGTGAAGTGGGGGTAAAAGCACTTTTTTGGGATCAACCAAAGACTCAAAGTGAACATTTTTTTCTCCAACCTTCAAAGTTCTCGTTGGCCACACTTTTTGGCTCCAGTGCTGTGCTTTTGCCCGGCTATCCCACTCACATAGGAAACAGGGGAATTTCGTATAGCCACCTTGTTGTCCAAGCACCATAGAGATGACTTTGAGATCACCACAGATAGGCCATCCAAACTCCTTATATTTCAATTTATCAAGGATAAAAGCCATGTTGTCATACTTTTCTTTTAGATGCACAGAGTGCCCCACGGGTACAGAAGCGTATTTATTGCCGTTGTGTAGCAAAACTGCTTTTAAACTTCTTTTTGACGAGTCAATAAAAAGCCTCCATTCATCTGACACATGTTGAATGTTAAACATTGACATCAACTTGGGAACATCAGAACAATATACAAGTTCGCCATCTTGAGAAAAATTTGACTCAAATTGTTTTTCTCTGCTTCTGTACCAAGAGAATGAAGTTCCAGGTCTCAACAAGTTCTTTTCTTGAAGTCTAGAGCCCAGTAATTCAGCAGACTCTTTAGAAAGCCCTAAATCACGAACGAGGTCGTTTAATTCTTCTTGTGAAAACTGTTGGGGTCCACAGTCTTCGACTTGAAACTCATCATCCAACTGCTCTGACTCGCTCTCTGATGACTCTGGCAAATCGTCAAAATTGTGTGGGGGCACTGGTACTGGAATACCGGGTCCATGAGGCACAGGCCGAAGTGCAGATTGCATGTTTGGGTAACATATATATTTTTTATTTTTGGCATTGTACCCTTGTATGTTGCAAGAAAAAAAGTAGCAGTCATCGCCGTGGTTTCTCGGCTCTCTCCAAATCATAGGCACCCCAAAACGAAAAGATTTCACCTTTCCTTTAGACGACATGCGAAGTCCTTCAACACAGCCTGAACACACTCCATGAGGGGCCCAAGATTTTTCTTGATCTCCGATCTTCACACCAAAATAGGCAAAGTACACTTTTTTAATAAACTCCGTAATACTTCGAGATCGTTTTTTTAATACAATTTCGTCACAAATGTAACAGAAACTATCAGGATTATTAACACAAGCTCTTGAAGACATTTTGAAAGACACTTTAAGAATATTTAAATTGAAATGAACAAATCGAAGGACTACGAGGGGTATATATAGGGCAATGGGAAAATCCAGGTTTCATTTGTCAATAATGTTCACCACAATTACGCTAATTACCAGAAAGAATTTCTCCTATTTATTTATGTACTTTTAATAACAAAAACATTTATTACAGTAACATTGGAATCTGAAAACACGGAAGAAAAGCCATAAACCTTAATTGCATACTATTAAGGTAATGGGTTTCCATGATTCATACGCTGACTAATACCATTAAATATACTAATTTTTATCATATTTCATAGTTTCTAATATAAAACTATGAAGCCGAATAGGAAAAACAACTTTTTTCGGCATATTCATAAATATACGCCTTAAGGTAGGCAATCCCGCAGAAAAATGCATTTTGCGGAAAATGCTTACGTGCTGGGAAAAAACTGAGGGCATTTCCGAACTCAGCGCACCAAAATACATAAGAATCACCCATTATTTTAAAGAAAATAATTTGGTCGCAGACCTGTGTAATTAGTGCGGCAAGTAAATTCCAAATTTAAGGAATATCCTTGTTCTCTGATGGTGCGAAAATATACAATACTTAATCGTTAAGTGCATATAATAAGGTTTTATAAATTAAAAGAACTCGAACTTTCGGTTCTCTTTTTTCTAACATTTTCTTAACCTGGTAAAATGCACATACCGATCTTGTATCGTAATATTCAATCCCATAAGCCACATTTATCGTGATCTACTGTAAAAAATACTAAGCTGTAACATAAACAACATATTGCACTTCAAAATTGTTTGTATAAAAATAATAGTCATCATCATTATCTTTAGTCTATTATAGAGAATATGTTTAAAACAAAAGATTAAAGATTATCCCCATATTATTAGTTTCCTGTGATGTTGCAAATAAATGAGTTTATAGTTAGAAGCAAATAAAACTAAATTTAGGGCAATTGAAGACAAACACTTAAAGTCATACTTACCAATAGCTGAGACCACCCACACTATGTTGCGTCATTTTATAAATATAATAACATATTCTCTTGAACGTGCTCATGCTTTTGCATATTTATTTTTAAATAAAGACGAAACCGTACATAATTAATTTCCTTAATTCGCTTGAGCATCAAACTGTAACGCAGCTTCTGTGGCATCTATGTTTGCGCACCAAATTTTAACGCAGCGTCTTTGACCCCTACGCTTGTGCACAAAATGATACCACAGCGTCTTGTACCTCTGGGTTTGGGAGCCAAATTGTAACACGGCGATTTTTGCGGTCAATTTATGGCTGTGAGTTTTTATTATTTTTTTCCTTTTCTACTCCCAGCTAGCTCATCTCTTTTATTTTGTTTGTATGTTCGTAGCTAGGAAAAGCCGTTGTTGCAATGAACCCAGAAGTTGTAGCTCCAATATTATGATAAAATAAAAACGAAATTTACTTACACACATCGGAACAACAAATATTATATTGCCTATGAGAGCGATGTAGTACTATAATTAAGTACGAGGCAACAAAGCGGACAGTTGTTTCTATCACGCCTTTATGCTAACAACCACAACGCAGACAGCTGTATTTGCCACGTATGTGCCAGTCTACTACGTATATATGTTTAACTTTGCTCATGAATAAACAGAATCTGTCGTAAATCATCCAGCTTAAGTAATGATCGTTGTGTAATAACCTGTCCATTGTCAACTAGAAACGAGGCCACAGTTCTTCGGCGTGACGTCTGCACAGGTAGGTTTCTTTGTACCTATACTGTCAGCTAAATCGACTAAGCGCAGATTGTTTATAACTTTAAACATAAGGGCTTCTTGTGGAAACGGGGTTACCAGTCGTGAACTGAGCCTTTAGTCGTACCCAATTCGCCTTTTTGCAATGGAAAACAAAGCTTCAAAGCAAAAAAATCGTAATTTTGAATTTTAGTGTAGCGTAATAAATAGAAAACTCGAAATGTAGTTTACTTATTTGTTAACGTACTTAGATTTCGACTGTTATTTTCTTTGCTGAATAGACTAGAAGAGAAATTTGTAAAAACAAACAGAAAATTTCGTTTGTTATTGATGTTTAAATACATTGTTCTTCAACACGAGTAAGTATTTAATTAATTTAATGGAACCTCATTACACAAAGTTCACTACCGCATCTCTTAATTGATGATGTGTTGTAAATGCAAATGTAGATTCTGTTATTGCAATAGAAAACGGTTGTTAATTACGCCATGTTTTAATTTTGCAACCACGATCAGTATATTCTTGAATACAATTAAATGTTTCGCATGTTGTTGTTTGCAAGGCCAATATATTCTGAAGTATCAAGACAAACTGTTATATCTCATAATTGAAGATAAGTGTTGATAACGATAGCAACAATTGACTGTATTTTTTGAAACAACAAATTGAAACTATGTGAAAATTTTCCAATCAACTGCTGCAACACTTGTGCAAATATGGTATAATTGCAATAAACTACTCTTACGTTTATTTATCGTAAATTATTTTAAACGATATCAAAGCGCGAATTACAATTTACGAAACTTGTCAAATCAAAAAAAAAAAATTATTCAAGTTACGGAGTTACATAAATAATATACAGTTTACAATGTGACCACTAAATGATAAATGACATAAGAACTGGCTGAATACAGTGAGCACATTCTTATATAACATTTATTATCACTAAAGATTGTACGAAGCTTGAAGCTCGGGACTGTGAATTGCTTAGTAAGCACCTACCTAACATATCGCCTAATATATTCCGCGCAATGCGACGGTAACGCGATTATTGCACCAGCTGTAATGGCAATTGAGTACCTGGTTATTTGTTCAAAACTACAACTGGAATAACGTACAGCAAATCACAAAGCATTTACGATCGCTCTGTGACATGTCTATTAAACACAGTTAAAATATATTCGATAATTGCAATCAAACGTGGAACTACAGTGTTCAGCCATTACAATACCTGCAGTAGACGACATTACAAGGTCGTGACATCAGACGTAACTGGCCTCGTAATCTATCCTTCGTAGGTATTCCCGGCGCGGCGGTGCGTCTACTATTACGCCACTCGAGGACCTAGACGCTTTATTTGTCGGCCTATTGAACCTATGAGTCGCCAAAGAACACTGGCGCAACTCTCTGTAAGGTTAAACCATTATTACGATACTTCTTCGTTGTAGGAGGAATTTCATAAAAATTGTCAGAACGTTCATTTTTAACTGATGTTGGGTCAGACGCTGAAAACTAAGGACTCCTGGCGTGCACTTACGCCGACGATAGTTCGAAGCACATTCATTCCCCGCCGACTACTCGGGTTCATTACCGGTATATCGTAGTATGCGCACTCAGATCGAGCCTATTTAAGCCACTAGTTGCTTCCGCTCCACCTTTATACACTTTGCTAAATGTAATAGGAAACAGTAAATAACACACATGTACAAATTGGCTGTATATCACAATGTTACAGCATATACACTCAGGCGAACAAGGACAAGTTCCCGTTACAATCCCAGTAGCAATATACTGATCTACTCGTCATCATGCTACTCTGTGAGAAGAATATGAACTGATTTAATATTCTGAAACGCATGGCACAAATACCAGCGTACAATAGGAATGTAAGAACAATGTTCGAAGCGTGCGCGAACAATGTGATGGCTGAAGGGCAAGAAGTCCTATATTATCTAACATCGCAAACAGGAGCGTTACTACTATAGTAGCTAAATTTGATGCTTACGATCTCAGTTCATGACAATTTGATAGGTTGCATTTAGTTCCAGTACTTAATATCTACCCAACGTATAGATGCACGTTTGGAGTTTTTTGAACTTTACATTATTCTAGATCTCTTTTGCTACCTATATGTTTGAAAAACTTTAAAATACTTGTCTAAATGGAGGTGGAAAGTCTCTGGTTAGGTCTTATTTCATTTAAGAAGCAGATATTTATTTTACCTGCAGTCTACGATATTTCCAGCATTCTCCTGCAACACCGCATTTCAAAATCTCAAGAGCGAATTGTCCAAATTTCAGTTGCATATGAAGTTGTTAAGTATACAAGAGTTTGCACAAGATTTATTTTGATATTACGCGTAATATCAGGGCTTTTCCAAAGTCTCTAGTTGCGTCACCAGTAGAGATAGAAGAATTGGTCAATGATTGAATTTATTTAGTCGCTTATCTCGAGGCTTGAGGCTCGATAAATTCAATCATTATTGGCCAGTTCGGCCTTCCTTTATGGCCGTTAGGATTATTACCGCGTGATCTATCAGTGATCGTAATTTTAGGTTTTGTAGCATTTATGGAGTCTGTACATCTCGCTAGTTCTTTCTAACCTTTTTAATAGCGTTAACGGCTTTTCACT
This sequence comes from Agriotes lineatus, assembly GCA_940337035.1. Taxonomy (NCBI): domain Eukaryota; kingdom Metazoa; phylum Arthropoda; class Insecta; order Coleoptera; family Elateridae; genus Agriotes; species Agriotes lineatus. Next base: position 30,286,974 of record OW679197.1, on the reverse strand, counting down.
TTTTACAGTCGAGAGTGTATCATCGGCATAACGCGGATAATTTTTTGTAGACACCGATAGAGATCCTCCATCTCAATTTTCTAATTTTTTTCTGGTGATATGTTCTATATAAACGTTAAGAATCACCAATGATGCCGGTCATATACCCTTTTTGATTTGGCAGTATGTAGAATAGACACACATTCTTACAACGGCAGCGGTGTTATCAAATATTTTTTTATGAATTTCCATCATAATAGGCTCTAATAAATGCTATCTTCGACTAATCCATAAAACAGCAGTACAACCATCGGCTCTCCCTCGTCTTTCCTATAGTTTAACACGCTTCGCTACACTCCTCGCTCTTGAGGGCGTGGCAAGGGTTAAGATGGTGGCTTATTGGCCACACGTTCCCGTCTAGCTCAGCGGATGAGTGGGTCGACCAATGATGGGCCTGTTGGCTGAGAGAAATAATGGATGAGTCGGAGTACCAGTTTTCTTTTATTTATATTATTCTGTCCGGGCGGGGCACTGTACATATAGTAATAAACGAACAAATATTAAAAGAAACAAATAACAAATCCACACGTACTGACGCACCAATACAATGCTCAATCATACACACATTCAACAATCATTCATACGAAAACGAGTAAGGCTTAAATCTAAATATACACTGAAACGGTCTCTGGCTTGAAGCGACAGTTCTGGGGGGGGGGGGGGGGACGGTACACTTGCCACTCGCGACGCGCGCGATTATTGTCCACGACCCCGCACTGACTCCTGGTACACACGTGGGGGCGGGGAGAAGTCTGCGTAGTCCGTCCGGGTTACTGGGGGCGGCGATGACGTGAGTGACGTCGGCGTCGGGGTATGCGCCGAGGTTCTTGCACCAGGGGCAACGGCGAGCGAAGGCGTAGGCGGGCGTTCCTCCGGGGATCCCGTCTGTCGGTGGAGCGGGCGGTGGCGTCTCGGGGGCGGCGAGGTTCGAGCTGCACTTCGCGCAGCGGACGGCGATGGTCGTCCTCCAACCTGAGCTCCTCCCACAAGTTCTCGAACTCAGCCTTCTCCGTCGGGCTGAGGAAGAAGGCGACTCCGAGTAGCTGGGGGCGGCAGGTGACTAGGAGCTGGGCTACGCGAAGCGGCGGGCGAGCTTCAGGGGTTACGGCGTCGTAGGCGGCGCGTCCGGTGGGGGTGTCTCCCGGCTGTGGTGTCCTGGGGCTGCTGGGGGACGGCGTCTCGGCGGGGGCGGCGACTTGGGCACCCGGGGAGTGGAGGCGCAGCCGAGCTTCGTGGAGGAGAGGATCCTGTGGGGAACTCGGTGGCGACGGGCCGAACAGGCGTTCCAGCAGTTTCTGACGGCTGTAAGTAAACTAATGAGGATGGGGCGGGAGGCTAGCTCGTACCTGAGAGAATGGCGACGCCGTAGGCGGCGTTCCGGCCAACGTCGTGTCTGGAATGATCGTCCAAGGCTTACTTTGACTGCATCCTGGCTGTACCAATTTTGTGGCGTGGGGGCAGGCGATGCAGCGGCGGCGGCGAGAAGCGTTATGCTCGGGTGCGGCAGGACCTGGTGCACGGCGACGTACAGGCCGGGGATTGGGCGGTGACGCAGGCGGCTTCTTCGGGCTCTGGCGGAGGCGGGTGCTGGATGCTCCTCCAGGCGTTGAAGGCGAGGATGGCCGGCGTGGATAGCTGCAACCCGGACACCCTTTAGTGGTTACGAACAGAGCTCGAGTAATCACCAGGAGTCGCAAGGTTGACTTCTGTGAGCAGAGCTCGAACAGAAGGTTTTGTTGGGTAATTTTTGGCACTTTCTAGTGGCCGGAGGGCCTAAGCTAGGAGAGTGTTTGATCAAAGAGCAGAGCTCGATAAGATGCCCATTTAGGCCAGGGAAGCTCTTTTTATAGGGGTCCGTACTCCCACTGCTTCCTTCCGGCTGTAGTTTTTTGTAGAGTGGGATAAATTTCGTTGCTTCTGGGGGCTGTTTGTTAATTTATTATTAATTTCGCGTTTTGCGCTCTTATTTTCGCCCGGATTTTTTTTAATGTAGCTCACTGGATTCCTGACGCGAAGGCGCTTTTTATGACACCCAACTCGACTACCTTACTCTTACTTCGCCGGTGTTTTTTTTTATCCGGTTGCGATATATGTATCTGATTAATTTTCGTGTTTTGTCGATGCGATCTGGGTGGCAGACGAATTCTCTGCGGGGCTCGCATTTGAGATGCGTCTTAATCCTATTACCTGGCTTTAACGACCATGTCGGGCGAACTCCTTTGTTACGCTGTCTTTGTGGGAATTTTCCGACACGCGGCCGGATTTCGCGGAAGATCTACAAAATTATTTGCTTATAATTTTTCGTTTCTATCGGCTTTCTTATGAATAATTCTTATCGGCGAGGGCCTGGTTTTTCTGATTTGATTTCCTTGTGAAAAGGAGAGTTTTAAGCTGCCCTTGCTTTGTTAACCCGAACGACGGGTGTCCTGTTTATTTCTCGGGCTTTAAATTTTAATATTTCAAAGCTCGTGAAATTCCAGCTTCGTGTATTTCTTGTTTTTAAATCACCGCTCCTGGTGTTGGATCGTTAGCAGCAGATAATGTTTAAAAGCCGATTATCCTTTCTTATCTTAATTAGCCGCGTTATCAAGCGTCTTGGATATTCATTATTTTTGTCGATTTGCCGTCTTCTAGGAATTTTGGGCCATAGCGCACATGCGGGCCCTTGGCCCCGGGTCGGTTTATGTTTATTACATGCCGGCCTCGGCGAGCTATTTATGACTTTGTTTTGAAAACTTTTGAACTGTCGGCGTTTGCTATGAATTCACGGGGTGGTCGTGATTTGTTTTGTTTAATTAAATTAAGCGTCGTTGGGACGCACCTTCTGCGCTAACATCTCTATGATGGTGGCTTATCCCCGCCCTCAGAGAGATTAGCGTAGGTGAATCGTATCAAGTTTCTCCTAGATTTAGTATTTGTTCTCTAGATCATCTGTGTTTTCCAAACCTACTTCTTCTGGAGCAAGTGGACTGTAAGTATATGTATGGGTGTAATCTAGACACTTGATGTTTAATAGATAATGTAAATTTTAAAGTTGAATATGTCCATAAACTTGTGGATTAGATTTTTTTTATATAACTCATCGACATAAACAATTCAGACGTTTCATGAAAAGCTGCTAACCTTATTTTTGTCTCTACAATTTGCGGAAAATGCTTACGTGCTGGGAAAAAACTGAGGGCATTTCCGAACTCAGCGCACCAAAATACATAAGAATCACCCATTATTTTAAAGAAAATAATTTGGTCGCAGACCTGTGTAATTAGTGCGGCAAGTAAATTCCAAATTTAAGGAATATCCTTGTTCTCTGATGGTGCGAAAATATACAATACTTAATCGTTAAGTGCATATAATAAGGTTTTATAAATTAAAAGAACTCGAACTTTCGGTTCTCTTTTTTCTAACATTTTCTTAACCTGGTAAAATGCACATACCGATCTTGTATCGTAATATTCAATCCCATAAGCCACATTTATCGTGATCTACTGTAAAAAATACTAAGCTGTAACATAAACAACATATTGCACTTCAAAATTGTTTGTATAAAAATAATAGTCATCATCATTATCTTTAGTCTATTATAGAGAATATGTTTAAAACAAAAGATTAAAGATTATCCCCATATTATTAGTTTCCTGTGATGTTGCAAATAAATGAGTTTATAGTTAGAAGCAAATAAAACTAAATTTAGGGCAATTGAAGACAAACACTTAAAGTCATACTTACCAATAGCTGAGACCACCCACACTATGTTGCGTCATTTTATAAATATAATAACATATTCTCTTGAACGTGCTCATGCTTTTGCATATTTATTTTTAAATAAAGACGAAACCGTACATAATTAATTTCCTTAATTCGCTTGAGCATCAAACTGTAACGCAGCTTCTGTGGCATCTATGTTTGCGCACCAAATTTTAACGCAGCGTCTTTGACCCCTACGCTTGTGCACAAAATGATACCACAGCGTCTTGTACCTCTGGGTTTGGGAGCCAAATTGTAACACGGCGATTTTTGCGGTCAATTTATGGCTGTGAGTTTTTATTATTTTTTTCCTTTTCTACTCCCAGCTAGCTCATCTCTTTTATTTTGTTTGTATGTTCGTAGCTAGGAAAAGCCGTTGTTGCAATGAACCCAGAAGTTGTAGCTCCAATATTATGATAAAATAAAAACGAAATTTACTTACACACATCGGAACAACAAATATTATATTGCCTATGAGAGCGATGTAGTACTATAATTAAGTACGAGGCAACAAAGCGGACAGTTGTTTCTATCACGCCTTTATGCTAACAACCACAACGCAGACAGCTGTATTTGCCACGTATGTGCCAGTCTACTACGTATATATGTTTAACTTTGCTCATGAATAAACAGAATCTGTCGTAAATCATCCAGCTTAAGTAATGATCGTTGTGTAATAACCTGTCCATTGTCAACTAGAAACGAGGCCACAGTTCTTCGGCGTGACGTCTGCACAGGTAGGTTTCTTTGTACCTATACTGTCAGCTAAATCGACTAAGCGCAGATTGTTTATAACTTTAAACATAAGGGCTTCTTGTGGAAACGGGGTTACCAGTCGTGAACTGAGCCTTTAGTCGTACCCAATTCGCCTTTTTGCAATGGAAAACAAAGCTTCAAAGCAAAAAAATCGTAATTTTGAATTTTAGTGTAGCGTAATAAATAGAAAACTCGAAATGTAGTTTACTTATTTGTTAACGTACTTAGATTTCGACTGTTATTTTCTTTGCTGAATAGACTAGAAGAGAAATTTGTAAAAACAAACAGAAAATTTCGTTTGTTATTGATGTTTAAATACATTGTTCTTCAACACGAGTAAGTATTTAATTAATTTAATGGAACCTCATTACACAAAGTTCACTACCGCATCTCTTAATTGATGATGTGTTGTAAATGCAAATGTAGATTCTGTTATTGCAATAGAAAACGGTTGTTAATTACGCCATGTTTTAATTTTGCAACCACGATCAGTATATTCTTGAATACAATTAAATGTTTCGCATGTTGTTGTTTGCAAGGCCAATATATTCTGAAGTATCAAGACAAACTGTTATATCTCATAATTGAAGATAAGTGTTGATAACGATAGCAACAATTGACTGTATTTTTTGAAACAACAAATTGAAACTATGTGAAAATTTTCCAATCAACTGCTGCAACACTTGTGCAAATATGGTATAATTGCAATAAACTACTCTTACGTTTATTTATCGTAAATTATTTTAAACGATATCAAAGCGCGAATTACAATTTACGAAACTTGTCAAATCAAAAAAAAAAAATTATTCAAGTTACGGAGTTACATAAATAATATACAGTTTACAATGTGACCACTAAATGATAAATGACATAAGAACTGGCTGAATACAGTGAGCACATTCTTATATAACATTTATTATCACTAAAGATTGTACGAAGCTTGAAGCTCGGGACTGTGAATTGCTTAGTAAGCACCTACCTAACATATCGCCTAATATATTCCGCGCAATGCGACGGTAACGCGATTATTGCACCAGCTGTAATGGCAATTGAGTACCTGGTTATTTGTTCAAAACTACAACTGGAATAACGTACAGCAAATCACAAAGCATTTACGATCGCTCTGTGACATGTCTATTAAACACAGTTAAAATATATTCGATAATTGCAATCAAACGTGGAACTACAGTGTTCAGCCATTACAATACCTGCAGTAGACGACATTACAAGGTCGTGACATCAGACGTAACTGGCCTCGTAATCTATCCTTCGTAGGTATTCCCGGCGCGGCGGTGCGTCTACTATTACGCCACTCGAGGACCTAGACGCTTTATTTGTCGGCCTATTGAACCTATGAGTCGCCAAAGAACACTGGCGCAACTCTCTGTAAGGTTAAACCATTATTACGATACTTCTTCGTTGTAGGAGGAATTTCATAAAAATTGTCAGAACGTTCATTTTTAACTGATGTTGGGTCAGACGCTGAAAACTAAGGACTCCTGGCGTGCACTTACGCCGACGATAGTTCGAAGCACATTCATTCCCCGCCGACTACTCGGGTTCATTACCGGTATATCGTAGTATGCGCACTCAGATCGAGCCTATTTAAGCCACTAGTTGCTTCCGCTCCACCTTTATACACTTTGCTAAATGTAATAGGAAACAGTAAATAACACACATGTACAAATTGGCTGTATATCACAATGTTACAGCATATACACTCAGGCGAACAAGGACAAGTTCCCGTTACAATCCCAGTAGCAATATACTGATCTACTCGTCATCATGCTACTCTGTGAGAAGAATATGAACTGATTTAATATTCTGAAACGCATGGCACAAATACCAGCGTACAATAGGAATGTAAGAACAATGTTCGAAGCGTGCGCGAACAATGTGATGGCTGAAGGGCAAGAAGTCCTATATTATCTAACATCGCAAACAGGAGCGTTACTACTATAGTAGCTAAATTTGATGCTTACGATCTCAGTTCATGACAATTTGATAGGTTGCATTTAGTTCCAGTACTTAATATCTACCCAACGTATAGATGCACGTTTGGAGTTTTTTTGAACTTTACATTATTCTAGATCTCTTTTGCTACCTATATGTTTGAAAAACTTTAAAATACTTGTCTAAATGGAGGTGGAAAGTCTCTGGTTAGGTCTTATTTCATTTAAGAAGCAGATATTTATTTTACCTGCAGTCTACGATATTTCCAGCATTCTCCTGCAACACCGCATTTCAAAATCTCAAGAGCGAATTGTCCAAATTTCAGTTGCATATGAAGTTGTTAAGTATACAAGAGTTTGCACAAGATTTATTTTGATATTACGCGTAATATCAGGGCTTTTCCAAAGTCTCTAGTTGCGTCACCAGTAGAGATAGAAGAATTGGTCAATGATTGAATTTATTTAGTCGCTTATCTCGAGGCTTGAGGCTCGATAAATTCAATCATTATTGGCCAGTTCGGCCTTCCTTTATGGCCGTTAGGATTATTACCGCGTGATCTATCAGTGATCGTAATTTTAGGTTTTGTAGCATTTATGGAGTCTGTACATCTCGCTAGTTCTTTCTAACCTTTTTAATAGCGTTAACGGCTTTTCACTTTTTACAGTCGAGAGTGTATCATCGGCATAACGCGGATAATTTTTTGTAGACACCGATAGAGATCCTCCATCTCAATTTTCTAATTTTTTTCTGGTGATATGTTCTATATAAACGTTAAGAATCACCAATGATGCCGGTCATATACCCTTTTTGATTTGGCAGTATGTAGAATAGACACACATTCTTACAACGGCAGCGGTGTTATCAAATATTTTTTTATGAATTTCCATCATAATAGGCTCTAATAAATGCTATCTTCGACTAATCCATAAAACAGCAGTACAACCATCGGCTCTCCCTCGTCTTTCCTATAGTTTAACACGCTTCGCTACACTCCTCGCTCTTGAGGGCGTGGCAAGGGTTAAGATGGTGGCTTATTGGCCACACGTTCCCGTCTAGCTCAGCGGATGAGTGGGTCGACCAATGATGGGCCTGTTGGCTGAGAGAAATAATGGATGAGTCGGAGTACCAGTTTTCTTTTATTTATATTATTCTGTCCGGGCGGGGCACAGTACATATAGTAATAAACGAACAAATATTAAAAGAAACAAATAACAAATCCACACGTACTGACGCACCAATACAATGCTCAATCATACACACATTCAACAATCATTCATACGAAAACGAGTAAGGCTTAAATCTAAATATACACTGAAACGGTCTCTGGCTTGAAGCGACAGTTCTGGGGGGGGGGGGGACGGTACACTTGCCACTCGCGACGCGCGCGATTATTGTCCACGACCCCGCACTGACTCCTGGTACACACGTGGGGGCGGGGAGAAGTCTGCGTAGTCCGTCCGGGTTACTGGGGGCGGCGATGACGTGAGTGACGTCGGCGTCGGGGTATGCGCCGAGGTTCTTGCACCAGGGGCAACGGCGAGCGAAGGCGTAGGCGGGCGTTCCTCCGGGGATCCCGTCTGTCGGTGGAGCGGGCGGTGGCGTCTCGGGGGCGGCGAGGTTCGAGCTGCACTTCGCGCAGCGGACGGCGATGGTCGTCCTCCAACCTGAGCTCCTCCCACAAGTTCTCGAACTCAGCCTTCTCCGTCGGGCTGAGGAAGAAGGCGACTCCGAGTAGCTGGGGGCGGCAGGTGACTAGGAGCTGGGCTACGCGAAGCGGCGGGCGAGCTTCAGGGGTTACGGCGTCGTAGGCGGCGCGTCCGGTGGGGGTGTCTCCCGGCTGTGGTGTCCTGGGGCTGCTGGGGGACGGCGTCTCGGCGGGGGCGGCGACTTGGGCACCCGGGGAGTGGAGGCGCAGCCGAGCTTCGTGGAGGAGAGGATCCTGTGGGGAACTCGGTGGCGATGGGCCGAACAGGCGTTCCAGCAGTTTCTGACGGCTGTAAGTAAACTAATGAGGATGGGGCGGGAGGCTAGCTCGTACCTGAGAGAATGGCGACGCCGTAGGCGGCGTTCCGGCCAACGTCGTGTCTGGAATGATCGTCCAAGGCTTACTTTGACTGCATCCTGGCTGTACCAATTTTGTGGCGTGGGGGCAGGCGATGCAGCGGCGGCGGCGAGAAGCGTTATGCTCGGGTGCGGCAGGACCTGGTGCACGGCGACGTACAGGCCGGGGATTGGGCGGTGACGCAGGCGGCTTCTTCGGGCTCTGGCGGAGGCGGGTGCTGGATGCTCCTCCAGGCGTTGAAGGCGAGGATGGCCGGCGTGGATAGCTGCAACCCGGACACCCTTTAGTGGTTACGAACAGAGCTCGAGTAATCACCAGGAGTCGCAAGGTTGACTTCTGTGAGCAGAGCTCGAACAGAAGGTTTTGTTGGGTAATTTTTGGCACTTTCTAGTGGCCGGAGGGCCTAAGCTAGGAGAGTGTTTGATCAAAGAGCAGAGCTCGATAAGATGCCCATTTAGGCCAGGGAAGCTCTTTTTATAGGGGTCCGTACTCCCACTGCTTCCTTCCGGCTGTAGTTTTTTGTAGAGTGGGATAAATTTCGTTGCTTCTGGGGGCTGTTTGTTAATTTATTATTAATTTCGCGTTTTGCGCTCTTATTTTCGCCCGGATTTTTTTTAATGTAGCTCACTGGATTCCTGACGCGAAGGCGCTTTTTATGACACCCAACTCGACTACCTTACTCTTACTTCGCCGGTGTTTTTTTTTATCCGGTTGCGATATATGTATCTGATTAATTTTCGTGTTTTGTCGATGCGATCTGGGTGGCAGACGAATTCTCTGCGGGGCTCGCATTTGAGATGCGTCTTAATCCTATTACCTGGCTTTAACGACCATGTCGGGCGAACTCCTTTGTTACGCTGTCTTTGTGGGAATTTTCCGACACGCGGCCGGATTTCGCGGAAGATCTACAAAATTATTTGCTTATAATTTTTCGTTTCTATCGGCTTTCTTATGAATAATTCTTATCGGCGAGGGCCTGGTTTTTCTGATTTGATTTCCTTGTGAAAAGGAGAGTTTTAAGCTGCCCTTGCTTTGTTAACCCGAACGACGGGTGTCCTGTTTATTTCTCGGGCTTTAAATTTTAATATTTCAAAGCTCGTGAAATTCCAGCTTCGTGTATTTCTTGTTTTTAAATCACCGCTCCTGGTGTTGGATCGTTAGCAGCAGATAATGTTTAAAAGCCGATTATCCTTTCTTATCTTAATTAGCCGCGTTATCAAGCGTCTTGGATATTCATTATTTTTGTCGATTTGCCGTCTTCTAGGAATTTTGGGCCATAGCGCACATGCGGGCCCTTGGCCCCGGGTCGGTTTATGTTTATTACATGCCGGCCTCGGCGAGCTATTTATGACTTTGTTTTGAAAACTTTTGAACTGTCGGCGTTTGCTATGAATTCACGGGGTGGTCGTGATTTGTTTTGTTTAATTAAATTAAGCGTCGTTGGGACGCACCTTCTGCGCTAACATCTCTATGATGGTGGCTTATCCCCGCCCTCAGAGAGATTAGCGTAGGTGAATCGTATCAAGTTTCTCCTAGATTTAGTATTTGTTCTCTAGATCATCTGTGTTTTCCAAACCTACTTCTTCTGGAGCAAGTGGACTGTAAGTATATGTATGGGTGTAATCTAGACACTTGATGTTTAATAGATAATGTAAATTTTAAAGTTGAATATGTCCATAAACTTGTGGATTAGATTTTTTTTATATAACTCATCGACATAAACAATTCAGACGTTTCATGAAAAGCTGCTAACCTTATTTTTGTCTCTACAATTCATAAACTGAGAGCATGACTTTGCCGATTTTTCGGGTAATAAATTGTTTGCGGCCTGTTTCAAAATTTCTGGGGAGCTAAATTGTCAATATCGCTCTCATTATCGCATCATTTTACCGATTTCTTTTGCAAAAAACACAAATTTCACTAGGCAAACAGTCACTATGAATTGTTAGAATTGATAAAATTTAGATTGACAGATGGTCACGGCAATATTTGAAATTGACCGAATATTGGTTATAAACTTGAATCTTATTAAAGTAGGTACAGGTAGTAATTATATTATAAATCAAATAAAGTATGGAAGTGGAAAAAACATTTTAGTTTAGTTTTGGTTACAGTTCATAGTCACACTAGTTAAAATAAAAAATAATAAGTAAGATATCATTTTCCCCGAAGAAGGGCACTGTGTTCTGCAATCTTGTCGATCACTGTGTGGTTATTTAAATGAAGAACAGATTTTTCCACTATCATCACTAAAAATGCTCCTCAGTACATATTTGATCACGTATTCTTTAAAGTACATGGCTCCAGGAACCAACGCAAAATTATTTTTTCTGCTACTTTGGCTAATGCAAACACAATACGAAAAAGTTTCCCGAAATTATTATCATATGGTAACCAAATTCGGCAGGTTCCATTTTCTCTATAAAATAATTTCTTGGGTGAAAGTGGTGGGCCTTCCTCGTCTGGCGCCTGCTGTAGATGTCCTTTAAAAATACATGTAAATCTGACTTTTTAGGCCTAGCAAAATAATCCAAAGCTACTAATGTGTCAGGCTCGGTTTCTATTGATTCTATAGCAAAAATCTCACTTTCTGCCGCAACGCGAATGTTAGTGCTTATTGATCCAGAAGTCCATGCAACAATTTCGGTTTCCTCAGTATCTTCTTAAAAAACAATCAATTTTAGCACAATTTTCACCTTTCCTTTGTAATATTTTTCTTATTTTTCGCATTCTCTTTCACCACCACCTTTTCGCTTTTTATCCATTTTACAACATGAAACATGATAGCAGCATTTCAAGAAGCAATCAATTTATATCGCTTCCTTAGCATGTCTATTCGCTCAGTATAAACGATAGGAGCGAAACCTAATCGTTACTCGCTCTTTGGTGCTCTAATGCAAAGCTAAAATAAATAATAATTGTAACGCCCCATTTTCATTGTGCGTTCTTTGCGATTCGCTCCTCGATGCTGGCTCGCATCTCTAATATAAATATCATGCGCGCTCCTCTTTTCGTCGAGAGCCGCGCGAAATAATTTTGGGTTTTTCAAAAGGGTGGGTGATAATAGAGGTAGCTGGATGGAGAACTTTGCAAGTTGCGTTCTTCGATTGCAAGCGCTCGTCTAGGGCGGCTGTGAACGCCGGAAATTCAAGCTTCCTGAGGGATTTGAACGACCTTGATCAAAGCGGACTATGCTTATTATCAGAATTTTTGTTTCCTGTCAACAATCGCGGCCTACGTTATAACAGCGTCGTTTGCACCTGATGCCAATTTCCATCTTTGGTGAGATATTCTTTAGTTTTCTTAGATTTGCAAGGTCATTCCACTTAATCTCAATTCATGAATATGTCGATTTGCATGATTTCTTCGCATCTGTGAACTGTATATGAAGGAGCCGTGAAGAGCATCTTGTACCGCAGTAAGTACATACCTAATTGCGATTCAACGTGTTGATTGTTCGATAAGGGCATTTTAGCCGCTATGATTTGCATATATTTTTACAAAGGACTTTGAAGGTAAAAGTGCACGGGGAAACGTAAAATTGAAAGTTTTATCAGACGCTAGTGCGTTTTGCATCTAGGGCTTAGTTGAAAGTATACTTGTATGTACCCTGTACAACAACCTTTGTGCAGTGTGACCTTGAGCGCATGGCTTCTCATAAATTCATATTTTACCAGTTTTGCTAGGCGGTCCAGAGCGCGTTGTTTCATTAATCTAACTGGATGTTTGCATGGCATGCCAATATTTTGTCACCAATTATAACTTATAATTTGCAACTGTGTCTTTACGATGTGCTGTCATTAGATATTTTTTAATCTGTTGTATACAATGTGTTTCGAATTTTAATAATTCATATTTTGTGCATTTTGATTTGGGTGACTACAAGCTCAATTCATCGTTAGTTACTATTTCTGGGCGTAATTGAGCCTCCAGCTTTATTTATGCTGGATAATTATGATACTGTAATTATGATTACTTATTGAATATTAAATTCTGTTAACCGTTGCTGGCTTATATTTTCTTTGGTTATCTGTAGTACTACCCTGCATGAACCTGATCGTGTTCTTTTAAGATTTGGGTTGAAGTAAGAGGTTTATAAGGTAGGTGGTAATTTATTTTGTAATTATGTTATGTATAACGACTAGCACCCATTTTGTATTAATTTTTGTAACTTTAAGAACCGCTGCCTGGTTTTTATTTACGCCATAATTCTGCCGAGAGATAGAGCTACCTAGGGTTGTACTCACCCCTCGTTTAAGGGTGCGGTAGATAATGAATGATACATTAATTTCTCGATAATTTTTGAAGCAGAGCAGGCCACTTTTTGTTCTGAACGGACAGGCCACTGGGAAACCTCACGGTATCTTGGTGGGCCAGCACGCCCCTGTTTTGTGACGCTGCTGGTAATTAGTTCTCTAGCAATTAAGTCTATACTTGCAGACTTATATGAAGCTAGTCGGGTTATAGCATGTTCCACCTTCGAGAAATACAGGATTTCCCAACTGGTATGAATTATTAATTTTCCTTAAAAAAGTATTCAACGAAGAAAAGCAAATAAATATGAAATGTTCAACAACTACATATATTACGAACATTTTAGTGTTTAAAATAATGCCTTTTAAACGACCATTATTGGCAGCTGCGTCAACCGGTGTTTGGAATGACGATTATACTTTCAGTCGATACCGCGATTTTTGTGAAGGTATTTGACTATCAATTATTAGTCAAGACTGTATATGATTATCACCATTGCTATGTATATTAATAAAAGTTAGTATATGCATAACTATGTAATTTTACCGTTTTTCTTTGGTTGATATTATAGGGAGTAGTATAATCATTAATATGTTACTTTTCCATGGACATTTTTGTAGATAAAATACAGCTTTACAAGTAGGTGCTGAAAAAAATGGATTTTTTAAAATTCAAAATACATACTGTAGAATGTATGAATTGGATATAATTAGTAAATACAAATATGTTTTTCCTATATATGTAGTCATTGCAAAACAATTATGATTTCATTGCTTTAGAAAAATTATTCGTCACTTTAGTTTCTAAATCGGGTAACTCCTCATCTGGGATGTTGTTAAACAAATTTAGAAGCAATGAGATTGTTTTGGTAACTACCTGTAAAGCTATAACAAAAGTGATATCTATTTCAGTGAAAGATACATCATCATTCTAAAAACAATAGAAAGCCGAAATTTAAAAAGGTATTTGGAAATTCTATTTTTTTTAATTTCAAAATGTTTGTGTAAAACTGAAGTTTTCAAATAATTGGACGATTGAACATAAACTGAAATTTACAGAAAAATCCCTTGGAGAAATCTATGTTTTTATACATAGAAATTTTAGCAGAAGAAAATAATATAATTCTACTTGTTAATATAGAGGAAGAGTACAAGAAAGAGAAAACTTCTTATAAAATTCTCAAGTTAGCTTATTACGGAAAAAGAACCTGCATGCGAAAGTCAAACTTTCCCTACTATGGACCGCTGTAGAATTCATGTTTTTATACAAATAATTGATGTAATTTTAAAAGAGGTAGATGCTTGTTTTGAAAAGTGTTCGAAAATAATTGTTTATAATGAAGCGTTTCATCCACAAAGAGACTACTTTTGATCGTATTATAAGTCAATAGCAATGGCGTAATATTAACCAAGATTTATTGGAAGCAGAATTAAAAATTTTACCTAATACGTACTATTAAACAGTATGAAGTGGAAAAAAAGTTCAAGTACAAACAATTATATATTTTCTTGATCACCTGGGCACATAGATACAAAATTATTTCCAACGAAATATATAAGATGGCCGTAATTCCAGTCACTATTCTTGAATCTAGTGCTGCATGCGAACATACATTGTCGTGTTTAAGACGTTTGGGCCATTATATGTAATAGAATATCAAATAATAGCTATTTATGCAACAAGTGCTAAAAGTCGACGTTTATGCACGAGATATGTCTCGTGCATAAACGACTTTTAGCACGTGTTGCATACAACATTTTATCTACGACCTTAATTTACTGTTATTAATCCATAAATATCGATTTAACAAAGGTTTGCGTCTACGACACTTCTAATGTATGTCGTAATAAACAGTAGACCATGCCGCGCGGGCGAATGTTTGCGAAGCCAGTACTGTCAAGGTCAGTTACGAAATGTAATTATTAATACTCCACATCTGACTGTATTCATTACATAACGCTTTAATTATCTCAAAAACACTTTACCTGTAACGCAAGAAGCAACTAGAATAACTTTACAACTTCACTTCCAGTTCGAAATTATAGTTTTATAACCTCACTTCACTTTTAGCACATGGGCTAAAAGTAAACAGCTGATTTCTTTAACCACGCTAAACTATAGAACGTCACTTTTAGTGAAACGAGCTAGCGCTAAAAGGCCTACTTTTAGTAGTGGTCGTAGATAAATGATATTGTCATTTGACACTTACTAATATTGAATGTGACTGCGTAAAAATCACACATTATTGCATTAGAAAAGTATATTGATTTAGTGTATTTGTATACGACTAACTATTATAATGAACTTGATAATTAGAAAGAACACGGTTATGTACAAGTATGACTGTAATTGTTATTATGAGGTGAGTGGTTCTATTTATACTTACTGTCTTTTATTTTTAATTGGTCGCTAATTTCAAAATTTCATAATTTATAAATATCCACTAAAATTTCTATTCTATTTTTGGTTCCCATTTTCTCATTTATTTCTACGACTTTATAATACTCAATTAATTTTGGTATCTATTATGGGTCCCCTTAATTATGGATTGGCCAACCTACTGGCCCATACAAAATAAAGCCTGATGTGGATCAACGTCACGTTCACCTAATCATCGATTAACATTGATAGCAGCTAGTTCTATTTTGCTTTAACGTATCGCCAGGTAATGTTTGAGAATGGTACATTTTCTATTAAATTTTAAAATGATAACCTTCTATTGAAATTTCTATTATTATAGTTTAAAAGGAATGCAACTAATGAATGAAGCAGGTATTATGTAATTTAATATCATTTTTTGTAAATACACAAAATAAGGAGTTCATGTTCGGGTGTTGAACTTTCAAATGCCTTTATATTTCTCATTGGCCATATGTTATTTAATGGTGATCAGTCGTCAATGATTCCCGGTCATGACAGATAGCCCATTAAGGCCTCAGATAATTTGTTAATCATGAACGATTGGATACTATAACGGCAGAACTGATGAATCTATCATGGCAAGTCTTCATATTCGGTGGTTTGAGGTATGTAGCCGCATAATTTGGGCTTGTGTATACAGTGCAGATATTTCGAAAATAATTGTTCTCCAACTATATTTGTTTTTATTGTTCCTTCGCATTAGTTTTGTTAACATTCCTACGGCTGGGTTATCTGTTTCCCTTCTTTGAAAGCATTAAGATCTCATGATTGAGGAATTGTTAGTGGCTTGCAGCATTAAAATTTTGGAAATTATTTACTTATAATAAACGAGGAAATGTATACCCGCTTTACATATACAATAATTAACAGTAATGGTGCAGGATCGACCAATTTTATTTTAAGATTATGTTAGATGCATTTTCTTTCAAGGAGTTATATAGGATAACTGGCATTTAAGGTCTTATACTTAGTTAGAGTAACATTATTATGCAAGCTAAAATACACGTTAAATATATACAGTGTATATTTCCGTGATATCTGTCGATAGCTAAATGTTATTGTTGTTTGCATAAAAAATGCTTAGCTGAGTAAACTAGTTGACACACCGTACCTCAGAAAAAGGACCACTGGGTCGAAATGTTGCTATTAACCCAGGGTTACACTAGCCTTACCTGCAATTACATAAATTATCTTGCAAAGTGCGATGCTCAAGGTCATGGAATACCACAAACAGCTCTTATTATTTTATTTAGGAAATATTCTTTTAATATCCAAAGTTGCATGTGACTCAATACTCGAAATGGATTCTTTCTTTTAATCTCAGGGTCCTTTTACACAAATTGGTAGATTTTTACCACTTGGACAACAATTTAATTTTGAATAGCCGGTTCCTAAAGTCTTAATAGATCAAAGGATAATTGCTTTTTTCTTTGATGGAATTTTGGTCTCCAATCATTTTTTACATGAAACAACGGCATTTACCAATTGCGCGGGCTAGACAACATGCGAAGCAGTGTAATAATCGAAAATCCTCGAAGCGCAGTGCGACTACGCCAAAATCATTGCTTTCTCGGCCTCCGGAATAATGGCCTCCACCAAGAAAAACGCACCGGCGATCTCGTATTGTGACGCTTATTTGTATTATTTTGTGTATTTCCCATGCTTTGGGCCTATAGGAAGGCTTTAGACACTTGTATATTACGGTAAGTTTAGAGTAGAATTACTAATTACACTCGCGTAAAATGAATACCAACCACTTATTACAGACATGTTTTTATTCTCAATACTTCGCATCCTGCATACAGATTTTCCGATTTATACCCATGTTTACACAACAATAAATTTTCCTTTCTACTATGGTGCAGTTCGCAAGTTAATTACAGAGGTTTCGAATCAAAAGCGATGGATAACAATTCAGTGACAATAAATGAGCCAAAAGAAAAAAAGACCGCCAAATCCTTATATATTCCCTCGAGGATTGACCAGCTCCCAATGTATGGCATTCGTTTTTAACCAATCGTTTAACTGAGTCACATGACGTAACATCGGCGATCCTGCGTCCGTTAGAAACTACATGTGACGCTAACAAGCAAAAACCGAGGAAAATCACAAGAGCCCTCGAATCTAGACATTAATTACAAATGTAGGCCTAAACTTATCCATTATACTAAATTAAGTATATATACAGGTTGCCCTAGTTGATCCACGTCCTTGACACTCCTTTGGAGGGTTGCTACGCGAATCCACCTGCTGGTCTTTTTGCACCTGAAGTCAAAGCAATGACCTCCAAGCTTTGCGTCGCCGCTGTCTCAGTAACTGGCTTTGATATCATAGCTGACCTAGTGCTCGAAATTCGGCTAAGGTTGACCCATATGTGTGAGTGTGATTCAGGTATATGACCCTGTTTTTAGTAGTCTGGTTTTTAAACGTGGTCATCTTTTTCCAGGAAGATTCATCATTGCTTGTACATTGCTCTGCGCTGCTGCAACGTGCTCCAATTCATTTGAATAAAAGAACCCATCTAAGCCTGCCGTTTGCACTCGAGATTTGGGAACGTGTTACTTGAGTCGTCCAGGTAGCCTGATTCTAGCAGCGATTGACATATGTGCTGTACCAGCTACAGATGGCTTCTCCAACTTGCTATGCCGATGAAAGGTTGAAGAAAACACTTTCCGGACCGAATCGTTCACCGATAACACACAAGCTCGCACTTCGCACAACTGTTTCCACAGCATTACTCTGTCATAAATATGCACATACATATATTTGTCTAATTTCAAATGCTCGTTGTGTTTTTTGAAGATTGATTCAAGACTACAGCTGATTGCTGTATATTAAAGATAATTTATGAAAATGTAACCTTTTGGATTTGGTATGAAATGTTAAATTGTATATGACTACAAATAATTAATTTAAATTTAGAAACTCTTTCACATTGAGCCCTCTGCTCATTATATAATAATTCATCCCTTATTCTTAATAATTAAAGTGTTTGAATTAAAAAAACTGGTACAATTTGTGTCCTGTAATTAAAATACATTGTGCTTGTCTGATACTGATTTTGTGCAATTTTTAGTTGTTTTAGAGCTTTTTCAGGGATGAAATGCTTTTAACGCAACTCCTGAATTAGTAAGTTTTGTCCGTAAGTAAATGATTTTTTTTTCAAATGCTCGTTGGTTTTTTTTGAAGATTGATTTAAGACTACAGCTAATTGCTGTATATTAAAGATAATTTATGAAAATGTAACCTTTTGGATTTGGTATGAAATGTTAAATTGTATATGACTACAAATAATTAATTTAAATTTAGAAACTCTTTCACATTGAGCCCTCTGCTCATTATGTAATAATTCATCCCTTATTCTTATTAATTAAAGTGTTTGAATTAAAAAAACTGTAACAATTTGTGTTCTGTAATTAAAATACATTGTGCTTGTCTTATACTGATTTTGTGCTATTTTTAGTTGTTTTAGAGCTTTTACAGGGATGAAATGCTTTTAACGCAGCTCCTGAATTAGTAAGTTTTGTCCGTAAGTAAATGATTTTTATCTGAACTAGTCAAACTGGGTGGTGTTAAAATCACAGATTGGAGATAGCGAAGGTGAAAGACCTACGACAAAGCGTGTGATTACAGCTGGAAGTACTATTTGCAATAGTATGCAAACTTAGGTGGTGTCTGTATACCTGAAGCAGCATACATTGACCATATTTATTGCACAATAAATGCAGAAAGTATTGTACAACCCAAAAAGTTTCGAACATACCAAAAGTGGATATACTCAAGTTTTAAGAGCAAAGCGTTTTGACGCAAAAAATATTTCCTTGATGTGATCTTATTTCGGTAAAACAATACCTTATTTCATGAGAACCGAGAAAGCGTAGACGAAGTAAGCACTCTAGGTAATTTTATTCAATTAAACAACTGCTTCAAGCAACAAAAAATAGGTCGAGGGGCCATTCGATATTTTAAAGTATACATTCATTAAGTTAAATAAAAATAATAGACTCAAATAAGTTTACTTGAAATGTGATTTAAATGTAGATATATTCGAATTGCAACAAAATATAAGTACTTTAATTTGTACTTGTAATCTATTATCACACCAGATTATTGTAAGGTATTATATTCTAAAAATTTATAAGTAATTCCAGATGGTACAAAACCTTCTTTGCCCTACCCTTTGCCATTTTGGGATGGGTTTACATAACAGACTAACAGATTAGATAAATCGTTCTAATAACTACCAAACAGAAAAAACGGGGGCAGTTGCCGTTTTACAAAAATTATAATTTGTAACCGGCAGTCTAAAACAAATTCCACATACCGTTGAGGGCTTTTCACAGAACCCTAACCTTAAAAAGCGTAACGGTATCCATGGATCAAATAATGGAAAATAGCAGAAGTAAAATTCAAGTACCAAAACTTTAATAAAAGTAAACGTGCGAATAGTACTTCGCGAAAATATCATTGTAAAATAGAGATATCAAGGGTTCAAAACACAGCACATATTACAAGCAATTAAATATAACCACAGGTAAAAAGATTACATTAGAATTGGCATTCCACAAGTAGGGCTAGGTTTGTTATATTCACTATCACTCAAAAGTTAAATTACTAATAAAAAAATCTACACGGCATTCGTTATTTCAAAATGAACCTAGAATTTAAATTATTAAAATATACAAATTACACGGGGCTCATTATATAGTTCTATTCAAAACAACCCAGAAAGTTATCAATATCAAATTGTTATAAAAGATTTATCAAGAAAATGGTATGGGGGAATTGTACAAGTAAACCAATTAATTAAATGTGCACTGGAACCAAACAGTGAAATCAAGCCATACTGAGTTGCAAGCTAATTAGACGTTTAAAAGCCAATACCTAACGTAAATCACGCTACGTAACGTTTATCGCAAAGGCCGCTCGAGAACGAGGCGCTTTTAAATTAATTAAAATTAACGTTAAAAACAAGCTTTTGCTAATCGGCATGGTCGCTAAATGATATAGAACGCGTCTACAATTTTAAGTATTAAATGGATAAGGTTATGTGACATTTGAAATTACTTAAAATGATTTAATTGTGATCAAGCAAGTAAAAAGTCGTAAACAATAAATATTTAGGTTGCGAGTTGAGAGCGTTGGGCGCGCTGCCCCTACGACATGTGCGCTGCTGACATTGAAACACATGCGGATACTGAACGCAAACAAGCGTATTGGGGGTGCTATTGTTATGTCAGAAACTCCATAAGAAATAGCAATATCTGACCTCCACTGCAGGTCTCCAGCGCCTATCGATGGTAAAAAATTCTCACCATGCCAGATATTGACTCATCAAAAGCAGCAATCCCTTCACCAGGCGGCACGCGCCTACAGTTAAGGTCAGAACAACGGCAGGAAACATTGTTTATACTATGGTAAGAGCCCAGGACTGGTCATGGAAGAAGGCTTACAAATAAATTCATCCACGTTAAACCGTTAGAAATATTGGTTTTATCATACCTTGGAAGCTTAGATGTTGATAGGCCTGAAAAAATGCTGACTAATTAATAGACAACTCATAATCGCATTCGGGCGAGAAAGGGGGCGGTAATAACCAAGCAAAGACCTGGACATCTTCAGTCCGCGTTTCACCTCGACTGGGGGTTGCAGCTTAAAGGGGTGAAGTCTATTTTCAAGCCCCGACGCAAGAGGCTCAACACTAACGGAATGCCAATTTTAAATTTTGAAAATACAACCAAAAATGAATCTATGCAACGTGCTCCACATACAGGCCCTTTAAGTGACCTGATTCCAAGCGCACAGCATCGCTATATTTTAACTAAAGGAGTTTAGGAACATACGAAAATGGACCCTTGCAAAGGCCTTAGAAAAACATTCTGACGCGGGAAAAAAAGTTTAAGACCGTATACGTCTTCAAAATGGTCCACTTTGTGCAGTTAAACACTTGCGGTTACCATCCACGCTTGTGCTGACACTGCTGACGTCGCAGAAATATTTTGTTAAATAATAGCTATTTATAGTGCTAAAAGTTGATGTTTATGCACGAGACATTAAAATTATGAAACGAAGCCGAAGACTGAGTTTCATAACATGTCGAGTGCAATAACACTTTTAGCACGAGTATTAATCCATAAATGTCGATTTAACAAAGGTTTGCATTTATGACAGTTATAATTCATATCATAATAAAGAGATGGCCTTGACGCGCAGGTGAATGTTTGTGGAGCCAGTACTGTTCCAAGTCAGTTATCAAAGGTAATTATAATAGTACACTGACTTTATTCATTACATAACGCTTTAATTATTTTAAAAAAACACTTTACCTTTAACGCAAGAAGTAACTAGAATAACTTTACAACCTCACTTCCAGTTCGAAATTTTAGTTTTATAACCTCACTTCACTTTTAGCACATGTGCTAAAAGTAAACAGCTGATCTCATTTTAAACACGCTAAATTATAAAACATCACTTTTAGTGAAAAAAGCTAGCGCTAAAAGGCCAACTTTTAGTGGTGGCCGTAGAAAAAATATCATATACGAATCTTATGTGGATTAGAAACACAAATTTAGTTAATATAGTTATTATAAAAAAATTATTAAGCTTTGTTAAATAAAAAATAAATTGTGCCATTAAACAGCTATGATTCTTGAAATTACCAGAAGCTGTTAATAAGTTCATATCAATAAATACACGCATATATCGTTATGTGAGCACTTTGAAGGGAAACCTGAATGGTTACATTTATACTCGTATATTAAATGTTCGCCAGCGAAATAATTGAATGAACAACTTAATTTCAAAGCTTTAAATTTTACGTCAGCATAAATGAATTCATTTCTTTAACAAAAATATATGTATTGTGTTTTAATATCTTTGATGTACAACCAGCGGCGAGTGCAGTTTTATAATTTATTTGATTATAGAAACGTAAATGTCGGGTGTTTTCATACCTGCCATGCACTTGATTTCTTATTAACACGACAACAGCAAGAGTGACTTCTACATCTCTTCTAAAAATAAATGCATTCAGAGAGTATTTGATGTTACTTAGCATTTAACTCTAGTTAGAATTTCCCTCTAATTGAATAGTATTTCCAGTAGGTACAGTTGCAGCTCGAATTAACTGATTTAGTTCTCAAAAAATGCCATATTAGACAAGGTGTTGCGGACATTTTGAGGACTGATTGAGTTAGGGTTGCCAATTAAAGTTGATTCTTTAAAGCAGAGGGGGGAGGGCTTCTCAAAACGCCGAATGCTCAAACTGGGCGTCGATACCAAAATGGACGTCTGACTCTTCGCAGGAAAACTTTTGGCGTGCATCAGGATCCATGACGTCATTGACCAGACCCCAGACCTACCAGCGGCAGCGTCCCTAAATACATTCTATTTAAAAATACGCGCGAAAATCCCCGAAGACATTTAAATAATCTGCTAAAATGCGTTTAGTTAATAGAGTAAGTTTTAGTGCATCGTTATGTGCAATGAATTATTGTACTACATATTTACTACCTATTTATACTAACCTACAAAAAACTAACATTTTTTGTAAATATAATATAAGAATGGAAGTTACATGGTAGAGATTTTAAAACTACTTACGGTTCAATCCATTTGTAGTGATCCCACGATGGTGCTTGACCATTTTTTATTTTTTTATATGTTATTTTCTTATACACTGGCTGTTGGGAATAAATTAAAGCTTCAAACTTATCGTGTATTTGCAGTATAAGATCTATTGACAATTAATTACTCAAATACCTAAAAACATATAAAATTATAATCCTAGATTCAATATTAAATAAATTAATGTCTTTTACTCACTTGTAGCCTGTTTGTTGCTTTATTCCCGTTTATTCTTGGTTCTTTCAAGTTTTATTACTAACGATGACGTTTGACAATTTTGTGATTTTCACAATTATGTATGTAATTTTTAACAGGAACAAAATAACAAACAAACAAACGAAATAACTACTTGATAAATAATATGGTCTCTCAAAACTAGTTAAATATTCTTAACACTCCCGCCCGGTACAGTCTAGTCGGAAAAAGAGACTGTACCCTTTTCATTAATCTGTATGACAGCCAGTTTAACAACAGGACGTTCAAAAATTCCTTGTTGGGTTTGAACTGTTGCCTTTCTCACTTGTCCATCAGCTGCCTTTTTTATTTCTATCACTTTACCCTTTGGCCAATTGCATCTTGGTAAGTCTTTGTCACATATGACTACAATATCGCCTACCTTAATAGGAATAATTTGTTTTTGCCATTTGGGTCTTAATAAAAGATCAGGTATGTATTCGGAAACAAAACGTTGCCAACACTTGTTTGCAAATTGTTCTCTGTATAAGTAGTTAGATTTTAAGACTTTGATGTCATCACTAAGTTCTCCAATTGGTTTGTCTCCATTTGAAGAACCAGTTAAAAAATGATTAGGCGTTAAGGCCTCTGATTCCTCAGAATCTAAAGAAAGATAAGTAAGAGGTCTGGAATTTACGATATTTTCCGTCGAAGTTAGACAACTATAAAGCAATTCGTCAGTGGGTGTTCTGGTAGGTAATGCGGAATACAATGAAATTTTGACTGCCTTTACTAGACGTTCCCACGCACCTCCCATATGTGGAGAAAGTGGAGCGTTGAAATGAAACATTATTTGTGGGCTCACTAATGAATTTGCTATTAATTTACTATCAACGTTTCGTAACTCTTCTCTTAATATTCTTTCGGTTGCAATAAAATTCGTACCTCTGTCACAGTAGATGTGTCTTGGTCGTCCTCTGCGATTCATGAATTTTGTAAAACAAAGTATACAACTATCAACATTTAATTTATAGGCGATTTCTAAATGAACAGCTCTGGTTGTTAGACATGTAAAGAGAGCTCCCCATCTTTTCTCTGTTCGTCTTCTAACAGTTACGTTTATCGGGCCAAAATAATCGACTCCGGTATGAGTGAATGGCGCCGTAAATGTTGCAAGTCTACATTCAGGTAAAGGCGACATTTC
Organism: Agriotes lineatus; assembly: GCA_940337035.1. Lineage (NCBI taxonomy): Eukaryota > Metazoa > Arthropoda > Insecta > Coleoptera > Elateridae > Agriotes > Agriotes lineatus. Next base: position 30,262,741 of record OW679197.1, on the reverse strand, counting down.
TGGTGTTTTTGGTAATGCAAATTTTATTTTGCAATAATTACAATCATGTCTTATTTTGTTTAGAAATCTTCTTAATTTGGGAATATAAAAGGTTTGTCGTATTTCATTCACAACAGATTCATGATTCCGATGTTGATACATTTGGTGGTAGTCTTCAACGATGAGTAACGCTAAACGGCTTCCTCTTGGCAATATTATTGGTCTTTTGGTGTCGAATCTGACGTCTGTTGCTTTATCTATCCTCCCACGAATGCGAAGTAGATCATTTTCGTCTAAATATGGTGATAATTTGAATAAACTGCTTGATTTTTTAACTGTTGACTGTAAATCTGAGTTGTTTTTCTTATTCTGCAGTTGTTTCATTTCATTTCCGTAATTTTCAAACTGAGTTTGTTTTATCAAGGTGTTTCTGGCTCTTAAAAGTTCATCTGCAGTCAGAATTTCAAATTTAATTTCTTCTTTCTTGAGTTTTGATTTAAAAATATCTGCAGCTCTAAGAACGTAGGCAGTAGCTCGTAAGAGTCTTTTGAATTTACTAAATCGGTCAAACTGTATTAATGTGGAACAGACAATATTTGTTTCTATAGTATGGTTACATTTTTCTTCTTGTTTTAAGCTGGTATCTGGAGGCCAAACTTCTTTTGACTTGTACAAAAACTCAGGGCCTTTAAACCAACGATCAGTGATTTTCACATTGGGTTGACCTTTCCATTTGGTGGCCTCGTCAGCTACATTCATTTGTGTTGGAACATATCTCCAGTTTGCAACTACTGAGTTCTCTTGGATTTCGGCAACCCTATAAGCTACATATTTCGTTAGCTTTCGCGGATCTTCATTTCTTATCCAGTGTAAAACAATTATGGAGTCGGACCAGTAGAAAATGTCATCGATTTTTATTGACAGGTATTGACAAATGTTCTTGGCAAGTCTTGCTCCTATCACGGCGCCATCAAGTTCCAGTCGAGGAATCGTTTGAAGTTTTATAGGGGCCACACGTGTTTTTGATCCAATCAGTACACATTCTGTTGTTTCTTTTTGTTCAATTCTTAAATAGGCTACACAAGAAGAAGCATGTTCACTGGCATCTACGAAAATATGCATTTGAACTATGGTGTCTTTCCAATCCCTAATATTTGTAAGATAACATCGGGGAATTGAAATTTCTTCGATTTTTGGAAGGTATTTTAGCCAAATAAACCATTTTTTATATTGTTTGTCGGAAATAGGTTCATCCCAAGAGATCTTGCTTCTCCATATCTCCTGAAGGAGCATTTTCAAATAAATTAAAAAATTGGAAATTAATCCTAAAGGATCATATATGGACATCAATATAATCAAAACTTCTCTTTTGGTTGGCTTTCTTTTTCCATTTAAGACATCTTCTTTGCCTTTGATAAAGTTTAGATTAAATTTGAAGCAATCCGTTTTTAAATTCCACCACATACCTAGTACTTTCTCTGATTTTTTATCGTTTCCGAGATGAAGGTTAACTTCGAGATTATTTTTGACTTCATTATTCATCGACTCCATAAATTCTTTGGAATTTGATCGCCAATTTCGAATTTCGAAATTTCCTTTGGCATGTATTTGCCTAACTTCTGACGCGATTTTAATGGCCTCTTCTTCGGAATCAGCTGAATCTAAAAGATCGTCCACGTAGTGGTTTTTAACGATACTCTCAACAGCTCTTGGATATTGCACACTGAACTTTTTTGCGTTTGTGTTTTTGACAAACTGTGCACAACTGGGTGAGCAAGTAGCACCAAATGTCATGACATTCATGACGTAAGTTTTCAGTAAATTTTCCGAACTACCATTTCGCCACAAAAACCGTTGGGCATGTTGATCTTCATCTATAACTCCAACACGCAAAAACATCTCCTTAATATCTCCAGAGAAGCCAATTTTTCTTTCTCGGAAACGCAGCAGTACACCTAATAATGATGAAAGTTGATCGTCTCCTGGCAATAACATGGTGTTTAAAGATATTCCTTGCACGGTTGCAGCTGCATCCCAGACTATTCTAAACGTATCAGGTTTTTTGGGATTAAAAACAGGAAATATGGGAAGGTACCACACTTTTTGTTTGGGTTCAAGTATTTCTTTTTCGGAGAGTTTTCTAATATATTTCTTTTCTAAAAAATCTTCGATCTGCTTATTCATTTTTTCTCCCAATTCTGGATTTTTCTTTATTCTTTTCTCAATGCATTCAAGTCTCTGTAGAGCCATGGGTTTGCTGTCTGGTAGTTTAAGATGGTCATATTTCCAAAGCAATCCGATTTGGTATTGATTTCCTTTTTGAATCAGAGTTTTCTCTTGTAAATTACTTGCCCTTTGTAGCTCTTTTGACACAGACGTTTTTGATGACTGAATACCTAAACTTTCAACCGAGAAATATTCTTTAACGACATTGAAAAGCTCTTGATTCCTAACATTGTTTTCATTATTATTATTGCTATTACATTCGCAAATATGATAGGAAAAATTATCCTCACAATGATTATTATTAGAAAACAGTGCAAAAATAGTCCAGCCCAACCTACATTTTGCACCTATTGGCTGAGATTCCAAACCCTCTTTTACACGAATAGGTAAAGCCAAGTCCCAGTTATCTAGACCAATTAATATTTGAGGTTTAGCATTTTCGTATGATCTAAAGGGCAGGTTTTGTAAATAGGAAAATGTTTCTTTAATTTCCTCAGCGTTTAGTGACTGTGTTGGAAGACTTAGTGTACTAATAGTTCTGGCAGGTCGGTAGTCAAACTGTTTGGCTCCAGGATAATCGCCAGCAATTGAGAGTTGCACCTTTTCCGATTGTTCTTCTAAACGTTCTTGATTTCCTGTCCATTTTAGACACAGTTGTTCTGGATTTCCCCTTAATTTCAATTTTTCTGCGATGTCTTGATCTAATAATGTGATCGAAGATCCTTCGTCTAAAAATGCGAATGTGTTAACCTTAATATTTTCGTTTCTTAAAACTACAGGCACTATTCTGAAACGTATACCGTTATTGAATACTTGACTCATACACTCTGTAGATATGGTTACGTGATGGGACTCTGGATTAGAGTTTTTATTTGTGTTTTCTAAGTTAAGGTTTTCACTAGGTGAGTAATTTTTTGCAATGTTTTCATGGAGAAGAGGATGGTGTTTCCTTTGACAGTCATCTTTGCTACATTTTACTGGATATTTACAGGGAAATCTATGTCTTTTTAGACAAAGCCTGCATAAATTTAATTTTTTAACACTCTCCCACCTTTTTGGTATAGAATATTTTTGAAACTCTGGACAAATAGCGATTCTACTACAGTGTTTTTGGCATATTTTGCAATTTGGTATTTCAGTGGAATTTGAATCGTGAACATTTGATCGTTCAGTACTGAAATATCTATTTTTATTATTGTCACAGAGTGCTAGAGAAGGTAACGCAGAACAAACGTTTATTGCTAGATTATACAACCAATCAGCAAATTCACTTAGCCCTTTAAAATCATGAACAGTACTACGATATAAAGCCCAATTGACTTTAATTTGAGAAGGTAGTTTGTCTAATAATTCATGGAGGAGCGTAGGATTATTCAGGTAATCTTTTAAATTGGCCGCTTCTAAGGAAACGCATAAGTTCTTAACACCCAAACTAAATTCGACCAAAGTTTCAAGTTTTTCAGCTTTTGGAGGAGGCTGTCGGCGAATAGCATTAATATGAGCTTCAATTATTTGCTCAGGTCTTCCATATAGAATTTTTAAAGTAGATATTATTTGTGGCACGCATTGTGGCAAAATTAAAAAACTTGAAACACTGGCTTTAGCAGCTCCTTTCAAGGATTTTTGTAATCTTAGTAAGTTTTCATGATTATCCACGCCACATAATTCCGTAGACCTCTCATAACTACTTATGAAAATAGGCCAATCATATGGATTGCCGTTGAAAAAAGGGAGCTCACCTGGAATTCGTCTTGTTCCAAATGACATACCTGATCTTTCTCCACCATAAGCTGGAATAGGCTTACCAGATGTTGATGCTAAATGAGGGATATTGTTAAGCGATGGTTGATTAATATGCAAAGACAACATTTCATTGGCCAAAGGGTCACACTTTTTGATTTCCTCTTCGTCGATTTCTTGGCTGTCGTCGATTTCTTGATCTTCTTCCAAAATTCTGCGGGATTCTCTTGATAATTCGATTTCTTTTCTTATTAAACTTCTTTCTTCTTCCAGAAGTTGAAGTCTCATTTTAGATATAGCACTCTTTTTAGAGCTCTTCTTATTTTTGGTTGTAGATTTTGTAGATTTCTTTTTGGATTCACATACAGGACACTTCCACGAGTCATTAGACGATACTTTTGAATCATCCTGTATATTAACACATTCGTAGCAGCACCATTTCTTACACTGAGTACATTCTACCATTCGTTCATCTCTGTATGGTCCGGAGCACACGGGACACTGGTCATTTTTGGTTCGTCCAAATACTGATGGACCCATATTGCGACCAAGTCAATTTGTGAATCGTACCAAGTGAATCGATGCGTAGTTTGAGTATAAGTATTTGAGCTTGTTGGGAATAAATTAAAGCTTCAAACTTATCGTGTATTTGCAGTATAAGATCTATTGACAATTAATTACTCAAATACCTAAAAACATATAAAATTATAATCCTAGATTCAATATTAAATAAATTAATGTCTTTTACTCACTTGTAGCCTGTTTGTTGCTTTATTCCCGTTTATTCTTGGTTCTTTCAAGTTTTATTACTAACGATGACGTTTGACAATTTTGTGATTTTCACAATTATGTATGTAATTTTTAACAGGAACAAAATAACAAACAAACAAACGAAATAACTACTTGATAAATAATATGGTCTCTCAAAACTAGTTAAATATTCTTAACACTGGCAGTTCAAGACAGGTGTTATATTGTTTTTATCCTATCCCGCTTATACGCGGCGGCCATAAGCAATGCGTGCCAATTTTTGACTTTGGAGACATCATTAGAGTTAACTTAAATATCTTTGGACTGGATTGTGCTAAAATATTGTAACAAAAACCATTTTCTTCAGCAAATTCTCCTCTTTAAGTTTGGTCCTTTCCGTTAAAAGCCTTACTTTAAGGCTAATAAGTGAAAATGGCCTCTAAAACTAGGTATCAAAATTTAACAAATTTCACTTTTTAGAGCTTAAATCTTCAATGAAGGGGTGAAATATCAAAGTTGATTTTTTAAATTACAATTAGGTATTATAAAGCACTCACCATAGCTAGAGTAATAACACTGATAAATGTTTCCTTTATTTTTATATATTTTTGAAAATTGAGTTTCTTTAAATTTTGTGGAAGTTAGAGCGTTGGGATCCCTGGTGGGGCTTGGCACATAATATACACTTAACGCAAACCACGTAAAAATGTTCTATATTTACAGCTAAACTAACATTTCTCGCAAACACTTTGACAACTTTCTTAAATTTCCATTTATTGCGAAAGCATGGCGACTTGATTTGTATTTATATCGCATTATATTATAAAATTAATTAACTTTGAAAATGGATACGTCATTCTGCCGGACCCTGTATATGGGAATAACATAAAAGAAAAAGAAAAATACGAAATAGTCAAGCAACCAAAAATATTTTGGTATGATTATTTGATATGGATTGAACGTTACTCATATTTCCCATAATACTTCCGACTACGGAAACACTGCGACTTAGAATTTTTTTTACTTCTGAAAATTAACAAATGAGTTCTAAATTTAGTTTTTTATTAGACACATTAAATCTGGAAACTAATTATATAAGAAGGTGATTACTTTATCGTGGAACACACTGTACGTAATATAGAGTCATGTGTCAAAAAATGCATTTGTTTCCAAGGTTGTCAATTCATATATTTCAGATTTATTAATACCAAACATTTAGCTGCACACTATAGGAACTTATCTTACACACATATATATATATATATATATTTCGTATGGCAAATACAGTAAATAACACGTATTAAATATAAATAAATAAACAAATACACAATATAAATAAAGTACAGTAAAAAATATAACTAAAAACTAAAATACAATACAAAGTATAAATAAAATAAAATACAATGCAGTCAATAAAATAGGAAGTAAATCAATAATAATTGTCAGTTATACATATATACATAGGTATTGTACCTTGAAATAGGATGAATTAATACAGTAAAATGCACCTTATAATACTTATATATAATATAAAATAAAGGATAACAGAAGTAATAAAAAATACTAGTAATTATTGTTAGTAGGTGTGGTCAAAACTTGTATGAATATTAAGTACTTCAGCATTAGGATTCGAGAGTGCAAGTTTTATGAGTTTTGACTCATTTGGCAATGGATCTTGTGTAGGGTTAGCTGTACCCAATCTCCTTTTTTTATTTTTAGATGAAAACAATCTGAATTGTGGTTCTATCTTTTTATTCATATTAACATTTCTTTGACTTTAAAGTCTAATTGGTCATGATCATTATATATGTCGATAACCTTATCTAGTGTGTTTGTGGATTTGACTTACATCACCATCCGATAAGTTACATTTTTTATTTAAACCAAGAATAACTTCTAATTTCGAGGCGATTGAATCTCTATTATTGCTACAATTTTGAAATGAAATAACATCATTCTGAAGATCATAGCAAGGTGCGGTCATTTCAACTGGAGGTGGAGAATATGTATTCAAATGATATTTTAGGCAACATGCCATGTATATGTTTGCATATATTGTGGTTTATTACACTGTCTGGACAACTACATTAAAAGAATGTATACAAACATTACATTTTTGGCATTTAAGCTCACAAGGATCGGTACAGTTATTTAATATTTTTTCAACAAGATAACTATGGTCAGCATCTTTGGTGGAAACCACATTCCACTGATTTTCATTTTTTTGATACATAGAATTTTCTGGACTATTCAACTCACCCCCTTCAAGTTAACTATTCACCAATCATAATTTAGTATTTATGTCATTTGCCACCAATCAGCGTAAAATTGTGCAACAATTCCGCTAGCGGAGTTTTAATGACAATTTTTTTCTCTTCCTGTGACATTTATTTAACTTCCTGTAAAAATAATTAAATATTATATTAGAAATGTCAAATTTGACAAACAATTTATTTTACGTCAACAGATTTTTATTTTCAAAGAGGACGTGATAAAATTGATTAATTACTAAGAAATGTCAATTTTGTTCGTTGAATAGTCCTTCAAATGCAGCTTGCAGCCGACGAATTGCATGAATTTTTTGTCAAAGTGTTTATTCGTGTTTATTGCTTCAAAATTGGTCTCGTGCTATCGCACTCGACCAATTTATATCGAAGCAATAAACACTCATACCCTTTGACAAAAATTTTCGGCAATTCGTCGACCGCTCGCGGTATTGTATATGATTATTCAACACTATAATGAACGAACCAATGAAAATTGTTCAATTTGTCAGAAACGGCCAATAAAAATTGACTGTCATTGAAAACACCTAATGTCACAGTGTTTTCACTCGATTCCGATTGGTTTCAATGATTTCAATTTAGTGAGTAGCCTTTGACTGACATTTCGCCAAAACGTCAAAGTAAAGTTTTGCAAATCAGCGTCGTTCTAAAAACTCATAATAATCGTGTTGGAAGCTCCAGTATTGAATTAATAGTGGAAAACGTTAAAAATGTGTGCTGTCGAACACGGTAAAGGTCATCTACCCATATTGTTGAATAATCTTTCCAAATACCACTCAAAGCAAAATTTTTTAAGAGAACTTTTTTCGTAAACATGCAAATTATTGCAAATTTCTCTCAACAAAAACTGCTCAAATTCCACTCGACCTGCGGTCTCGCGGAATTTTTAACGCAGTTTTGGTTTCGAAAAATTTAAACGCAATAATTTGCATGTCAACGGAAAAAATTCTTAAAAAATTTTCACCTTTTGTGGTATTACATTTGAATACTTTCCCCTCTTTTATGACTGCCCCTGATTTTTTCTATTTTTTCACTAATTTTATGTTTTTCTAATTTTATCACTCTTTCAAACATTTTATCACGTATCAATTGCATTAACGCATTAATGGTTTTGTCCAAACGCTTACATTTTTTACCCTGAATGTAAAAATGTTTTATTATTTTATACAGAGACTCCAGATACATATTTGTATTTATACCTGCATATTTTCTATAACAATATGCCCACATGTTTGTTCAATTGAAGTAATTCCTTGAAAAATATTGAAAAAATTGAAAGGTATCAGGGTCAGCCATTAACTGATCAGTAAAAGTTTTTAGTGGTTTTGAAACAATAAGAAAGCCGACCTGCGATTAATTAATAAAATAAGCAATGGTAGTAAAAATCGCAGATCAACCCCCCTACCATTTATACACCACGGCAGCTCTGAAAAACTGTTACTTACTCACCGCGATGGCCGAACTAGCTCAAATATCGGCGGCCTTAGATCGTAGGTTCAAATCATCAGCTATGTACCCTGGAATGTCTTCAAAAAAGGAAAGGAAAATGGAAATGGGCGCCAGAAATCAAAAGATTTCAAATAACAAGAAGAAAAATAAACTACAAGTGACTAGCGTTTAATTAATCATTAATAAAAGTTTTGAAGAGTCAGTAACCAATAATCAGGATAATTAAAATGTAAATAATGTAATAACACAATTGTGTATCTTAACTGAAGGTTGCGACACGCATAAAATTAAGAACCCCTTTCGGGTTATTTTAATAACTTTAACAAAAACACTCGTGGGATAAGCTTATCACAGTCATCTAATAAAACCTTCTGTTAGGCTATTGAAAATAAATAGCGTGACTGTACCTTTTACATAGGGTCGAAACACACATCAAAAATAGAAAAATTTATAACTGTGCATAATTAACTATAAGCATGAAAATTTAATGTAAAAAGCAAGAGCATGTATCAAATTGAACATTACATTTTAATAATTGCAAAACGTATGAATTTAAGTTTTAAATATTGACGGGTTTAAAATGTATAAATGGAGAAACCAGATATCAAAAACACGATAAATCTCGGAACAGCACAACTAACCTCGCAAAATAAGCTGGACGTGAACGGCTACAACCCTTGTTGGAATCGCCAAGGATGCGCAGAAAATTGCTGCAGAAGCATCCCCAAAAAGGCAGCAAAAGCATCTTCAAAAGGCCGCAAAACGCCGAACCCAGCAGGTGTCGAAAGTGCGATAAGGCCTGGCCTCCGAGATAAACTCGTTGTTGAAACGGAACTGGTAATTAAGAGCTAACAAAAAATGTAATTACTATGGGGATAATAAGACAGAAAAGCGCAATCGTACCTGATAATAATCAGCCCTTAGAAAACACATTGCTCATTGAAATTGGTTGAGCGCACGTAATTTAATATAATTAACATAAAATCTCGGCCGCGCGAAATGCGCTGCCCGAGGTGAAAAGAATGAATGCCCCGGACGACAATTTCGTTTCCTCGAGGAAGGCTCGCACTCTGATAAGAGATAGCGCGGGTCAGAGAGGGCATTGCGCAAACGATAAGAACTTGATGCAGGTACAAAATGCGTTGGTTTGGAAAATTTACGAATTCGAAATGCAAAAGGAATTATAATTTAACTAAAAATATACAGGTTAAGCCTGAAATAATTGGATAAATGGCGAAACAATTAGGCAAAGCCAAAAAATTGTTTCAGTTTAATAAATTCTTTTTCATCTGACTCTTTTTGTAAAACCCTTAGAGATTTTAAAACTAATGATCTTTTTTCTTCATTTCTAATTTTGTTAGAGTTTTGTATCCAGTTTTTATTTATGTGCCAGGTACATAATAATCTTTGGGGTACTTGACCCATAACACATTCCCACGAGAGATAAAATGCTGGATAATCATCTGACATAAAGACTTTTGTAGAGATTAACCCAATTCTATCTTTAATGCATTGAAAAAACTTATTAAATATTATCATATCAGACCTATTCGAAAAACAGAATGCAACAGGGATCCCACAGCCATATTCATCTACTACCATAATTGTGAATAACTGGAATCCGTACTGATTTAAACCATGCGTCCCGTCAATACAAATTTTGTTATTGCCAAATAAAATTAAAGAATTTGCTTGAAATTCTGTCATAATTATAAGAACAAAATCATTTTTTTCAAACATGCCGTCTTCTTGTGAACCCTGTTCCTTATAATACAAAACTGGATTTTTTTCCACGCTTTTCATGGCCTCAACCCATAATTTAACGCTAACAGCATCATTTTGGTGCCTTTTGGTTGAGTATGCTATCGAATAATCTCGCATGATGTTATGTATATCTTTCTTCTCCACTAAATGTATTCTTTCAACTTGGCCTTTTGGTACAGTCTCTCGAATGTCATTTAAAACTCTATCTACCGTGACTCCTTGTGATAATTTACCTAAAAGAAAAATGAATGTAAGGGACCGAAAGAACTTACAGTGTTAGCAAAGAAAGTATTGGGGTAGATGTGGGCATCCGTGATTTTTACAGCTGCTCGAACAGTACAAGAAGATTTATCTATTTTGTATGCCTCTTCGATATCTTTCCAAGAAACTTTCTTGCCCTCCACGTAAAAATCCTTTGATAGAAGATTATTCCGTACGCTTTTTATCAAGTGCGGTACGTCATATATTGCAAAAATTTTTGCGTCGCAGACAAAAAAATACGGCTGTTCTGCAGTAACTCCTAGATTTAAAAATGCAGCTCTATTTGTAGCAGCTTGGTCACTAGTAACAGCACGCACTTTAAGTCCTATTCTTTGTAACTCTTCGATGTTTTTAATAATGAGGGAAGATAGCTCTCCATGTTTAATGGTACCTGAAGAAACATAAAAGCTGACAGGAATCTTCCATTTGTGAATAAGTCCTCTTGCCATAAACACTAGTGCATGACTAGCGATTTTGCTTTTCCGTCCAAGATGTCCTAAATCTTCGAAACCTTCAATCATATCTTGGCGTGGATTATATTCTAGACCTTTCTTTAAATGCATTTCGTCAAGTAATACGACACACTGTTTTTCATCATCGGTCATGCTGTTAACTTTAACAGCCAGTTTTTTCATTAGTTCCGTACTGGTGCCTGTATTAAGTTGGTTTAACCGTAACCATGAAACTATTGTAGATTTGGAGGGCATAGTAAATTTTAATTTTTCTCTCATAAAAAAGTAGAGGGCTGGAGATTTGTGGTACATATTTAAGGTCAATTCTTTTTCAGCTTCTGTCCAAGGTTGTTTAGATTTGTGAGAAAGTTGCATATTTACAAAGACGCGAACGGTTTTTGGTTTCAAGCCCAGTGCATCTAAATTAGCCCCCTTTCGTGCACATTGCTTCTTCATACGGTAAATTTGTGAATTTTTTGCCGCCACTTGTCTTCGCAGTTTTGCAATTTTTTGATGTAGCACAGCAGAACTACGGCGCTTTCTTGTTTTGGTAGGTGTTGGCATTTCTAACATGGCCTGTTGAAATATGGTTTTTAAAAATAAAACATACTAATAACAGAAAATATTTTCATGCTGTAGGCTTCATTAAAATGCTTTACAAGCTCATTGTTTTGCCTACATATTTCTACACAATTTATCAGAGAATTCAAAACGTCAATAATTTTTCTGTATTTTATGAAACTGCCAACTTTTGTTCATTTTGTGTTATTGAATAAAAACTCCTAAAGAAGTGAAAATTGATCACCCTGTATACTTACTGCTTGGGATTTAGTTTTGATTTAATTAATAAAACTTTAAAAGAAATTTTAACTAATTATACCTTATTTAATTAGTACCTACACGAAGATCGAGCAACAAATTTGGGGAAACTATAAGATTTAAGCCCCTATAATCGGACATCGTGTTAACCTACTATCGATGGAAAATTTAAAAATTTTATTATACAGTGTGGTGATAAAGTTCTACACAAAATTAATAATTTTGTTATTTAATGTTTTTTGGGAAAACCCTGACACGTCAATTTTATTCTTTAAAAAGTGGACATGGCACCGTCCATAGACTTTCCCATACTGGAAATTGTTCATATTTTCTTTTGCATTTAACAGTATAGTTGTTTTCCTCAAAACGGCTGCTTGAGCGCTATCGTAAAACCCCGCCTCCTAACATGGTTAGGTGAAATTTTCGAAGTCCCTGAAAATCATATTTTGTATGGCATAAAAATTCGATTTTTTTATTTTCTGATTCTTTGAAGCAAAATAGTAACGACAATTAGAATAAACAATAAATTTTTCAAAAATAGAAGGGTGAGGGAGGCTTTTGTTTCTGCGCTATGACGTCATTATTAATTTTTTCAAATGGAAATCCCATTTTCCCCCCTTATGTTGATAGATCTCGCCAGTTAAATGGTGATATAAAAAATTAGTACCCCACATAACAATTTTTTGAGAAAAATACACATAAAGTTCAAAAAATTCAGATTTTTTTTTAATTAAAATAAAGCACCACATCTGTTTCCTTAGAAACGTTAAATTGTTGACTTTGACACATTTGTGAAACAGTGGTAAATGTTTTAAAATCAAAATTAGGTAGTTTTTGTCATAGCTCTTATTTTCATTAAAAATAAATTCTGAATTGTTTGAACTTCATGTGTATTTTTCTCAAAACAATTGTTACCTACGAGGGGCACTAATTTTTTTACATCATCATTTAACTGGTGAGGAGATCTATCAAAATAAGGGGGAAAATTGAGTCTTTTTAAAAAATAAAATGACGTGTTTCGGGGTTTTCCCAAAAAACATTAAATAAGAAAATAATGAATTTTGTGCGGGACGTTATCACCACACTGTATACAGAACGGGCATTTTTAAAGGAACTAACCTGTATCATAGACGAATCCGGTATGGTATCTGCATCTAATTGCATAGGCGAAGCAATATGATCTTCATCCAAATGAAAAGAGCCCGAACTAGACGTCGCTTTACCATAGACCCTTGGCATGATCTCTTTTTTAAATGCGAGTTCTTTGGGCGACACTGGCGATGTTGCGTGGTCAGGTTGCATGGCAGTTTTGTAATTTAAGGGAACAGCATTATGACTCAGCCTATTTTTTCTTGAATTCATAAACTGCTTTTCGGAAAAATGCATGGCACACACAGTTCTTTCACGTAATTGTTCTTCAGATAACGTGAAAAGCTGTGGATTGCCACAATTAATCAACCACAAATCGCGTCTTTCTTTTTCTATAGGAAAACGAAAAAAGCTTAAATCGCAGTCGGTTCTGCGATTTCGCTTACATTCAAAATATACGCACGAATTAACCATGATTAAGATTAAGCGTTCGAGTGATCAATTTCGGAAAAGGAAACGTCAAAAGAGTATACGACAACACTGAAGACAAACTTCAGCACAACTGAATGTGAATTTCCAGAAGAAATTCTTATAAGCTGTCCTGTTAATTAGCCTAAGGAATGGGACACGTCTTATCAGGAAAGCACATCAGTAAGGAACGATGCTAATGAAGAATTAATCGAAAGTAGGTAACGACCTATGACTATTGACTTATTTACGATAGAACTGACCGAAAAACCTATTTTCATAAAACGTAAAACATTTGCCAAACTTTAATATTTGTGGAAAAAATATCAAATAAAAGTCACTAATAATAACTTTTGAGCATATGATTAAACTTTGAGTAGTTAGTAGCTTATTATTTCTTATTGCAGTATGTTTAGAAAGTTTTCACTGCAAATTGTCTTTTGTTTTGTTACATAGCAACCAGAGCACACTATTCATTTGTTTTTACAACTAACACAGTCAAGGCACACTAGATTAAAAAGTGTTTTATAAAATATTTTAAAAGTTTGTGAAAATAAGTATGTGAAACCATACATGAATGAAAAGGGAAAAAAATAAGCTTTCCAATGATGCAAAATTTTGATATCCATTCCATTTAAAAAAATGTAAGTTTGGGCTGTACCTCGAAAATTACGAATCAGAAAAATATTAAAGTAGGCCTATTCTGTAGAGCCTACAATTCCCTACAAGCTCTTTTTTGAAAATTGAAATTATATGAAATAATAAAAAAGTTATGCATGGTTGAAAAAATCGACCAGTTTCAGTTTTTCGATTATAACAAGTAGGCTATGCGTTTTTTTCGGAAAAACAGAAGTGTCAATAAATTGGCCTCATAAATGTGCACCTTTTTCCCCATTTGACCGAAGTTGTATCTCTTACCGTTTCCGAGATGCCAATGGTGGTACCTTGAAAATTACTCCACTCTGTATAAAATCTTGTGTATATTTTGAGCGCAAAATCAAATTGCCAATTTCGCTCTTATACAAATAGCTGTTAAAATCATAACTCTGTAACTTCCTTGCAATCTGGCAACGCTGAGACGCGTTCTTGGGAAAAATGCGACAGGGATCTGTAAATGCGTCCCCGACCGTAGCCGTGAACGAGTTCATTAGTACTGGCGGCGGCTCCTTGAGGGCCAGGCAAGAACTGAGGAGCTTTTAAATAATACGCTAATAACCCATAAGGCTGTCCTTCTTCCCCTATCTATATTCTTTGGTATAAGTTTAATCGTGGCACCATGTACAGTTTTTTCATAATTAATTTTTGAATATTTTGGGGTTGGCTGCTACCCCCTTCGACGGCTTGCGAATGTTTGGCAGGGGCACTGTTAGATTGGTTATGGGGCAACTTAATTTATGTATAAGTTTCATCGTGGCACCATGTACAGTTTTCTCGTAATTAATTTTTGAATATTTTGGGGTTGGCTGCTACCCCCTTCAACGGCTTGCGGGTGTTTGGCAGGGGCACTGTTAGATTGGCTATGGGGCAACTTAATTTATGTATAAGTTTAATCGTGGCACCATGTACAGTTTTCTTGTAATTAATTTTTGAATATTTTGGGGTTGGCTGCTACTCCCTTCGTCGGCTTGCGAGTATTTGGCAGGAGCACTGTTAGATTGGTTATGGGGCAACTTAATTTATGTATAAGTTTAATCGTGGCACCATGTACAGTTTTTTCATAATTAATTTTTGAATATTTTGGGGTTGTCTGCTACCCCCTTCGACGGCTTGCGAGTGTTTGGCAGGGGCACTGTTAGATTGGCTATGGGGCAACTTAATTTATGTATACGTTTAATCGTGGCACCATGTACAGTTTTCTCGTAATTAATTTTTGAATATTTTGGGGTTGGCTGCTACTCCCTTCGTCGGCTTGCGAGTATTTGGCAGGGGCACTGTTAGATTGGTTATGGGGCAACTTAATTTATGTATAAGTTTAATCGTGGCACCATGTACAGTTTTTTCATAATTAATTTTTGAATATTTTGAGGTTGTCTGCTACCCCCTTCGACGGCTTGCGGGTGTTTGGTAGGGGCACTGTTAGATTGGCTATGGGGCAACTTAATTTATGTATAAGTTTAATCGTGGCACCATGTACAGTTTTTTCATAATTAATTTTTGAATATTTTGGGGTTGGCTGCTACCCCCTTCGACGGCTTGCGAGTGTTTGGCAGGGGCACTGTTAGATTAGTTAAAGGGCAACTTAATTTATGTATAAGTTTAATCGTGGCACCATGTACAGTTTTCTCGTAATTAATTTTTGAATATTTTGGGGTTGGCTGCTACCCCCTTCGACGGCTTGCGGGTGTTTGGCAGGGGCACTGTTAGATTGGCTATGGGGCAACTTAATTTATGTATAAGTTTAATCGTGGCACCATGTACAGTTTTCTTGTAATTAATTTTTGAATATTTTGGGGTTGGCTGCTACTCCCTTCGTCGGCTTGCGAGTGTTTGGCAGGGGCACTGTTAGATTGGTTATGGGGCAACTTAATTTATGTATAAGTTTAATCGTGGCACCATGTACAGTTTTTTCATAATTAATTTTTGAATATTTTGGGGTTGTCTGCTACCCCCTTCGACGGCTTGCGAGTGTTTGGCAGAGGCACTGTTAGATTGGTTATGGGGCAACTTAATTTATGTATAAGTTTAATCGTGGCACCATATACAGTTTTCTCGTAATTAATTTTTGAATATTTTGGGGTTGGCTGCTACCCCCTTCGACGGCTTGCGAGTGTTTGGCAGGGGCACTGTTAGATTGGCTATGGGGCAACTTAATTTATGTATAAGTTTAATCGTGGCACCATGTACAGTTTTCTTGTAATTAATTTTTGAATATTTTGGGGTTGGCTGCTACTCCCTTCGTCGGCTTGCGAGTGTTTGGCAGGGGCACTGTTAGATTGGTTATGGGGCAACTTAATTTATGTATAAGTTTAATCGTGGCACCATGTACAGTTTTTTCATAATCTTGTTTTGAATATTTTGGGGTTGTCTGCTACCCCCTTCGACGGCTTGCGAGTGTTTGGCAGAGGCACTGTTAGATTGGTTATGGGGCAACTTAATTTATGTATAAGTTTAATCGTGGCACCATATACAGTTTTCTCGTAATTAATTTTTGAATATTTTGGGGTTGGCTGCTACCCCCTTCGACGGCTTGCGAGTGTTTGGCAGGGGCACTGTTAGATTGGCTATGGGGCAACTTAATTTATGTATAAGTTTAATCGTGGCACCATGTACAGTTTTCTTGTAATAAATTTTTGAATATTTTGGGGTTGGCTGCTACTCCCTTCGTCGGCTTGCGAGTGTTTGGCAGGGGCACTGTTAGATTGGTTATGGGGCAACTTAATTTATGTATAAGTTTAATCGTGGCACCATGTACAGTTTTTTCATAATTAATTTTTGAATATTTTGGGGTTGTCTGCTACCCCCTTCGACGGCTTGCGAGTGTTTGGCAGAGGCACTGTTAGATTGGTTATGGGGCAACTTAATTTATGTATAAGTTTAATCGTGGCACCATATACAGTTTTCTCGTAATTAATTTTTGAATATTTTGGGGTTGGCTGCTACCCCCTTCGACGGCTTGCGAGTGTTTGGCAGGGGCACTGTTAGATTGGCTATGGGGCAACTTAATTTATGTATAAGTTTAATCGTGGCACCATGTACAGTTTTCTTGTAATTAATTTTTGAATATTTTGGGGTTGGCTGCTACTCCCTTCGTCGGCTTGCGAGTGTTTGGCAGGGGCACTGTTAGATTGGTTATGGGGCAACTTAATTTATGTATAAGTTTAATCGTGGCACCATGTACAGTTTTTTCATAATTAATTTTTGAATATTTTGGGGTTGTCTGCTACCCCCTTCGACGGCTTGCGAGTGTTTGGCAGAGGCACTGTTAGATTGGTTATGGGGCAACTTAATTTATGTATAAGTTTAATCGTGGCACCATATACAGTTTTCTCGTAATTAATTTTTGAATATTTTGGGGTTGGCTGCTACCCCCTTCGACGGCTTGCGAGTGTTTGGCAGGGGCACTGTTAGATTGGCTATGGGGCAACTTAATTTATGTATAAGTTTAATCGTGGCACCATGTACAGTTTTCTTGTAATTAATTTTTGAATATTTTGGGGTTGGCTGCTACTCCCTTCGTCGGCTTGCGAGTGTTTGGCAGGGGCACTGTTAGATTGGTTATGGGGCAACTTAATTTATGTATAAGTTTAATCGTGGCACCATGTACAGTTTTTTCATAATTAATTTTTGAATATTTTGGGGTTGTCTGCTACCCCCTTCGACGGCTTGCGAGTGTTTGGCAGAGGCACTGTTAGATTGGTTATGGGGCAACTTAATTTATGTATAAGTTTAATCGTGGCACCATATACAGTTTTCTCGTAATTAATTTTTGAATATTTTGGGGTTGGCTGCTACCCCCTTCGACGGCTTGCGAGTGTTTGGCAGGGGCACTGTTAGATTGGCTATGGGGCAACTTAATTTATGTATAAGTTTAATCGTGGCACCATGTACAGTTTTCTTGTAATAAATTTTTGAATATTTTGGGGTTGGCTGCTACTCCCTTCGTCGGCTTGCGAGTGTTTGGCAGGGGCACTGTTAGATTGGTTATGGGGCAACTTAATTTATGTATAAGTTTAATCGTGGCACCATGTACAGTTTTTTCATAATTAATTTTTGAATATTTTGGGGTTGTCTGCTACCCCCTTCGACGGCTTGCGAGTGTTTGGCAGAGGCACTGTTAGATTGGTTATGGGGCAACTTAATTTATGTATAAGTTTAATCGTGGCACCATATACAGTTTTCTCGTAATTAATTTTTGAATATTTTGGGGTTGGCTGCTACCCCCTTCGACGGCTTGCGAGTGTTTGGCAGGGGCACTGTTAGATTGGCTATGGGGCAACTTAATTTATGTATAAGTTTAATCGTGGCACCATGTACAGTTTTCTTGTAATAAATTTTTGAATATTTTGGGGTTGGCTGCTACTCCCTTCGTCGGCTTGCGAGTGTTTGGCAGGGGCACTGTTAGATTGGTTATGGGGCAACTTAATTTATGTATAAGTTTAATCGTGGCACCATGTACAGTTTTTTCATAATTAATTTTTGAATATTTTGGGGTTGTCTGCTACCCCCTTCGACGGCTTGCGAGTGTTTGGCAGAGGCACTGTTAGATTGGTTATGGGGCAACTTAATTTATGTATAAGTTTAATCGTGGCACCATATAC
The DNA here is from genome assembly GCA_940337035.1 of Agriotes lineatus. Taxonomy (NCBI): domain Eukaryota; kingdom Metazoa; phylum Arthropoda; class Insecta; order Coleoptera; family Elateridae; genus Agriotes; species Agriotes lineatus. Next base: position 30,244,201 of record OW679197.1, on the reverse strand, counting down.
AGTTTTCTCGTAATTAATTTTTGAATATTTTGGGGTTGGCTGCTACCCCCTTCGACGGCTTGCGAGTGTTTGGCAGGGGCACTGTTAGATTGGCTATGGGGCAACTTAATTTATGTATAAGTTTAATCGTGGCACCATGTACAGTTTTCTTGTAATAAATTTTTGAATATTTTGGGGTTGGCTGCTACTCCCTTCGTCGGCTTGCGAGTGTTTGGCAGGGGCACTGTTAGATTGGTTATGGGGCAACTTAATTTATGTATAAGTTTAATCGTGGCACCATGTACAGTTTTCTTGTAATTAATTTTTGAATATTTTGGGGTTGGCTGCTACCCTCTTCGACAGCTTGCATGTATTAGAGCTTTTATTTAGTTGTTAGGATATTGTTGTTAATATAGATATTTATTCCTTACGTATTTCTGGCTATGTATGGTTTTTAAACTAAGGAAATCGAATAATAGCTTATACGTGGTAGTGTGTGTGGCTATCTACATGTTTTGATTTTGTGGTTGCTTCGGGTATGGTCGTTAAAATTGGCTGCTATCTTTTGGCTGCTGTTTTCACGCCGCGCCGGTTCAGGGAGTAGGGCTCTACCTGACACGGACAGTCAGCCAATGGATGATACTAGCAATAGCCAACGGAAAACAAACCTGGTAAATTGTGCCTTAATTGAAGTAGAATTAGTTAGCATGAAAGCCGGAAAATTAATTATATCACGCTACAAAGAAGTTTCAGAGATTATCACAAGGAATAATCTACTGTCAGCTGAATATGTACAAGGCATCAAAAGAAGAATCGAAATCCAGATCAAATGAGAAAATATAATGAACGATATCCACAATGACGTCGATGAAAATTAACCAGAAAATATAGAAGAACAGGTACCCGAAGACCAAGAAGATCGAGAAGAACAAGCTCACGAAGAAGAAAAACAACAACGTCCAAGTCAAGTAATAACTCCAAACAATATACTCTCAGAAGAAAACTGGCAAGATGACCTGAGAAAAGCACTTCATGAAGCTATCATCAAATACACCGGAAGTGACCCTACAATGAGACCTAAAATGTCTAAACCAAGTAAATACATCGACACGATTTTCACACCCTAATATATTGTGCGGCTCTCACATAGAGTAAAAAAAACGGAGTCAAAATTCTAGACACTAAATTGCAAGATCAAAAGCTAAAACCTAACAGAGGTACTCCTAAATTTATATATACATATATATATATATATAAGCGAGTTGATTTACAACTGTCGTTGTCTCTCGCATCCTTTACGCCAAAGAGTTCTATCCTCCCAGTCGGCTTCTTCCAGCTGTCTGGTTTGCATTGCCTCGTGCACCCCTTTTATCCAAGTGTTACGAGGTCTTCCTCGTTTTTTTTGTTCAGGTGGTGTCCATTTCCAGACTTTAAGTGGCCATCTTTCTGGTCCCATTCGTCGCATATGGCGATACCATAGCAACCGTTTTCGTTCTATTGTGTCCATGATTGTTTTTTCCACTTTCATTTTGGCCTTCACTTCTTGGTTTGTGACGTGATCCAGTCTGGAAATCCTACAGCGTCGTCTCAAACATTCCATTTCCATAGATTGTAGTCGCCTCTCATTTCGTTTATTTATTTCCCATGTTTCTGCCCCGTAGGTAGATACACTTTCCACTACTGTTGTATATATAGTTCTTTTGGTAGCTTTTGTAATGTCTTCGCTCCACCATATTGAGTTTAATTTGTAGATGGCATTTCTACCCAGACCAATTCTCGTTTTTATTTCTTTATCACTTGTACCTTCCTTAGTGAAAGTCACGCCTAGATATTTATATTCATTGCAATTTGTAATTGTACCATTATCTAATTGCAAATCGTCAGCTAGTCCTCCAACTACTAAGTATTTGGTTTTGTCTATATTAATTTGTAAACCCCACTGTTTGTATTCGTCTATTAATTTACGCAGCATATAGTTGATGTCATCAGAATCTTCAGCAATCAAGACCTGATCGTCCGCAAACAGCAAGTTAGTCAAACAATGTTCGTCCATCTGTATCCCCATCCTACCACACTTCTTTGTCCATAGTTTTAACGCCTCGTCTAAATATAGTTTGAACAGTGTTGGTGATAAACTACATCCTTGCCGTAATCCTTTGGTGGTCTTAAAGCGGCGAGATAATTGTCGTCCCATCTTAACTATACTTTCGTTGTTTTCGTACATTCTTTTATAGCATTACTATAGGGTGTTGAGACCTTATTTTCTAGGATTTGGAATAATTTCATTATTGGGACGCTGTCAAACGCCTTTTTAAGGTCTATAAACAGAAGATGGGTTTCTCTTCCACGTGCCATTCTTTTCTCAGTAATTTGCTTTAAGATAAATACATTGTCGACACATGATCTTTCCGATCTAAAACCGCTCTGTTCTTCGGAACTATGTATCTCAGTTTCAATTCTTTTGGTTAATATTCGTCCATACAGTCGTCCAATTGAGGATGTTACGGTAATCCCTCTGTAATTTGCACAGTCGGTTTTTTTTCCTTTCTTATAAATTGAGGTAATTAATCCCTCCTTCCATTCTGTTGGAATTTCGTCAGTATTTAAAAGACATGAATTAAATATATCGGCAAGTAACTCTAAACATTTAGAGGGGCCGTATTTAAGCAACTCAACCGGAATACCTCCAGGACCTCCAGATTTCCCATTTCGCATTCCTCTTAGTGCTTGGCTTATTTCTTCTGTTGTAATTGATGGCACTTGTGTATGATCATCATGTGTCAAGTAAGTTATATTTAAAAACTCCTCTCTATCTTCCGTTAGAAGCTCTTTGTAGTAATTTTCCCATGTTTGCATATTTATTGTGGGGATCTTTATTCTTTCGTTGGTGTCTTGTCTTAAGTTTTTTATAGTTTTCGAAGCTGCTGTTGTTCTGGTTCCTCCCATGTAGCTGTTTATTTCTGCACATTTGCGCTTCCATGTCTCATTTTTTTAAATTTTTACTACCTCTTTTACTTCTGCATTACTACGTAAATAGTGTTTTCGATCTTCTCTATCTCCGGTTGATAGCCACTTTAGATATAATTGTTTCTTTTCTGTAATCAACTTTTCTACATCTGTATCCCACCAATACGGTTTTTTGTGTTGGGCTCTTTCTTTTTCTCCTAACGCCTCTTTTGCTGCCTCGTGAATACAGCGTTTTAGATATTTATATTTCTCGTTGGCATTACCAGTGGTTTCGATTTTTAATTTATTACTGAGTCGTAGCATGTATAGAAATTTTGTTGAGTCATCATGTATGTGTGATATATTATATACTGGTTCTGAGGTCGTTATCACCATTTCACTTTTTTCGTTTTGTCTTTGTACAGCGTTTTGTCTATATTTGAAAAATATCTTTGCCTTTACAAGATAATGGTCTGAGCTAGAAACTGCTCCTCTGAATACTCGCACGTCTTCTGCTTTTAAACTTGTGTCTTGTCTTAAAATTACATAATCTATTATAGATTTTAACGACCTAGTAGGTTGACACCACGTAAATTTATGAACGTCCTTATGCTTGAAGTATCCATTTTGAATTTTTAGAGAGAAGCGTTCACAGATTTCAATCAGTCTCTCTCCGTTATCATTTGTTTGTTCTTCACCATATCTTCCTATTATTTGATTTCCTATTCGATGGCCTACATGTCCATTAAAGTCACCAATTAAGACAATTTCTTTTCTTTTACCTATCTCATCTAGCAATGCTACCAGTTGGTTTTCAAATTGGTCTTTTATTACTATATTTGCATCATCCGTTGGGGCGTACACGGCTACTACTATTATGTCTCGTCCTAATATATTTTTTAGGTTAACTGTTATTATTCTTTCGTTTACAGCTTCCCATTTTCACACCCTAATATATTGTGCGGCTCTCACATAGAGTAAAAAAAACGGAGTCAAAATTCTAGACACTAAATTGCAAGATCAAAAGCTAAAACCTAACAGAGGTACTCCTAAATTTAAAGTAATAAATGAAGAAGTTAGCCATATGAGTTGGTGGATGATTGCAATAAAGTTGCTGGGGAAGGGCAGAGGTCAACTTTAATAGCAGGGGTGTATCGCTCTCCGTTAGGTTCATCAGCAATTTTTTTGGAAAAATTTAGCGAATGGTTGGAAGGTATTTTAGAAAGTACTAAGGGGCCATGTGATATTATGGGTGATTTTAATATTGATTGGAAAAAGAAGGAAACAGTTAAGTAACAAACGACTTCCGGAATTGGACCGTGTCATGATTGAGATCGAAGAACTCAACGTTTCGCCCACTTTCATAAGGGGCTTCATCAGGAGGAAAAAGCAAAACGATGAACCACGTCAGAGGCGAAACTCAACCAACTATCGGAAAGAGAAAGGCGAGAATTTATAGGCAAGCGCAGTCGCGGTCCAGTGGCGGTGGGCGGGGCTTAGGAATTAGCACTTTCCACATAGAAGGAAGGGGAAAGCCTTCGTCCCGATTGAGATTGTTAGGGTGTTTATAAATCTCAATGGCTTCGCGAATCTTTCTGCTAAAGAAGAATGGGGATTTGCAGATGATGGAAGTTTCATCAAAAAGGATCTTATGACCAGTATCTGATGAAGCCCTTACGAAAGTGGGCGAAACGTTGAGTGGCGGTGGGCGGGGCTTAGGAATTAGCACGTTGAGTTCTTCGATCTCAATTATGACACGGTCCAATCCCAGAAGTCGTTTGTTACTTAATGACAATGGCCGTGAAAGCCTCAGATATCAACAGATTGTTATCCAAAAAGTTGTATTCTGTAGTAAAGAATGTTGGATTGAACCAGCTGGTGAATGAGCCCACACGTGTTACGTTGGATACCGAAAGCATGATTGATCTGGTTATTTCTGATGGAAGTCTGGGACAATGTAGGGTCCTGGATGAAAAATTGTCGCACCATTCTGTGATAAAACTGTTTAGTGAGGAAGAAAGAGGGCTAGTGAGTAAGTGTATAGAATGTAAAGGCAAAGTAAACATGGAGATAGCAGCCGAACGTATCAGGTCTTACCTGGAGCAGAAGGAAATGGTACTTGATATAGAAGAAAGCTATTCTATCCTGGTGAAGGTAATAGGAGAAGCGGTTGAAGAATCGAGGGAACAGAATAAGGTGGTGCCCATGGTATTCAAAAGAAGTTAAAGAATGTAGGAGAGGGAAAGACGCAGCTTACAAAAAGTTGTTGTTTTTATGTTCAGTCCATGGTAGAGAGAAGAAGGTTGTTGAGGCAGCATGGGAGGAATACAAGTTATATAAGAACAGGTTTGTGGCAACCTGGAGAGACGAAGAAAGAAGATATTGTGACAAGTGGATTGACGGGGCAGTTGATGATCCGGCGGGAATGTGGCGGGTGTTAAAAAGTTTGTTTAAAGTGAAAAGTAGTGAAGTAAAGCCACTAAAATTTGGAGAAGTGATAGAAGAATCTAGTGAGAAAATTGCAAGGAAACTAAATCATTATTTTGTAGAAAGTATACATGAAATTGTTACGTCCATAACTAGCAATGGGCGAGAAGTACAATTAGAAAATATTGGTAGGTCAGAAAGTAGTAGTAATGCTATTTTGAGTGAATTTAAGCAATTATCTGTGTCTGAGGTAGAAAAAATAGTTAAGAGTTTGAGTAGTACTATGGGTTCAGATGGCATAAATAGTAAGTTACTTAAAGATATGTGGATGTCAGTTGGTCAATGAGTAACATATATTGTAAATCAATCGCTAGCACAAAAATGTGTTCCTAATATTCTTAAGGTATCTAGCATAGTTCCTATTCCTAAAGTTAAGGGTAGTTTAAGTTGTTCTGATTTGAGGCCTGTAAATATGCTACCAGTCATTGAAACAGTTATAGAATCTATAGTGTCCAAATTGTTATTAGATCATGTGAAAGATACTAATGCTTTATCTGAATGCCAATCAGAATATAGGGAGCAACACTCGACTGAGTCTGCGGTTCAATTAGTGATAGAGGACTGGAATCAAGCAATGGGTAGTAATGAGGCTATTGAGGCTGTATTTATTGACTTTAAGAGAGCTTTTGAGACGGTTGACCGTAAGATGTTATTAAGAAACTTTAAGTACCTGTATAAAGTTAGAGGGGATGTGTTGCAATGGCTTGAAAGTTACTTAGATAATCGTTACCAGCAAGTTAAATATAACGGGGTTAAATCAGATAAAGTTAAAGTTAAGTATGGTGTACCACAAGGGTGTAAATTAGGTCCATTGTTGTTTATACTATATGTCAAAATTATGTTTGAATATTGACAAAACGAAGTGTATGTTGATAGGTAATCAGGTAGAGAGTTGGGATAGCAGTAGGAATTGCGATGTAATTATGAATGAGAGGGCCATTGAGTGTGTAGATAAGTAAAAATATTTAGGGGTAATTATAGATTGAAAGCTAAAGTTTCATGATCATGTAGATCACATAATAAAGAAGGTGGCGAAAAAAATTAGAATAATTAATAGGGCAAGATATGTACTCTCAAGGAAAAGTAAGGAACTGTTGTTTCAGACTATTGTTATGCCTCACTATAAATATTGTTCCACAGTGTTATTTTTGTTAAAGTAAGTGATATTGATAGGTTACAAGTAGTTTTTAATAAGGGCATGAGAGCTGTTCTGAGTGTAAGTAGATATGCTAGGATAAGTGGTATGTTATGGGAGTTAAACTGTTTAAGTGTTAAAAACCCAATTTTGTGTGATGTTCTAGTATTTATATTATAGAATAAGGAATAATATGTTACCTCAGTACTTGAATAGATTTTTGAGTAAAAATAGGGAAATACAAATATATTGTTATGGTTCAAGTAGAATAAAAGTAGTCAGGGGTAAAAATGTAATTTTGGGTTGTTATAAAAAAAGGAGCGAAGAAGGAAGGATAACAAAGTTGTTAGTTTAAATCCAAGTAAAGTAGTATTTGAGATCTAATTAACTAAAGCATATGAATGGTTAACAAGAGATAACTGAGTATTTAGAATAATATTTTACAATTAAATATTGGTTACATAAGTAATACATCAATACAAGCACAGTAAGCAGATATTACAAATATGAATACTCTAGCATGTATAAGTCACATATTTTATAAGGATAGTAAGCTTGAATAATGAGAAGTGGTATTCAGGAATTTTGTCCTAATTATTAGAAAATAAACAACTTGAAAAATGATGTACTAATTTGAATTTGGGTCTAATATAAAATTGGATATTTTTCTCTATTTTTATTTGAAAAGTGTTTGGTTGAATAAAATAGAGTAAGACAAAATCTGCGAGGTGATATTAAATGGAATTCATCAAAGTGTAAAAGCATAGAAGCGTTAATAATGGATCAAGTTTTAATACGTAATGGATGGAAACAAGACAACTATAATTAGCATGTAAGAAGCATAGAAGATTAATAAGGAAGCTAAACATATCTACTGGACTAAGAAGCAGAGAGGATTGAGAAGTAAGCTGGTTCTATCTACGGCGCAATCAACATCTGTACTTTGGCAAGAGAGTGATTTATTGTAAGAAGTTACAATTCAGAAAAAACATAATTAGTTGGACGTTTATAGAAGTGTTGGCAGCCTGTCAAAACTATTGAAGAAGGTGGACATCCGTTGTTTAATTGGAGTTTCAGAGCTACAGGAATTGTGAGCAGAGAGAGGGACCGATCATCTGGGGACAACTGGATTTGGACCATAATACCTGCAGAAAAGGATTGTTAATAGCTGAACTGACTGGGATAGGTGTCATTTGAACACAAGAATAAGTTAAGGTCGAGACGTAACAGTTAATAGCGGCTGGAAGCAGTTTGCTGTGTTTTTTGGAAGGAGTTTGCGGAGATCTTGGGACTCTGGAGCTGTCTGCAGTTGGAGTGACAGTCTACTAGAAGGAAGTGCACAGATTGCCAGGTTTGTCTAGTTGAGATATAAAGTGACTGAAACAAAGCTTTAATATTAAAATAAACTGTGGTATTTATTAAAAGAAACTTACAGATAAAAGGTAAATCATTCATGACATTGAATTAACTTGTTAGTTTGTAATATCTAATCTGCATTGGGCATGTTTAATTTGACAGAACAGGATTGACATTTGCCGTCATTGTGGAAACTGAGTTATTTTGATTTTAAACATTAATAGCATATAGTAAAATGGGCTGATAAAGATAGGAACCTCACCTTGAAAGAGTCGCATAGCTTTACCGATAAATTAAAATCAAATAGACTGTATCATTATAATAGATAAATTAAAATAGCTAGCCGAGGTATAAAGTAGAGTAATTATTAGATAATTATAGACCTAATACAACTTAGAGAGGTAGATCCACTGCAATATAATACCAGGCAAGCAGACAGGTACCATAGATTTAGGAAAAATAAGACTTGTACCATGAACTCTGTTTTTTTATAGAGGAACAATATGTTATAATAAGTTACCTAGAGATGTAAGAATGATTAGGAGTATAGAGAAATTTAAAAAGGCTGTAATTGAACTAATTAGAGAAGGCAATGTTATATTTTAAATTATATTCTAAATTATAAATTAGTGATATATTGTAGCAGCAAATTTATGAATATTTAAGTATGTTGGTATTTTTGGAATCTAATTAGCCTGTGGCTACTTTGCAATAAATAAATAAAATAATAGTAGATTATATTATAAGTGAGAGAAATGCATCATTATTTGTGAGTGAGAATTTTGAATCGCGAGTGCCCCATCACGAGCGATACAATTTCTCACGAGCTTATAATGGCATTTCGCTCACGTGTGATATACGACGTTTTATCTTACAGTAGCAATCCTTGTGCCTAAATAGTTTGCGCAGTCAGAATATGTCACAAAACAGATAATAGATAGTTACAGTAGCACCTATTGCCATGACATTATACAACTGTTTTCAGTGACTAAAATGAAGTTTTATTCACTAGTGAGTATAAAATACATTATACAACTGTTTTCAGTGACTAAAATTAAGTTTTACTCACTAGTGAGTATAAAAATCTTTTATATTCACTAGTGAATAAAACTTCATTTTAGTCACTGAAAACAGTTGTATAATGTATGGTAATAGCTGCTACTGTAAGATAATAGTATATTATGTATCAAGTTTTATAAACGTCATTTTAGTCACAAGTTTTATTAATCACGAGCGAAGCGCAGCGGAGCGAGTGTTTAATAAAATGAGTGACTAATTAATTTATAAAACGAGTTGCATACTATACTTTTTCTACGACCACAAATTTAGGGAATATAACATCATATTATTTCATTAAAATTTTGACATTTATTATATTAGGTTAAATTATGCTTGACAAACGTCAAAGTGACGGTTGAAAACTAACTTGATTTTAGTTTTGGCTGTGGCTAATAAAGCAAATACTATTTGAACCTAACTTCACCCCATGACTAAAACGTCGTTGCCAACTTCAGCTCATGACTAAGAGACTCTTTAGTCATAGGTTATGAAGGCATGATTAAAAGGTCACTTAGCGACGTGTATGTTAGTATGTTAAATGGCATTTTAGTTACAGGAGTAGAAAAAATAATTTAAATGTGAAAAACAACGGAAAATGATCAACCAACTGACGCAAAACAAAATCGGCAATAAAATAAAGAATGAGTGAGAGAAGTAAATAAAATCTTTCAAAACTATAAAATCCATTAAATATATGATGTATACAACATACAAGTAGATGAGTTTTTAGACACACTTAAAAAGAAACTCGCTGCCCTAGCTACGAGATTAAAAAGATATAAAGAATGTAACAAGTGAAAATGGGAGAATAAGCAATTGGTCAAATTGGAAAGCACCTGGAGTTGATGGACTCCACAACTACTGGTACAAAAAATGTACTCTTGTCAACAAGAACTTGGAAGACATATTAACAAATTGATTCTTAACCTTTTCTTAGTCTTTATTAACCAAGGAATAACATACCTCTTACTAAAAATCCAAAAAGTTAAATATCCAGGAAATGTCTGACCAATTACATACTTGCCAAACATCTAGAAAATTATAACGGCACTAATAACTCCCACTGTGAAGAGAACTCTACAATATAAGAACGACAAAAATAATGGCGGAGGAAATCCCAAGGATGCAAGGACCAATTAATAATATATGAAGTTGTAATGAACCAAACACACAAAAGGAAGCGAAACCTACACACCGCCTCTACAGATTATAAAAAAGCGTTCGATTCTGTTCCACATACCTGGCTCCTAGAAGTTCTAAACATATATGAATCAAGCCCAGTTTTAATCGAGTTTCTAAGAACCACAATGAAAACCTGGAGAACTACGATAAAGGTTTACACAGATACAGAATGTCTAATGACCGAAAACTTAAAAATCGTACTAGGAATATTCCAAGGGGACTCCCTAAGTGCACTATGGTTCTGCTTGGTACTTAATCCACTAGCAAACATGCTAAATGATACGAACAAAGGCTACAAACTTAAACTAAATCAACCTTATGTACATGGACTACATAAAAGTTTTCAGTAGTACGTCAGCCCATTTCAAACATCTACTAAAACTAACAGAAACGTTTAGCAAAGACCTGCATATGCTCGTTGGAATAGACAAATGTCAGACACTAAGTTTGAACCAGGGAAGGAAGAAATGTTGCACTGCAAGACCAAAGACGAATTCACACTCAAAGGTATGATAGAAGGAGACACGTATAAATATTTAGGTATACAACAATCGAAACTGATAAGAGAGCAAAAAAGTAAAAGAAGAACTAGAGTCTAAGTACATACAGCGAATTAAAGCCATAACTAAAACGAAATTAAATGGCCATAAATGCATTTGCGACACTTATACTTATCTACTCGTTTGGGATTGTGAAGTGGACTGATACTGATACTAACGATCTGAAAAAAAAACCAATTACTGAAGCTAGACTACAACATCCAAAGTCTACAACGAAAAGATTGACCCTACCAAGAGTGGAAGGCGGGAGGGGACTTATAGATATAAACATTTACAATATAAACAAAGAACATCCTTAAGGGAACACTAAACAAATACATCTGAGTTACACCGTGCAATAGCTATATCAGATAATCAATATACTCCATTAGATCTATCCCATGAAATAGACTTTCATATAACAACAAAAGAAGACAAGCATGTTTCCTGGAAGCAGAAAACCCTACATGGAAAGCATGCTCATGCTTTAGCTCAGCCTCATGTCGATCCAGAAGCGTCAAACGCGTGGCTGTGCAGATGTGATGTATTTCCTGAAACGAAAGACTTTATATTAGCTATACAAGACCAGGTAATTAATACAAAAAACCATAGGAAGTATACTATTAAAGACGGCACCCATGACGACTCTTGTAGGAGATGCAAAAGTGCACCCGAAAACGTCAATCGCATGTCAGGATGTCAAACCCTAACAAAATGATTATAAAGCTAGTCATAACAATGTATGTGAAACACTTTACCAAAAACTATTGATAAAGTTTAATCTTAAAACCGAAACCGAACAATATTATAAATAATAAAGGGTTTCCCAATAGGAACGATATGTTTTTAAAATGTCACAGCAACCATATCTAAAATTTTAGAAATCTCACTAGATGTCATTTGTTTTTAGTATAGTTTGACAATTCATCATGTCAAAATACACGCTTCAACAACGTTTGGTTATTATCCACAAATTTTATAAAAAGAGTAAAGTTTGGTGAGTCTGTAATCTCCAGAAATGGAACAGTTAATTGGCCTCCAAGAAGTTGTGATTTAACGCCTTTGGACTTCTTCTTGTGGGGTTATTTAAAGTCGTTGGTCTATGCCAATAAACCTCGAACTATTGACGCTTTGAAATTGAACATCGAACGCTGCATTAATGAAATTACACCTGATGTATTGCACAGTTACCGAAAATTGGGTTCATCGGATTCGATCCTACAAACGAAGCTGAGGTTTTGAATAATGTGTTATTCAAAACATAATTGTCATAAGTTGTACTATAAAATAAAGAAAAAGTTTTGCTTTTGTCTCAAATATCTTGTGTTTTATTTAATTTTAAAAACATATCGTTCCTATTGGAAAACCTATAAGCCGCCTAAAGTAATCGAAAATCACTTGGCCCGGGTATATTGGGACAGGAGTATTATCAGCAATAAAACAATTGCTCACAACCGACCCGACAGTCTACCACTGGTAGACAAAGAAGCCGAAATTGGGTTTTTAATAGACACTGCAATTCCTAGCACTTCTAACTTACTACAGGCACATAACGAGAAACTACAAAAATATACTGAGTTAGCAATAGAGGTAAAACAGATGTGACGCTTAAAATTTTTTTATACAATATCTATAATTATATCTGCTACTATATAGTGTAATCCATCTACCACTAGATACAATGCTACAAAAACTGGATATCGACAAGAACACCTACATCTAGATGCAAAAATCGGCAGTCCTAGGTACCTGCAACACAACAAAAAAATTCTTGAATACATAATGAAACACAATAAACATAATATTACTTACCTTTACCTTGGCATTACGATCGTGAGCTAATTACATCCGTAAGTATAGTACGAGAGAAAACAAACAAATAATAATAATACTTTATTTGTTTCAATAGAAAAAATAATACAGTATAGCATATATCTACAATGACAAAAAAAGTCACATTTGCAAAATTAGTTCATAATAAATAATAAAAACAACAGTATATTCTTATGTGACAAAACAATAATCTGTATAATAGTAATAATAAACTCTATGCAATCGAAGGGGTAAATTAACAATAAATTTCTTATCTTAAATGGTTTAAAACTTATTTTAATTTTAATCCCTGTTTTTTATATCTCGACTTAATGAGTTAAATAAAACACAGCTTCTATTTATTACTGAATAACTGTTTCTTGTAGTTAATATCATTATGACATGTAAATCATTTCTGCTTCTCGTTTGATAGCTATGAATTTCATGATTATATTTAATGAATTGTTGGAAATAATCAGGGAATAAATTATTTACAATCAACAAACTACGTAAAAGATCTATTTTCTACAGCCATCCATATTAATGTTTTTACGTCCCGAGTGGTGTAGCTTGAACAAACGTCCACGTTCTATCAGCAGAGTTAAGCAACGCTGTCTCTGGTCAGAACTTGGATGGGAGTTCCACGGCTGCATCTCTCGGCGCCTCGTGGTACGGCTATCACGGAAAAAAGTTCGTCCTGGCGGTCATACAACATCATGACGGTCGTTAGTGGGGTTGGAAGTCCTCATAACTGCACAGCGACGCCTACAATTGGCCTAACGGCTGTTGGCTAAGTGCGAATTAAATAAATAAATAAATAAAAATAAACATAAAATTTATGGGAGTGTACCTACTGCAACGTAAATTCCTCTATTTTGTACTTTTTGTGAGTCTCTTAATTTAGTTTTATTGATTGAGCGTAGCACAATAATCAAAGTGCGGTTTAATGATGTCATGTAAATATTTATTTTGGTTCGTATCATTAGGCAATTAGATATTCTCGTAAAAAAGTGTAATTTCTTATTTATTTTTCTATGAATATGTTCAAAATGGTTATTGAATGATAATATGTCCGCGATGCTCCTTGAATTTATGCAAGCCTTCGATTTGCGTAGTTCCGTAGATTACTTCTTGCAATCGTTCAGAACGCACTTCGGAACACAAATTGTATAATTATATAACCAGGTTGTTTTACTGAAGGAGATGAAAGTTTTGTTTGATATAAGATGTGACTGGAGTAGCCAGGTCTAACGACCCCTCAGACAATTTTTGTAGTATGCGTCTGGTCACTAAGAGTTTGAAAGTATATTGAAATATTAAATAATTACAAGTCCTTATATATAATTGAATGTGTGTCATGTTTGCTGTTTTGAACTGATAACCTAGTATTGGTATAGGCACAGAACACGACGTTTGCATAAAAATACTTCGCCGGTCAACAGTGTGTGTAAAATCTGACCTTGCGATAGTATTATAATGCTGCAGTCTGCATAAAGCTTCCTTATAGTATTGCAACGTAACCTAGTAAAACGACACTAAAGATGAGTCTTGTATACAAACAGTTTAATTGGCACATGTTGTGAACTAGTTTCTATTTTCTAATTGAATGCACTTTTGTGTCCGCATAATTTCACTTAATTGTTTTATCTCATGGGCAATCACCAGTTTGAACATAAAGTGTTATCAATAATCACACCCAGATATTTAAGTACGTTGCAATTTTATTGAGTTCAACATTCATTAATTCAATCGCCGTGTTAAGTTCTAAATGGGACGTTACTCATAGGGTGTGGTCTGCAAACAGGTTAGTTAAAAAAATTATGATGAAAATCCATACCATTTATGTAAATTAAATATAACAATGGACCCAATATATTTCCCTGCGGGATGGCAAAATTAATATTCTTTATCACTGAATGTAATTCCCCAATTTTAGGTTTTTCCCTCTGTGTTTCAAATAATTTTTGAACCATAGTAAAACATTTCCGACAATTCTGTAATATTTTAACTTCTCTAATAATAGTTCCCTATCCGCAGTTTCGAAGGTCCTTTTTAAGTCTAGGAATACTGATATAATATACTTATTTTCGTCCAATATTTCTTTCATCTTTGTAATCGTAAACTGTATTGCAGATTCGTAAGAATGTTTCGCGCGGAAAACTGACTGGTTTATCATTAAAATTTTGCTGGCATCAAAATATTTCCTGTGAATAAATGACCGTTTTCAAAACTTTTTCAATGCATCGAATGAATTAATGGGTCCGAAGTTGTTTGCTAAGTTAGTATTTTCAATTTTTGGAACCGGTGTAATTGTACTTATTTTTTAATTTCGTAGTAATTGTCCAGTTGTAATTGATAAATTTATTAAATCTAATAAAATATGACTAGTGGCATACATGCTCTTAAGTACTTTATGATTAATTACATCTATGCAACTACTTTTATTATTTATTGTTGTAATAACTACCCGTAACTCACTCATTACCAGTGGCTGAAATTATAACATTGAGCAATTATAATTTTTTGGCGTGATAGTATCAACTGATGCAGATTTTTGCATAGATGCAACTAATCCTTCTATGCTACGTATGAAGTAACTATTAAAGTATTCACTCTTTCCTTCAATAATTACAATTGATATTTTGCTATCATTAACATTAAATCAATAGTTTTATTCAAAAGAACGTTATAACAATTCGCTGTAATCAATTCCTTAATAGTTTTCTTTTTTTTTATATGTATATTACCAGTTCAACAAACTACATTGTTATACATGGTTTGGTTGTTCGAAATACAAATAACTAAGAACACTAACAAGAAGAGTATAACATAACAACTCATAGGTGTACAATACATTGATGGTTGATACACAGATTGTTTAGGTATTTATTTATATCATTCGGTGTCACTGTCACTATTTAGCAAATAAATGTCTTGTGGTAATCTTCTTTGTAGCCTTACATGAATGCGTTGTCGTCCTAAGTTGTAATGTTCTGTACCTGGGCAGTTGCTGAGGTTAGCATGAAATGTTGTAGTAAGTTTCTTTACATAGTCTTCTATTGTTAACATTCCCAATTCTTTATGAAGTTGTTGATTGGTTATGTACCATGGGGCATTTACAGCTATTCTCAATACTTTATTCTGCAATACTTGTATGCTATGGATTTTACTTCTTCCTGCATTGGCCCAGATTACACAAGCATACATTACGAGGGGACGGATTAGCGATTTGTATAGCAGTAGGGTACAGTCTACCTTCAGCGCAGTATTTCTATTAATAATAGGAAAGAGTTGTGTAAGCCTTGCATATCCTTCATTCAACTTTTTAGTTATATGAATCTTACATGTCAGCCGTTGGTCAAGGTATACTCCCAAGTATTTCACTGCCTCTGTGTTAGAATTACATCGAATGTAGTGTCCATTTATTGAAATAGCCGGTTCAGTGTTAATACGTTTGAGTGTGAACACTTTCGCTTCACATTTGCTGCAATTTATTAACAATTTCCAATGGGAAAGCCATCTTGAAATCATATTTACTGCGGTTTGCAAGTCTGCCAATGCCTGGATGATGTTTTCGTTTTGAGTTAAAATAACGGTGTCATCTGCATACATGGCCATATTTGCGCGCACTTCGGGTATGTGGGACATAAATATATTAAATAGAATTGGTCCCAATAGGCTGCCTTGAGGAACTCCAGCATTGATAGGTCTAGTGGTAGATGTTGTTGAGTGGATTTGTACTGCAAAAGTTCGCTCTTCTAGGAAGAAATACAGTATGGCTTTAAGATATTCTGGCAGTTGAATGTGAGAAATTTTGTATTTAAGACCGTTGATCCAAACTTTGTCAAACGCCGACGCTATATCTATAAATAATGCTGTTGTGTACAGTTTTCGCTCATACCCTTCTTCAATTATTTCCACTATTCGTTGGAGTTGGTGGCAGGTTGAATAATATTTCCTGAAGCCAAATTGGTGTGCAGGCAAAGTATTTGAATCTTCTAGTTCTTTATTGAGTCTTATACTTATCACCTTTTCAAGAAGTTTAGATAAGGTGGTCAAAAGGCTAATCGGTCTGTAACTGGATAGATTTTTCTTGTCTTTTCCTGGTTTGTGGAACATTAAGATGATCGCATGTTTCCATATTTTAGGAAAGTATCCTAGCCGAAGACATGCATTAAAGATGGTCGCTAAGTAAGCTAGAGACTTTTTCGTTAAATTTTTTTAAACTAAATTTGGGATTAAGTCGTGTCCAGAAGATTTATTAACTGGGAGAGTTTTAATAATGGATAGTAGTTCTTTGGGGTAGGTCGGGCTAATATTATTAGCTATGGGAAGATGATCTTCGACATAATTTCTTATAATGTTGGTAAATGCTGGTTGATCATAGTTGGTCGATGTAAAAGTTGTTTCTAAATGACTAGAAAATGCCGTGTATTTCTCTTCATCAGAATTTGAAGTTGTATTTCCAACTGTTATTGGAGGGATTTCTTCTGCCTTATTTAAGATCTTCTTGGTAGATTTCCACAAGCCCGGATCATTTGTGCTAAGGTATAAAAGCTGATTCTATATGCTTCAAGTTCTTTTTTGATTCTGCGAGATAAATTATTTACCAGATTCTTCGTTCTTGGATCTCTTGTTATCTGCCATTCTCGACGTAGCCGACTTTTTTGTTTAATCAATTCGAGTATCTGTTTTGGTGGTAAATTATAATTTTGACGTCTCGGGGTTTTCCTTGGTTTTATCGCTACTTTTATACTGTCCGTGATGCAGTCTGTGAATCCATTTACCATATTATCAACGTCGCTTATAGTTACAAGATTATTAATGCCTTGGAGTTTTTCGTCGCACATTACTTGAAATGTTTCCCAGTTAACCCTTCCGTTTATCAGTTTTGGTTTTAGTGATTTTATGGCTGGAGCACTTAGGAAAGAAATCACAACGGGAAGATGGTCAGAGTCGAGTTCTGAGTATACTTCTTGGAAGACTTGGTAATTGAAATTTTTTAGAACTTATATATCGAGGATATCCGAGTTGTGATCTGGGCGGTAGGGATAGTGTCTATGTTCTCCTGGTGCAAGTATCTGTAAGCCGTGTAATGATGCGAAATATTTTATTTACGTCTGCTTCTAAGAGTTGTTTCTTAGGTTGTTTATACACACAGACAACATTGATAGTGCTGTTATCATTTATTTTTAGTTTTACAGATGTTGTTTCCAAGTTAATAACGTTAAGTACTGGTGCGGTGTGATGTTCTATGTGTCGTTTTATAAAGATTGCTACACCACCAGAAGCTGTTCTTGTATCTCTATCTGTGCGATAATTTATATATCCCGGTATTTTAAGCTTTTCGTGTATCGTTAGATGGGTCTCCGATACGCATGCTACGTCCACATTATGTCGTGCCAAAAATGCAATAAAAGTTGATCGCTGGGCTTGAAGTCCGTTGGCATTCCAATTTAGGATATGAGGGAAGAGTTCTGTGAGGAGTCATTAGCATTTAAAGGTGTTGTGGTTTGGTGGTTTGACGATTGAAAAGATTTAAGTACCTGCGAGTAAGTTTTTCTCAAATTCGCATCTATTTGTACTGGTTTCACTGCATGTGTATTGTTACGTAAATGAACTGAATGTTGATAATATTTACACCCTCTATAATTTGCAGGATGACTTTTGCCGCAATTAATGCATTCTGGAGGGTCACCTTTTCTCTTATCGCAGCTGGTATATAGATGGTTGCCTTTACATCTGACACATCTAGGTTCTAATTGACAGTAATTTTGTGTATGGCCATAGTGCTGACATCTATGGCATTGGGGTATGTTATGAGATTTTCTTCTGGGTTCGACGGTTACAATAGAATGGAAAATTTTATTAATTTTGAAAACATCTGAGGCCTGCTCACACATTTTGAGGTCAACTACAGTTACAGGAAGGGGCGATCGGTCTTTACGATAAAGTCTTACTATCTTTAGAATGGGTAATTTGCGAGTAGATATTTCTTCTTCGATTTCTTTAGTGGTTAATGAAGGTGGTACGTTTTTAATAACTACTGAGTATGGCTTTGAGTTTGGGTCTTGAAACGTGTGATATTCTATTTTATGTTCGAGATAGTGTTTTGCAAGGGCTCCGTAGTGATTTTTATTTGACAAGATTATTTTTAAAGAGTTGGCTGTTTGGTTAGTAGAGAACTCACCTTTGGTAAGTTTTTCGATGTCAGAGATGACCTCCTTATAATTTATCGGTCCATGTAAATAAATTGGTGGAATTTTCTTTGGTTTTTGTGGTGTTTCGGTCGTTTCTTGCTTGTCGATGCCTTCACTGGATGGTTCTAAGTGGTCTGGTAAGTAATATTTATTTTGTTCAAGGATGGAGTTTTTTGGCCATTGGTATATTTTCTGCACTTCATTTTCTGCCGGTGATAACGTATCTGATTTGCGCTTCTGAGAGGTGTTCATTTTATAATTACTAAATGTTCTTGCACCCCTTCCGAGGGGCGCAGGAGTCGTTGGTATTTAATATTAGCTTTGCAGTTTGTTTACAAATTACAGATACGTGTAGCGAAAACGGCAAAATTAATCGCCGTATTGTAGGTGTACGTTTAGATATCACTATCACTAACGTGCTACGGACCTCCGCACTCGTCGAGTTCACGGACAAGAATAATCGTTTTCTATACACGTGCAGGATTATCTATTTTTGTTTCATAGTACTCAATTTTCTTAACTTTGAGCAAATTTACAGTTTCATTTCTGCTTATTTTATATTTATTCCACAAAAACGTTTGTCATCCATCGACCCTTGCGTTCTTAAACAGTTTGTACAATTTATTGTGAATTAGCTTTGCATCTACCTTCACGATCATACCATAGCACCAGATTTTTATTAACATTAACAATTTTTTCAATGCTATTATACATATTTAAGTAAAATAATTCAATTTCAGTTGAATTTAGTAACCAATCTTGTTCAATTAACCTACTCTCCATAATTCCTAACATGCAATCCGTTACCTTTCTGTGTACGATGGTTTTGCCGTATTTTTATACTGTTTATCGAAATTTATGTTAATTATTGATTTATCATTAATTTCCAGCGTATCACAAATATTTATTTTTACATTACTACCATTTGTAACAATATAATCAATAATTGTCCAGCTTGTGTCTGTCGTTCTTGTTGGTTGGTTCACAAGTTGCTTTAGTCCATTAATGTTGATTATGTTATTTAAGTAAAAATGGTTCGCATTAAAGTTAATGTTAAAGTCTCTCGCAATAATATAATTTTTATTTACGCTCAATATATTTTCACACAAATTTTAGAAATATCAAATAAAAGGTGAATTGCTTGCCGATAGGGAACGATACAAGCAACCAATTAGTCTGTTTAATCCAGTAAGTGTAATAATGAGTAATTTATTACAGTTAGGTATGTTTTTCTTCAAACGTCAGTAAAATGTGACATTATACTGTTTGATTGATGATGCTAAACTGTCACTTCATTGGCATGGCATCTAAACACTTTATCTGCCACTCGTCAGCCGCAGATATAGTATATTGTATACCTAAGCGGTAAAATGGCTATTTTCCAGGACGAAAGAAGATATGGACAGGCGAGGAGCAGCCGAGCCAGGCCACCTCTTGAGGCCTGGAAAACCACTTTACCGCCATGGTTTACATATTATGTTTTATCCTACACTATCAGAAAGCTAAATATGTTCAAGATAAACGTAGTTTTATTTAATAAGTAATACAAACACATAAATACACAAGGGGCGGCTGCGAAAATTAAAGGTTATTCGAGGTTATCAGGTTAGGTTTTACGTCAGTTTTGACACAAGCTGATGCAAAACCTAAGCTGCTAACCTCGGATTTGACATGAACTTACAGTGCCATATCATTGCAAGGCTAACTGTGTCTATATAAATCTGCTTATTTTCTTGGCTAGCCAACAAAATTTTGTTTCTTGGCTAGCCGGGTGCCCTTTCTCGTTGCCATAGAGCCGAGAAAATTTAGCTTTCTGATAGTGTAGGATAAAAAAGTTCTAAAAGATGAAGTATTTTTTCGGATTTTGTACACAACGTTGTAAATAATTTGTTATAAACGTTTGAAGGAAAATAATATATGTTATTAGGAGCAAAGGTATCTTTATGTGACTCGACTGTACTTATCTGTCCGCCAAGCTCGGCAGATAAACCGTCCAGCCGCGCTTCATAAAGAATAACTTTAGCTCCTAATAACATAATATACTATTATAATTATCATATTTATTATTTAGATTGACCTACAATAACGGACGCAGCAATACTAATAAGACAATAAAGAAATTTTCAAGTTCTATGCTTTCCAAACGTAGTATTTGTTCAATAAACCATAAGGCGCCCTTATACTCAACGTTAGCAAATCATAAAAATGGTATATATAATGCAAAACAATTAAAATTATTACTTACCGGTAAAAGTATGTTCTACGCCATCTTGTTCGAAATCATTTGAGCAGGGCTACTACTTGAAATGATAGAACTCAACTTCCTGTACTTGCCATTTGAACACAAATAGGGGTTTTCTATATGCAGCAAAATTTATCTCTTGTTTTGTTAAGTAGCCATCATCAATGAGTAGTGTGCTTTAGAAAACCCAAATGGAATTTTGCTGTAAAATCATTGGAAAAGCCAATCTTTGAATGCTTCGTAATTAGCAATGGTGCAGCCTGTAGTGCCGCCTTATTAGGAAAATCATTAATTTTTCTTAAAACTTGACAAGCACTTCTCTAGCAATTTTGGAAAAGCCACAGATACGCACAGTAAGTATTGTATTTCAGAAAAAAAATCTACTCCTAAAAGCACACCATTTTCGCAGAACTCAGCATAGGCCACCCGTTGTAAGCATATAAAGTTTTTAAGGCATTAGTGTTTAGTTACTAAACATGTCATGGTGCACAGTATTATTTTATATTGTTGTTATAAAAATCAATAAATTTATTTGACTATTCAATTCACTTGTCATTTATCAAAAAAGTGAGCAATGCAAATACAGAATTTGACGTTTCTTGATCAATCAAAAAAATATCAGCGGATATATCTTCCGAGAAGGTATTCAAGTGACTATTTTAAACAAATGTAGTTTTTATTAAGAAAAATCAATTTTAGTTTTCCGTTACTATAGCAATTGCGTAGTTGGTTGCTAGATTTACTGAAAACTAATTTGAAGAAATAATTTGGTTTATTGAATAGTTCCTCGAATACCATTCCTAGTCAAAGTTAAGTAGATTATTTCTGTGGTGGTACTCATGTCCTAATCGTACCGAAGCGCAATGGACATTCGTGATACCACCGCAAAAATAGACGACATAACTTTGACTACTTATGGTATTATAGTAAGTGATTATATTTATATACAGCGTGCATTAAAACGTGCGGAAATCATTTACAGTACGCAATTCTATGTCAAAAATTAAATCAAAGATTCTAATTCTAATTTGGTATTAAACAAACAGTTTTTTTTTTAAATTTCAGCGATTAAAAGTTTTTAAATTAGGCAACTAGGCCAGTAAAATTAGATAAAAAAAAGGGGCTGCCTTCCAAAAGCGGGTGGAGTTCTAGAAACTGTTTTAATCACTCAAGGAGGCCTCTGATATGAATAATTTAAGTTTGTCCCGATTTCCGAGTGGAGCTTCAGCCATGATGGTAAAAAAACATCGAAATTTTCGGACTTTTTCCGGTTTATCTCGAATTCCTCCGAAATTAAGCTTTTAATCGAAAAGTCTATCATTACCAAAAATGTAGATCATTAAATTGTGCTTCGATTAAGTACCAATACTTTAGAATTTGATCAAGTGGTCTTGTAGAAAATCTACGTCAAAGAACGCCAATTTTTCACACTTTTCGAAAAACACCCTTCACCTCGACACGTTTTTAGCCTCATTCATTGAAACTATACAAAAGATGTATCTTTTATTTTTTTGACAGAATAAACCTTTTTCGAGAAAAACGGAAAAATTTTTAACAGCAATTTCGTTCATTGGACATTAATTTTGTCCAAACAATTCCACTTTATAAAATACTAACCTACACCAAGTTTCATTAGAATATATCTAGCCGTTTTCCAAATTAAAAAAAATTTTTTTGTTTGAACTGGAACATCATGTATCTTTAGGTCCAATGTTTGTATGAACTGTTTATCTTAGAATTGATCAAGGAATCGTCCTTTAAAGTTTGTCGACGTACTTAATTAACACCCTGTCTTTGCAAGCGAATTAGATCAACCAAGAGCTATTTCATTAATTTAATTTTTTTTTAAAATTTAATTCGCACTCAGCCAACAGCCGTTAGGCCAATTACAGGCGTCGCTGTGCAGTTATGAGGACTTCCAACCCCACTAACGACTGTCATGATGTTGTATGACCGCCGGGACCAACTTTTTTCCGTGATAGCCGTACCACGAGGCGCCGAGAGATGCAACCGTGGAACTCCCATCCAAGTTCTGACCAGAGACAGCGTTGCTTAAATCTGCTGATGGAAGATTAAGATTACTATATGTTTCCAATACGGCAACAACCATATTTTTGCATATAAAATACTTCCTATTGAGAGGTGGCAACACAGTTAGAAACAGACTTTCAGCAAGTTTATACTATTTTTGTTTACAAATATGTTAAAGGTTATGTGTTCACCTGGTCCGGCTGGTTCAAGTTGCTTCAAGAGCCGGACTCGAATTAGACACCTCTTACCTGCAACCTAACTCCACCAACTTAATTGGGCACTAAACCTCGGATTAGACATTTTGTGTATGTTTTAAATAAAACCAGGATTACGTTTTTTGTTGTTTATTGAAACAAATATCTCTTAACCCATATGCAAATATAATATTTCAATATTCAGCAAATAACCTAGAAACTATAAAGAGCTAATAGTAAATTACACTATATGTCTTACTTTCTTACTGGTAATAGTTTAACCTACATATTTCACAATACTGATCAATTTCAGTTTCTAAAAGTTCGTACAGGCAAAGCGCCTTGTTTCGGTATCTTTAGTTCTAACGGTTTTGTTAACTGACTTATTATGTATGTATTTGTTTGAACTTTAACTAGCACTTTAATAACTGGAAACAGACGGGTGCGTTTTATGAAATTACTAGAATAAAACGCTTCACAGGCAATAACAATTAAACAAGGGTTTATGTCGGGTGATTAGAAAGTACAGTACCCAGTCATTAATGAATCTTTTACAGGTAAACAAGAGTTGCTTGAAAAGCTGCTATAGAATATGTATTTACTACTACTTAATTACGTAGTTACGACTAGAGTGCTTTTTTATGACTAAAACACTTGATTCTAGAAACCACATAATACAGTGTAGAAAAAAAAACTAACTCTAAACTAATAATGCAACCTGTTCACTGATCGGTGCCGGCGTGTTCTTGAATTGTCGAAAACGATTATAAAAACGTAAACCTATAATCCCTACTAAACAGAGTACAAATATAATGCAAACAACCGTAATTCCTAAAATTACTAAAGTGCCATTTAATTGTCCCTGGTCTTTAGTGCTCCCAACAGCAACGTCATTATTGTTAAAGGACGACACATATGTTGTTGTTTGATTTTGATTTATGTTGGATGAACCTTGGGATTCAAAGTCACTTACACCAGCAGTGCTATTATGAAATGATAAATCGTTTTCTTGGATGTATTGAGTGGATGCTGTTGTATGTCCGTGGCCTTCTTCTTTTAGATTTCTAACCCCGTTTTCAGTTTCGTTAAACTGGTTGTTACTGTGGGCAGCTTCAGTATGGTTAAATACTAGACCTGTGGTCAAAGTTCTGTTATTCGAGAATTGTGTGCAATCCCACTGTGCCTTGAAGCGATAATCTTCGCAACGGAGTTCTTCCAGGGTGCTAATGGAACACAAAACTTCGACGTTGTTATCCATTATAGCACAATCGATGTCTAGATAGGTAAGCTGAGAATTATGTAAATCTGTAGGTAGGTCCTTCAGAGGGTTCCTGGACAAATCCAGGTCTTCTAGTTGTGGTAGTAACGCAAAAGCATCACGAGACAAATTATGTATACTGCAGGATTGCAGGTTTAGCAAGCGTAATCCTTCTGATTTCAAAATTGGGCCATTCTGATTTAACATCAAAGGATTGTTTTCCAAATTTAACTCTGTAACGGGCGTTCCTTTCAGAAGTTCAGTATCTAACTCTTTTATGGCATTATTCGACAAGTCTAACCAATCCAAAGAAGAAAGGTTAAAGAACGCGTCTTTGCCAATCGATGCAAGTTTTTTGTTACTACCTAATTTTAAACGGTTCAGTGATGTAAGACCAGCAAAGGAATAGTTGTAGAGAGCGGTTAATTCGCTTTGAGATATATGTAATACCTTTAACTTTGTCAAATTTCTAAAAGCATTCTCGTGTATAATACCAATGTTGCATTTGCTTATAATTAACTGTTCTAAGTTATAAAGGCCCCGACTAGTAAAATAATTCGGCGTCAGCTCGTTAATGGTGATGTTATGCAGTTCCAATTTCGTTAACTTTTCATAACTTCCATTTGGAAAGCTTTCCAGGTCCGACAGTGGTAGATGTGTGTCAATTGTGCGAGGTGGCCGAGCTTTGACTGGGCTGTAAGAATAACAGTTAATAAATTTTACAACGCTGGGAATATATATCTACTTACGTCCATAACACCGCCATCAAGACAGCAACGAAGATCGTTGTTGGTAACATTGTTTTTGTGATGATCGGAGTATTGCGGGACATAGCAACTTTGGAGCTGAAACAAATTTCGATACATTTATTATCCCTTATGTCACTTAGTCTATTATGTAAAACCACTAGACTTAAAGATGGATCGACTGAATGGAAATTTTAGAGATATCCTAAAGTTTTTCCTTAAAACTAAAGAGTGCTGAGTAGAGCTTTTCACGTATCGGTAACTTACTAAGGTAAATACCGAGTTTAAGAGATTTTCACAGAAAGCGAATTTGATTTTGCATTTCCCTGCGTCAGATGGAATATGCTTTAAACATAGCTATTCTGGGAATAAAGCCAATCATTTCCGGTTGTGTGTAGAGATTTCTCGAGTACGCAGTCATGTATTATATACTCGCCACATTCTTTGTAGTACGCAGAAAGTCAAAAAAAGACCACGTGCATTAGTATCACAAATATCAAAACTTTGGTCATACGCGAAATTACTGACACTTACGACCACGATCTGTAAAATGTACAAAAATTCCAAATAATCTCCCTATACGCGTCGACTGTAACCAACATTATCTATAGTTAAACGTTTAGTGAAATGCAAGGAAAAAGCCTAAAAGCCCAAAACCAAATAACTACACTGCTGACATCGAAAAATTAAACATAATCTAGCATAATTTACTTTGAAACAAACATTTGAAATTAAGTTTTTTCTTTTTAAAATCAATAAATCAATTACAATCTTTAAAACAACTTGCGGAGTGCAGGTAGGAGTTACTGTGGCCAATGAAATATTTGCAAGTAATGAGAATGCTTCCCTCTCCATAACAATGTATCAGCATGTCACAACATAAGCCAAGTTGGTTGTTAACACATTTTATCTTGTATTCTCCGTAAACAATAAATTAAATTGTTTTCCTCTTTTACATTTTAACATGTTATGGTGTGAGTCAGAAATAAGAGGTTTTTTCGATAACTATAATCAATTATGAAGTCATCGATATTGCAACCACAATGCCAATCTTTTAAAGTGGTTTACAAATTTTCCCCCAGCATTTTATAAAAATTTATCATATCTCAGGTAAGATTAAGAAATTAATTCAACACCTATTTATTTCTAGACAAGAAAATTCACAATTTTTTCTATATTTTTTAAATACTGAAAAAGTTCTTCAATTAAAAGTGTCACCAGCCATTTCCGAAAACTATATTTACTATTAGAAAACCGCTGTAACCGTTTTGGGCATCTGACGTTAAAGAGATATCTCCCTCATTATGCCATCATTAGGTGTAACTACAATAAACAACAATAGGATAAATATTAGGCGCAACGGAAACCTTACTTACAATCAAATTCAATTTTTAAACTCCTATATTTAAAATTTAGTGCAAAAGGTAAGTGTTTAAATTATCGTTTTAACGGTGTTTACTCGCTATCCCTTGAAATAAATCATCTTAAGGGGCTTAAGTTCTATATTTATATTCAAAATCTGAATATTTGAATAAAGGTTGAATTTACGTGTATAAAGTAATATCAGAAGAAAGCCCATTAAAGCAGCACTTCAAACATATAAAATATATAGGGTGTTCCATTAGCAACAAATTCTTAGTTATTAAATTTCCAAATTTTACCCCCCTGTACAGCATTAATACCTAGAGCGACTATTTCATATTCAACAGGTAATCCACATCAAATATCATTTTTTGATAACGTTTTTATTCACTCAATTGTTTCTTGTTATCTACAGTAGGTCAGATTTTTTTGGCTAAAATCAATTTCTTCAAAACAGTTAATGTTAGTCTTGCACAACTTTGTATTAAAATGATTATCACTTTGACACAAAACATTTAAGCGGTTGAATATTTGAACTAATATTCACACTGAGGTTACTGTGCCTCAAATCTGGAAAGATTCAAACTATCATTATTTTATGATCTACAACTTTTAATTTCGAACTCCTCAAGAGCAAAAATTTCTACAATATCGGTGTTTCCCAAACGTATCAAAGGTAGAAACCATATCGGCAATTATAGACCAACTGGTCTGTTAAATACATTACCGAACTTGGAAAAGTAAGCTACTTAAGGTTCAACGTGCATCCAAATACTTCGGTTTTCGCAAACCAAAATAAATGTGACTTTTTTTCACTGGCGTCAGTCTACTTGCGCCCGGCCCATTTGCGTCATTAGTTATCGCGACATCCGAAGTTGGCAGACTAGTGACATGCTAATTTTATTTAATATTCTTAGTTAAACTTTTGACATTTGTCCACCTAGAAAAGCAACAAAATAAACTGTTTTCCAATAGTAGTGTCGTGGTGTTATCATCAGCAACATCATTTTCACTTAATGACATTTAATTTTTCATGTTCATGAAATCGGTATATCAGAATTATGGGAGTTGAGCTTACAGTTACAGAACTCAGTTTTAAAGCATTCCGAAACATTTTCCAAGTAAGACTGATTGAATGAAAACTAATTGTTCTATCCGATTATTTAATTGATGTCAGGTGCATTTGTAAACGCCTATTTATAGCTATGATATTATCAATTAACCGGTAATAATGTTGGTCGCACAGAGTTGTTTGCATTATTGCTCAAAACCTATAGATTATCTTATGATTATGACTCAGTCAAGTATAAATGCAGCGAATTTCAATAAACAACTGGCATAAGCTTATATAACTTAAGGAAATATTTCAGAATCTACACTCTTCAACATCTCCATACGACATCCAAGCAACGCATGTAGACTTGGCGATACTTGCCGATCACACCGCACCGCACTCGACTGCAGCTGACTACCAACATAATTTGCACAATGGAATGTGACAATTAACCAAAATAAATGTGACTCAATTTTTGTTCA
This sequence comes from Agriotes lineatus, assembly GCA_940337035.1. Classification (NCBI taxonomy): domain Eukaryota; kingdom Metazoa; phylum Arthropoda; class Insecta; order Coleoptera; family Elateridae; genus Agriotes; species Agriotes lineatus. Next base: position 30,216,137 of record OW679197.1, on the reverse strand, counting down.
CCGAAGAGCGTTACTAATTCACCCAATAAGGAAATACATACTAAGTTTTTCGGTACTGTGTTGTTTGCATTATTCCTGAAAGCTTATCGCTTATCTTATGATTCAGCCAAGAACAAATAAAATACCTTTGTTTTTGCAGAAACTTTCCTCCCTTGAAAGTAGATTTCAAGCTTATTCTAGGAACATGCTTAGAAATCAGGTTTAAAGCAGGATAGGGTTATTATAAGAAGGTACTATTGCTACAAAAAAAAACTAGGACAAGTTCTAAATCTAGAAGCCATGATTTTTTATTTCCTCTTACAATAAAGGAAGTATTGGATTCACCCCAAAAATTCGAAATTGAGTTTTCACGATTTAGAGTCTCCTGAATCCAAAAAACATATTTTTGTTCATTGGTCTGTCTGCCTGCAAACAGAATATCGCAAAAATGAAAAGGGGTATGACGTTGAAACTTCGTATATAAGTTTTGTGTACTATCTAGATATGACAGCAAGATTTTGAAGAAAATCACATAACCGGAAGTATGGTTTACTCTTTTGTCAAAAAAGGCTCTAACGTTTTTTTCAAACTTTACATTTTTATTAAATTGTTAATTTGTATTGATGTGAAATAGGTGATTTTCAAGTTGAAAATCACTTCTAAAATGGGTTTTTTTCCTTTTTTTATTAACTCCTATTTTAAATAGAACACCCGGTATATTATTACATTTTTGAATTCAGCTTGAAATTTTAGAGGGAATTTATCTCTTCAAATAACGCTCTAGGTATTATTGACAGTGACGTTTTGAAATAATTTCAAATTTATTCACATCTCATTTAAATTCACCAGTTAAAAGTTCAGATTCACACAGCTAAAAAAACCTTGTCCTAATTCTTTTCGGTAGCAATAGTACTAATAAATCCAAATTTATTCCAAAATTCCACAAAAATAAAAAGCTAAACAACGAACAAAACTTTCAATTCTTGATCAGCAGCGTCGAGTCGATAACTTACTAATAATTTACGTTTTTGTAAACTCGATATTAACATTTGTTCCAGTATTTAGTATTTAGTTGTAAAATTTAGCAAACTGCTATAAATTTATTGAAAACTCAGTATGAGTTGAGCGTGGCTCATCGGACTTACCTGATACCAGAGAACGGTCAGTATTGCCACTAGTAACACTGTTGGAGTGATGCTTTGATATCGAAAACCGTATTTAATGTGCCAATTCGGTACACACCTTAATCTTTGATTGAAGTATTGATATAGTGATAAGATAATAAGGTAAGTGTCCCTATATTCGACAATGTACCAATATTCAACACTTTTGAGAATAACTTAAATAAATAAGAAACTGCGCATAATTACTGCTTTGCCTGCCATCTAATAACATTCTTGGATGCTTCAACGGTCGGATCCCGTGAATAGTTTTCTTCTTTATCAGCATCTTTCTACCAAAAAAAATTATGACTACTAGGTCGTTGTGTCATTGAAGTGCAACTGCTGTTATTGTGCTTATTGCTGTTAAGGTAAGCAGATTTTTAGATACCCTATATATAGTGTTCAATCAATAAAATCAGTTGAATAACAATTTGCATGAACTAATACATCCTTAAGGAAACAGAAAAACGCAAAATATAAGTAAAATTACGTTTCTAACCATTTCTAACCAACAAAATTGACTCTGTCGAATTTATGATCTTGGAAAACAGTAGGTGTACACAAATTCGACAGGGATGTCGATTATAGGTACAGCATGTTTTTTCAATTGAATATTTAGTTTCTTTCTCTTTCGCATGAATAGCTATTAGACTTTCCTTTTCTATTAAGATTTTTACATTTAAATGTGTGTGTCATAAATTTGACATAGGTGTCGAAATTACTTACTTGAGTTGACGAATTTTAGTACATTTGTTTTATAGCAGTATTTTTAGAAGATGCCGACGAAATACCATAAATACTCAACAGAAACTATGAAAAATGCTGTCACAGCTGTGAAAAATGGAATGTCATGCGCCGCAGTAAGTAAGATGTATAATGTCCCCCGAGTGACACTACTTGAAAAAGTAAAAGGGAAATCTGATATAACATGTAAAAGTGGAGTTGATACCATTTTAACTTCAGAAGAGGAAAATTATCTTGTAGAATGGATCATTGCCCTTGGAAAATCAGGTTTTCCAGTAACGAAAGAGCAACTGTTAGACAGTGTAGCAGCATTAGTAAAAAAGCTCAATCGCAAGAATAATTTCACTGATGGTAGACCAGGGCGGCATTGGTACCAAGGTTTTTTAAGAAGGCATCCCCAGATAAGCCCAAGAATGACACAGAATTTAACAAAATCTCGAGCCATCGTTTCTGAAGCTAGTATAAGAAACTGGTTTCAAGAAATTGAGAAACACTTTTTGGAAAATGATATACAAATTAATGACCCACGTCGCGTATTTAACGCAGATGAAACTGCTTTTTTTCTATGCCCTAAGGGAAAAAAGCGTTAGTTAAAAAGGGAGCAAAAGCACCGTACTCATTTGCGGCTGAAAATTACAAGGAATGCATCACTGTTCTTGCAACAGGTATGTATCAAAAAGAAATCTGTAAGTTTTATTATTTATCTCTAATATTATTTTAGCTAACGCTGCTGGTGATTTACCTCCACCCATGGTTATGTTCGCGTATGAACGTATTCCCAAAAAAATATGCCCAATAACTGGAGTTTGGGTAAATCCCCGAATGGTTGGATGACGAGAGAGTCGTTCTATGAATACATGACTATAGTGTCTTCCATCCATGGGTATTAAAAAACAATATCCCTCTACCAGTAGTTTTTTACGTTGATGGGCAAAAGTCACATGTGACAGTTCATCTAAGTGAATTTTGCGCTACCAACCAAATTATTCTCATAAGTCTTTTGCCGAATTCCACACATATCTTACAACCCCTTGATGTTGGAGCCTTCCATTCCTTAAAAAACAAATGGAAATCTGCAATACATCAGTTGCGTTTAGAAAATTGTAGGCAGGTATTGAGGCGAGAAAATTTTGCACCACTTTTGAAAAAAGTTTTGGAAGAAACTTTTACATCCGACAAAATTTTTAAGAATGCATTCCGAACATGTGGATTATTTCCTTTTGATGTAAATCAGATTAATTTAAGTAAACTGTTAAGTGAGGTAAACGAACCATGTTTAAACAAAACGAAATCTGCTTCAGTAGATTCAGATGTTGATAAGGACTTATTGTATAACAGTTTAAAATACCTTGAGACTCGAATTGACAAAGATAAGTTATCTGAATTTCACAAATGTAGAGACAACGGCCTTTGGGAAGGAGATATTGAGGACAGAAGCTTGTTTTTTGTTTGGTTAGGCATGTACAAAGAAATGGTTAATACAAATGAAACAAAAAAAATAAAGTTCCAGAAAATACCGACGGCAACATCGAAATTACTTTTGAAGATGGTTTGATCTTAGAAGGTGACTGAATTGCAGAACTAATGACTGATGCCACTGATGACCAAATTGAGAAACAAAATGTTGTTATTGAATTAAATAAAAATAACAGCGAGAGTAATGTAAATGAAGTATTAATAGATATGGAAATGAATGAAGCAAACATTGATAATGAATTGAAAGAATTGCCAGTACATCAAAATGTAGACAAACACCAATCCAACGAAGAGGTAGACAAGATGGAATTAAATAAAGATGATAATAATAAAAATAATAGCGAGAGTAATGTAAATAAAGAATTACAAGATATGGAAATGAATCTTAATTTTTAGTTATAGTATTAAACTGATGTATAAATATTTTCTATATTTTATACAAAGCTATAGTTTTTATCGTCGTCTGCGTTGATTGTTTGTAACAAGTATGTTCAATGCCCAAAAAGTTTGCTTCCTGACAACCGAAGCTTTATAACAGATGTCACCAAGATCGCGTGTTACAGGAAACTGTAAATAGTCACCAGCACTGCAAAAATACTAAATTCAATCAAACAGAATACTGAAAACTTATGTGAAGTGACAAATAACTTGGTATTGGGTGAAATGTCTTCTACAATAGCCATGTTAGCAGAATACACTGTTCACACTTTTAGAAGAACGAATTTATTGTACTTGTCTGGAAACATTGACTAGTGTTATTTAGTGTACCTCTATATTATATACAGTTACACTAGTGTTATAAATACTTGCACGCCTCCATTAGGTTTAAGATCTCTACAAGACATAAGTTCTTTGTTACGTATATCTAAGTCGATATTTAATTTCCTTAATACAGTCAAGTGCCCATTCTTGGGACGGTACTCTTATTTGGGACATTTTGACATTTTTAATCTTTTTAAGTTGGCTATCTTGACTTTTGTTGGTAATGTTCTGCCAGTTAGGCTATGTTATTAAGCACGTTTAAATCGTGTAACTGAGTGAAGTACAGACTTTGGTTGAATTTCACCAATTTAAATAAGTTATTAAAAGCAGATAAATATTATTGCCGGAATAATTTCATTTGCCCACACTGTCTGATACACTTTAAGAGTTTGCCGATTCTTGGCATCATAAGCAGACTATGTTTACTAAAGATTGTAATCACTATTTGGTTTGATTCAAAATTAGTTTTTTTTCTAAATCGTTTTATAGAAAAATGAATGCGAGGGTCCAAACTTAGGAGACTGTCCCAAGTTAGGAGACCGGAATGTCCCACGAATTAGATATTGCAACAATGAATGAACAACAGCAACTGTATGAAATCCACAGGGTCTGAACCGATTAGCACTGAAATTCAGCCAGTCACCTCTGTTCAGGAAGAGAATAATAGTGAAATTCGAC
>OW679197.1:29994254-30211235 GCA_940337035.1 Agriotes lineatus | reverse complement strand
CGTGATATGCCTACACTCTTATTCCAAACTTCTATATCTTTATTTTCTCCTACTGTCTGATATAGCACTGAACCCATTTAAATCGATGTTTAGTAATTACGCCAGTTATTTAGCGTAGAATATAAGGACGCATTTTTTATGTCTAGCAATTGTGCATTGTCTGCAAATGGTCGTGCCTCGGGTACGAATTTCAATTGATGGGTAGTCATCTGCGGCCAAGGCCGTCAGTGATAAAAAAATCTCGTTGTCACTGACGTCACCACGGTAAACATGTACGTATTTACACACCGAAATGGCCAGCGTAGGAATAATGAAAAACAACTAGCCATTGTCCGGCACCTATCTAAATACGTCTTGTGCTATTTGCAATTCCAGCCAAACCGCGGCAGCTTTATCAAGCTGCGAATGTTAAGAACTATTAGCCTTAAGCGCTGGTTGCAGTGACCCCCAAACGGTTCTCCCATTGTGTAAAATTAAATGAACTTTAATAGTAATTAACGTATTAAGAGGGGTAACCCAGTCTTAACATTTGAGCATATTTTTACTACTCGAGCGAGCGAGTAATGTAATGTGTCATCTCTGATAACGAGTCATGTGCTATTGATATAATGTGTCATCCCTGATAACGTGTCATGTGCTGTATTCTCTGAAATCCCAATGACGTCAATTGAAACCAGTAATTTCCATCCTTAGATAAGAAATGTTATAAATATTGCTGTTGTATGTTTTTAGAGTTAGTTCAAATTAGCCTGTTCGAGTTCGTTCATAGATTTGTGTCCTGTAGAACGTTACTCTGTTTAAATTTGTAACTCCTACATTAAATTAAAGCTTTTGTGTAGTAAAATAAATAAAGTTTTTTTTCGTTAAGTCCACGATTGGCAACTTAACTGGCGCAGTCGGTAGGATACTTGGCAAAAGGGCACTACGAATTTTTGAAAAAAAAAATTATTTTTTTTTTCATTTTTCGCTCTTTTGTGTATTTTAATACTTAACCAAGTATTCCTAAAACAAACTTAACACCGGTACGAAGCAACGCAACTTTGAGGACAAACATCGCCAAGAAGAAGCACCGCCAACTACTGGTCCAGTCTATCGAAGACATCAGTCTATTGGAGACACCTGCTCCATCGAGGAGTTCCTGATCATCGAGATCACCTGTACGACCAATCCAGAGGAAGTCTACATCTTTAATCAACTACGAATCAACTGTACGACCAATCCAGAGGAAGTCTACACGTTCATCAACTACAAATATGAAGTAAGCAACCTTTCACGTATTAAAGTGTGTTTTTTTAAACAAATTATAAACCCAATAACATAGTTTTATAAGTTCAGGCAAAACGTAGTAAGCTTGACCAATCACCGCACATAGTTTGTGTGCTTAATCTGTGTTTGTGCTTGCGTTTTGTGCGTAGGTTTCTATACACCCCTAGTATTAAATTTCCCCTAGAATAATATTGTTTACTAATATAAAAAACCAATCGTTAAAAATAATAGTGAAGTTTTATGCTCAGACCACCACGTTTATTATTAAATCAACCACCAGCAAATCAAAACATGGCAGATTTATTCCCACCAGGTTTTTCTGTACGAATGATTTCTGAAATACCAACCTATGATGGTAATCCTCTAAATTTATCAGAATTTATTAGGTCTGCTGAGCTTATTTTATCACAATTTTTAGTACCAGCCCAGCCAGAAGCTTATATTAATAAATTTTTACTTTCATCAATTAGAAATAAATTAAGAGATAAAGCATTAGAAGTTGTTACCGGTTATGAATTTAATAACTGGAATGAACTAAAACAGACACTGATTAATAACTTTGGAGATCAGCGATCCGAATTAAATTTAACCATAGATCTAGCTAAAATGAAACAAAATCAAAAAGAATCCCCTATTGATTTTTATAATAGAATTAGGACACATTTAGCAATTTTTAATTCAAAAATTTCTCTTGGTCCTGAAGTCAGAGCTGTAAAGGATTATAAACTACTAAATTCAAAAAATTTAGCCCTTAGAGCATTTTTGAGCGGTTTAAATGAACCATTTGGTACTTTGTTACGAGCTAGAAATCCCAACAGTTTAGAAAATGCTATTGCAATTGTTAGAGATGAATTAGATATCCGTTATTCTCAAAATGCATATCGTAATTACTCACCAACTGAAAGTACTAATAAACCAATAATGCATCATCAGAATACCCAAAATAATCCATGGATTAAACACAATATGCCTAATCAAAATATTCAGCGACAACCAATTCAAAAGTTTTCTAATATATTTAGAAGTCCCCAAAATCCCACTTTCCAACGTAACTTTTCTCAACCCCCTGCACAATTTCAAACCCCAGGCTGGTATCGACAACCTTTTGAAAGAAATGTTTTCGCTCCGAAACGAAATTTTGTGCCAAATAATCCAGTTGAACCGATGCAAACATCTACTGTACATGCAGCCATCCCAAAAAGACCGTTAAATAGTAACATTCAAAATTTAAATTCAAATAAGAGACCAAATTATCGTTCCAATCATTTACAAGTAACTCAACCAGATAATTATAATCCCGAAGAATTACATCACGAGGACATTGACACAGATTATTCAGAATGTGATAACCCACTTCCTGAAGATAACGCAATTGATGACTCTCAGAATTTTTATGCAGATTATTCACCAGAATACATTGACATTGACCACGAAAACAACAGTGATAACGTAAATTTTTAAATAGAGCCTCGGATAAAATTGAAACATTTACTTTACACACAATTAAATCTAATTTACCTTACATTTTAATACCAGGTACACAAAATAAAATACTGATTGATACCGGCAGTAGTAAAACATTAATATCACCCTTATTTGTAGAAAAACATTTTCCAAATTCAATTCACAATTACCATTTTCAAATAACCACACCCCATGGTACTACTACACATAATCAAGTAGCCCATATTCCAATAAATTCATTATTTTTAGAACCCGGAAGTCATATGTGCTATATGTTTAATTTCAGTCCCGATTATGTTGGATTAATAGGATCTGATTTACTAGCAAATATAAATGCAAAAATTGATTTTAAATGGATGCACATTCAAACAGAAAAAAACATTATACCGTTTTATTATAACCAATCTAAACTTAAACAAGAAGCGCAAAAGAGAAACGAATGTAATTTTTCTAAAATAAATCAACAAGCGCAACCCATCAAACGAATATACATACCCCCTAGGTCAGAAAAACAAATTATTTTACCAACTGTAAATAATAATGGTACATATTTGTGTGACAAAATAATATTTGACAAAGACTGTAGAACACCTAGAGCTATAGTTAAAGTCCACAATAATTATTTTTACACAACAGCCATCAACACATCTAATCAGACAAAAGAATTTCACATTTATAACCCACTGTTATTAGATGAATATAAACACTCAAATTTAATAGAAATAAATAACATCAATACTGAAAATCAAAATTTTAATTTGAAATCTCGCAATCAACTTCAAAATGAAAATTTAAAAAACATTAATACCACTCATCTAAATACTGAAGAAGCTCATGCATTAAAAACTTTATGTTACGAATTCAAAGATATTTTCCATCACCCAGAATTACCCTTGACTTACACAAACTTGACAAGACATTTTATACGTACAAAGAATGACATCCCAATATTTACAAAAAATTATCGCTACCCTCATGTTCATCGCGAGGAGGTAAAAAATCAAATAAATAAAATGCTTGCTGACGGAATCATTGAACATTCCGAGTCACCATATAATGCACCTATATGGATCGTTCCAAAAAAATTAGACAATTCAGGCAAACAAAAATGGAGAATTGTTATTGATTATAGAAAACTGAACGAGAATACTATAGAAGACAAATACCCGTTACCTCTCATAGAACAAGTTCTTGACAATTTAGGTAAATCTGAATATTTTACTACCCTTGATTTGGCCTCAGGATTTCATCAAATTAAAGTAAACAAAGCTGATAGAGAAAAGACAGCCTTTTCTACCGAAGAAGGTCACTTCCAGTTTAAACGCTTAGCTTTCGGGATGAAAAACAGTCCAAGCAGCTTTCAACGTCTTATAAATCAGGCATTGATTGGCCTAACGCCTACACAGTGTATGGTTTACCTTGATGACATAATTATTTATTCAGTTTCCCTACAAGAACACATGATTAAATTACGACGTGTTTTTGAAAAATGTCGCAATGCTAACCTAAAAATACAACTAGACAAATCTGAATTCTTAAAAAAATCCATTGCCTATTTAGGACACATACTTACCAAAGATGGTGTAAAACCAAACCCAGATAAAATCAGTGCTATAATGAAATTTCCCTTACCAAAAACTAGAACTGATATAAAATCGTTCCTAGGACTTTTAGGCTATTATCGTAAATTTATAAAAGATTATGCTAAAATAACAAAATTCCTGACTTTATGTTTAAAGAAAGATTCAAAAATTATACACGATCAAAATTTCATAGAACAATTTGAGAAATTAAAAATTTTGTTAACTAATGACCCTATATTAGCTTATCCTGACTTTACAAAACCATTTGAATTAACTACCGATGCTAGCAAATTTGCTATTGGAGCAGTATTATCACAAAATAACAGACCTATCAGCTATGCATCAAGAACCCTTAACCAAGCCGAAATTAACTACCCCACTATAGAAAGAGAATTATTAGCCATTGTTTGGGCCTGCAAACACTTTCGACCGTATCTATATGGCGTACATTTTACAATATTTACAGATCATAGACCTTTAATATGGCTTCGCAACATCAAAGAGCCTAATTCTAAATTAACCCGTTGGAGTATAAAATTAGAAGAATTTAATTTTACCATTAAATACCTACCAGGAAAAACCAATAAGGTAGCCGATGCCTTAAGTCGAATTAATATAAACCCCCTATCAATCGAACGATTAGATACACCAGAACCTAGTTTTGATGATAATGCAAGTATGATGGCACAAAGACCATATACACCTGAATTGACTGACTTTACCATACCTACTTTTGTATCACCACCTGAAACCGTACCCATTAAAAGAAAATCAAGTAGACATAAAGATACTGTTACAACAAATAAACAGACTAATTCACAGAATATTGCAGTTACTCCACCTACACAAGAAATTGAACCAATAGATAATCAAAATATTGGACAGTGATGTAAATACTGTACATTCACAACATTCTCATCCCCAGTGATAGACATATCTGAACTACCCCTGCAATATCATAAAAACCAGTTAGAATTTATTAACGCTGTAATTCCCAAATCATTTAGAATCACTAGATTCGATGGCTACACACATATAAGCATTTTTGTGAACAACAATAACTTTCATGAAAAGTTTGTGCAGTTACTATTAGAATATTGTACACCAAATTCCCATTATTACTGTATATTTCAAGATAATAATATTTTTGATAAATTTTCCAAATTTATTACTGAAAACAGTAATGAAAATTCTCCTCACTTCCATCGATGCACTAAGCAAGTAAATTATGTTACTAATCCTGATCATCGTGAACAATATATTTCGGACTATCATTTAGGTAAAACTAATCACAGAGGAATTAAAGAAACTAGTGAACACATTAAACGTACTTATTACTGGAAAGGAATCGATAATGATATCAAGCAATACATCAATAACTGTGATACATGTAAACGTGAAAAATATCATAGACATCCAAATACATTGCCTTTTAGTTTAACGCCTACCTATGATAAACCTTTCTCTTGTATCAGTACAGATATTTTCCAAATCAATCAAACTAAATATTTAACCGTAATTGACAATTTCAGTAAATTTACTCAAGCATACTTATTAGAGTCCCAAAATAAAATAGACATAACAAAAGCATTGTTAATGTTCTTTTCACATTATGCCGTACCTCAGAAAATCATCGCTGATAATGAATTCGATAACGCTGTAATAAAAGAATTTTTAAAATTACATAAAATACAGTTACATCTAACTACACCTTTACATCATGAGTCAAATTCCCTAATTGAACGAGTACACTCGACAATTTTAGAGCACTATAGATTATTAGAACATACTCCTGAAAAAGAAAGAATGTCTTATTGCATATTAGCCTATAATAATTCAATACATTCTAATTTAAAATTTACCCCTTCCGAAATTTTATTTGGACATACAGACAGTCATAATCCATTTGAATTATGCAATGACAAATATTTTGAAACTTACATTAATGACCATAAAAATAAAATGTCGCATTTTTATTCTGAAATCCAGTCTAAACAAAATCAAGCCAAATTACAAAGAAATGAAAAAACCAATAAAAATAAAGAACTTGTATCTTTTAAAGTTAATCAAAAAGTTTTCCTTAAAAATGACAGAAGAAATAAAAGAAGTATGAAATTTAAAGGACCCTTCAAAATTATCAAAATCCTAGACAATAATACATATCTTGTTGAAGATTTAACTACTAAAAACACATTTAAAAGACATGCAAATGAAATACGCCAAACTGATGAAATAATACCTGTTACAGGTACTACATCTGGTTCTTCAGTTGCAGTATCCTCTTAGTTACAGGAGATGTAACAATTAAGGATCTATCAGACAACCCTGGCCTCTACCCTCAAAACTTAGGAAAAGCGCAAATTAAAGAAAGTGACTGGACTATTATAAAGACATTTGATTACACACCCTTATTAACAAACTATACTATCCTTAGACGTTCCTTATTAGACTCTATTCTTAAATTAAGAGATCGTGATTTCTATACAGTTAAAAACGAAGAACAAACAAAATTAAATCATAATGACATGCTATTGTTGATACAGCAGTACATAGTAAGAATCGATAACATGATTGATCAAATATTTCCTTCAGATATAATCAGAACAAAACGCGGAGTAATAAATGGACTTGGTACGGTATTCAAATTTTTGACAGGCAATCTTGACGCTGAAGACGGAGAAAAATATGAGAATGCCATTGCGGATCTTCAATCCACAAGAGATATACACAATAAAATTTTAAATCAACATACACATTTAATAAATGATTCCATAAATGCTATATTTACCTTAACTAAGAATCAAGAACTTTTAAATAAAAACTTACAGAAATTAATTGTACAAAATCGTGCTATAACCAACAATATAAATTCACTCTCTATTCAAAGTGTACTAGCAGAATCAATATTTTCGTTACAAATGTTTATAAATACCTGGCTCGAATTAGAAACATCTCTTACCTTTGCACAAAACCAACAAATGCATATGTCTCTACTTGATAATGCAGAACTATTATCTAATCTAAATCAAATCTCTATATACCTTTCTGAAAATTCAGATAGAATGCTTTCTTTACCTTACCCTGTGCATCATAAAACCCTTCATCTTTATGAATCTATAATATTAATTAAAACTTATCAAATTAATAACAAAATAACATTTATCTTCGAAATACCATTAGTGCACAAAGATACTATTTACCAATTCATGCAATTAATACCATTTCCAATATATATTGATTCCAATTTATATCGTATGATTATTCCCACTTATAAAACTATACTCTTCAATCTTGAGACTTCAATACCTGTTGAACTTGACCATTGCAAATTAGTAACTACCAATTCATATTTTTGTACGGAAAAATACCACTTTTCCCTTATTAATAATCAACTATGTGAAACTCAACTTTTATCTTTTGCCCCTAATAAAACTTGTTCTCCTTACTTGTTCAAATTATTAAAAGTTAAAATAGCTCAGATTGATGATTCTACTTGGTTAATTACTACTCCTAAAAAGGTAACTATTGATATTAAGTGTTTAGACATTAATTCAAGAAAGATATTAACAAAAACAAATTTAATTCATCTTACACCAGATTGCACGGCAATTATTGATCATGATACCCTATTATTCCAAATTAGAACTTCTTCCACAAAAACTGTAAAATTACAAGTACCTAATATTGATACTTTAAATATAGATAGTGATAAACACACTCAAATAGCTAGTTTAGATCTAACACCGATCAATATTAAAGAATTAATTAAAGACCAATCACAACTTGGAGAAATACAGAAAATACTTGAACCTGCCAATGTAACAGATTTGCATTATATTTCTGTAACCACGATTATAATGATAAGCATAATTGTCATAGTAATATTAAGTTTGTTATTGTATATCTATTGTAAACGCCAAGCCTTACAAGATAAATTCATGGCATATATAAAATCAAAAGTATTTAACGATGATATTCCTAAACCTTTTGAGTTCTTAGAAATCAAAACGTGAAATTCAAATGCTTTGAATTGTCTTATGAGGGGAGGAGTAATGTAATGTGTCATCTCTGATAACGAGTCATGTGCTATTGATATAATGTGTCATCCCTGATAACGTGTCATGTGCTGTATTCTCTGAAATCCCAATGACGTCAATTGAAACCAGTAATTTCCATCCTTAGATAAGAAATGTTATAAATATTGCTGTTGTATGTTTTTAGAGTTAGTTCAAATTAGCCTGTTCGAGTTCGTTCATAGATTTGTGTCCTGTAGAACGTTACTCTGTTTAAATTTGTAACTCCTACATTAATTAAAGCTTTTGTGTAGTAAAATAAATAAAGTTTTTTTTCGTTAAGTCCACGATTGGCAACTTAACTCGCGGCCCAAGAAGGATTACACGCTACATTCGGAAATATAACCCTAGGGCTGGCTTCAACAATTAAGGGCACGATGTCATGGCTGCAAAGCTACTCAATTTCTTCGGAATTACAACGAAACTTCCCTACGGCTTCGTCGAGCCGCGGTTGATTTTTATTTCTCTTTTATCTGTTTCGTATTGCGGAAGACGAAGTAATATTCCATTACATGGGAAACAATATTAAGCTACGTTGCAGATTCAATTCGAAACACAAAGGGCGATTAACAAAACGAATAATCACAAATTTACTAATGTTAAAAATTAATTCAATAAAATTATTCGAATGGCATAGTTGATATTTTCTTAGCTGGTTCAAATTTTAATAATTAATCGGACTTTTCTGACCTTATATCTTCAATTGCAAAAATTACAAAAATGGCCAAAATTTTATAAGTACAGAGTGTACCCCAATAATGTTCCAGAGAGATAAAAATGTAAAACTTATTTTTTCAATGAGTCGACCACTTTTTCTCTATAACATTTTCTAAAACGAAAATAAGAATGATATTCCTCTTCGAAAGCCGAAACACAATCCGAGAACATACCTACTGAATCCGCTACTCTATCTTTATTTATTATAATCGCTTAATTTTGTTATTTTACGTAACTGAAACGGGAAACGGGCCTCCTCGCCTGGATTGTTTATTTTACTAATTAAGTAGAACCGGTTTGTGTTTGCATGCTTTTCTATTGTTAATTAGGTTTAATCATTGTAACTTGGTATAGTTCAAAGTGCGTGAGTGCGGGCCTATTTTGTATGTGCAGAGATATACGTAAATGCAGTAGTGGTCGCGGGGGAGCAGAAGTCAGCTGCGGGCGCGCCAAGCCACAAGGCGCACATTTCTGGCGGCTCGAAATGAACGTCGCCTACGGCCAGCTAAATAAAGGTGACTAAAGCCGCGCAGTAAATGAGTACAACAAACCAGTGTACTGAGCAAGTAGAACTCTACCAGACCGTCAAAGTGTTTCGTAGCGCCCATTTGGTGACGGTGGACTTCTATGCAAACTGACTGTTATTCTGGCGTCTTTTCAATGCTATTTAAATGTAGATGCAAATACAGTCATTTTGCTAGTCTTTGCCTTGTAAATCCGTAGAGCCATAAGCGATTGAAAATTATTGATCCATTCGTGTTTTAAACTGATGTGTTTAGGAATGGCCATTTATTCTGGCGTTTAATTCTGATTTTCTTCATAGTTTTGTGTGTGTGTGTGTATTTAAAAAGCCAATAGATCTATATTTATTTTTGTAAACAAATTGGCTTGTTTTGTGCATATTGTTTGAAATTGACTTCAGCACCAGAGAATACTTAAAGTCAAGTCCGGGTTTCTATTTGATCAGATATTGATGCTTCATAGGCACGAAGTGGGACAATTTTAAAATAGTTTTATGTGTATTGAGCTAGCTAGATAAATAAACAGGGCGTAAAGTCGTATTACAATAATTAAACACAGCGACAGCACTACTAAAAGCCGCATTACAAGACGGCTGTATATGTATGTTTAAGAACTGTTTTATCTCCAGTTGTATAAAATATCATACAAAATGTTAAAATAGAAGAACTTTATATTCAACATTCCTATCCACGAACCAGCCATGAAATCAAAACATAAAAAAAATTATTTAATTTAAAACACGCAAGTAATTGATTACCTTCTAATATATTTATCAAATGGAACTAAGATTTCCGGTTTATTCCGTGTTGATATTACAAAACTTAAACAATAAACAAATTAAAGTTAATTTTATTCTCATCCAACCCGTGTCATTCGGATACCGTAGTTACCTTCATTCTACTAATTTGCTAATGGCCAAAGTGATTTCTAGTATGATTCAAGCAAACCTGCAAATTTAACACAACTACATCTAATATTGCTCAACTTAATAGGAGTACATGTGTTTGATATTCTGTCCTTCGTGTCCGCAGGAGTCGAGTACTATGAACATAATATTCTCGCAAGGCAAAAATTAGAAACAATTACGCCATGAGTACAATGGGAAGAGTAGGGGGAATTCATTACGCTGCGACATTTTCCATAAATTCGAGAAAGGATTTCAAATAATCTTTATACATTCGACCTACTAACATCTGCTTAAAAAAATATTTCCCAGTTCGTAACTGATTTTGGTATTTCTTTCATAATCCGAAGATCTAAATTTTGGCCAGTTCGCATTTATAAATCTCTAACAAACTGCCGTAATGATACAACTGTTCTTACTTCACGCACGACATTTACATGTTAAGTCAAATGTAGCATGACGTTTCCAGTACTAAAAGTTACCTCCGGCCCGGTTATTTTGTTTGATACAAGCAAGCGTTTTGCTCTGTTGATGACACAGTTTGATTCACCAGGTACCAGATTATATCAATTAAGCTAGTTCTGGGAAACCAAGCATTGTTATTCACTACAAAAGTAATAATTATTACAAGCCATCTCTTAAAATGTCACAGTAATGATAATGAGAATAATTTTATTAAGTTATTTTGGAGTATTTATTTGATTGGATGGTTACTAAATCTAAACTTCATATGCGGGCACTATCTGCATATATGTTTAACCAGTAGGTACAGGTAAATAATTCATTCATATATTTAAAAAAACGCTCAATCATAGTAGAGCATATATTAAAAGGAATGCAGTATAAGATCTTCAATATCGTGTGTAAAGCATTTTTTGGCAAAGTGTTGCACCCAAAAGAAATATATTTGTCCACTGTGAACAAACCTGCCTCGAAACTTGAATATCGAGAGCAAACATGATGATAAGGTCGATCTTATGCTTTTTTCTTGTCATTCTTTAACACTGATCTGAACTCCATCAACAAATGTTTATGAAACAAACAAATCCAGACAGATAAACAACTCCTGCAATATATTATAGAAATGTCAGTTGACTTGATGTTTGCAAATAATGATAATAACAATCTCGTGTGGCTTGTGGTAGGAAATTCAATTGCAAATTCAGCTGTTATATAATTACTATTGCCTACAATTGAAATTTTAATTCTTTCAGTTATCCTGCTGAAAAATGACTACTTTTCACGAAACCCAAATCTAATCTTAATCTTAATCTACTGCTATAACTATTTTATAATTGTTTCAAATTTGTATCGGAAATAATCAGCGTTTTTGGCGTGACTTGGCTGATA
Source organism: Agriotes lineatus (assembly GCA_940337035.1). Classification (NCBI taxonomy): domain Eukaryota; kingdom Metazoa; phylum Arthropoda; class Insecta; order Coleoptera; family Elateridae; genus Agriotes; species Agriotes lineatus. Next base: position 30,199,356 of record OW679197.1, on the reverse strand, counting down.
GCATCTAAACAGACCGTTTATAGCAACTACCAATGGTATATACCTTAATGCAAGGTTCAGTGATTACAACAAAGCGATCCACACTAATTGATGCATAACCTTGCAATTTTACATTTCTTTCCGGTGTTAAAATGGCTAGAAAAGTACATATACGACCCAAGCTATAATTATTGAAAATAATAAAAGCTACTGGGCTGTGAAAACAAAACCAGACAGTATTCTTTAGAGCAACTCTTTATCCGCCATTTGCAGTTTAGTTGTTGAAGTTACGTTAGTTAGAACCCTAGCTGTTAAGCTTTTAAATTGACATCAGGAGTGAAAAAATTGAATTAACCAGAGAGCATTTTTGACTAATGATTTATTATGCTCTTTAAGCGCTTATGAGTGCAAAGAATGTTTAGATTCAGCTTTCAGTGAACAAGCATCTTCCTTGGCTACAATTTAATTCAGTTCAGCATCAAAAATGAGCAGGCCATACTTCTACGACCGAAAAAACATTTGCTCTTAATACGAAAATAATTAAAGACGAAGATAAAGCCACGCATGCGATAATAAAGCATCACTTCAAGATTTAATCGTCAGTTCATAACACAATCATATACGTTTGTAACGTTACCGCCAGTAACAAATTTATCTAAAGCATCAATATTATGCCAGAAATTTGTAAATTTGCGGTTACATCGCCCTAACGCTCGAACAGATGATAAGAAGACGTCCACCAGCGGTGCGCAGAGTCTCACACAAGCAAGCACAGCTCCGCCCTCACTTAATTGTACCTGGAGCGACTGCACGGATAACGCGGACCAAAATGTATAAAAGCAACTTCCGTATCCATTTCAATCACCTGAGTCTTGAAACCTGAGATCCTGATCCTAACCTCCAGTTCTAGGTCCCCCTTCGGGCGTCTGGCCCCTTTTCCTAATACTTTCCTGACGTAGCTCTACCCTGTGACAGAAACCTGTCTCGTAGGGCATCTTAATAAGCCTGAACCTGGCGCAGTTGTGCCTTGTAACGGAAATCCGTTTCGTAGAACTCCTGCCCCTAACCTGGACCGGGCAAAGTTCTACCTACAGGAACCTGTCTCGTAGGACAGTCTGTTAATCTAAGCCCCGCACCCGACGTCCACTACGTTACGTTGAGCAGAAATTAACATGCTTCACCGAGGTTATTATAACCTAAAATCTCATTAAAATACTAGCGTGCCTGTAGCGACAGCCTTGTTAATCAAACGACGCCGCCCTAGTAGTTCACCAAACGCAGGTAGCACTTTGCCGGTCGGCGCACTTAAGGGCGCAAACATTTTCCAGAGACTCCCGCAAAACCAGGTCGTGAAAAGGCGAACTTCGCTGCAAGGGAATACGCCCTGTTTGAGTTATTCCCGGGGTCCCAAACTTATATACCAAGGGAGCCCCGCGACCTGCCGAGCTTAACATCCGAATTACACACATCACAGGCACCGTAAAACACTTTATGCAATCGAATTTGTGCGCCCGCAAAATCATTACAACCCAGCGCCATCTTATTCATGGCATAAATATAGCCTGTTTCAGATCCGCTTTAAGTTCGGCGGAGTTACCTCATTCAAACCAACGTCCACTCATTTCTACTTCATTCGAACTTCCTTTAAGATGGTCCAGGCGCAGCAACAGAGCCAAACTAAGGTAACCAGAAGAAGTATTATTTTGTACTTATGTACACTTTCTTAATTACGAATTATTTTGTATATATCTAAACCCATTATACGAATTACTTTTATTTACATTATATTATCCTTGTAATTATACAATTGAGTACAACAAGTCCATGGGCTTTTGAGCTTTATCCGAGGCAACCAGTTTGAAGCCAAATGTAGCGAATTTTGGTCAAGTTTAAAATAAGCACTTAAAAATTAAAATTCAAAATTCCGATACAAGCCAGGTAGATTACACGATCACCGACATTTAAAAATAACATCAATCGTTTTGTGCCGCATTGGCTTTCTGATTCCTAAAAACAGAGCGTTTCAGAATTGGCCATAAAACTTTACATCTCTTAAGTAATGGCAGACAACATTTTTTTCTCAATATTCTGATAGGTGACGGAACTTTTTTTCCATGTACTTATCTAACAGCAGTACGAAGCTGCGAATACTGTGGACAGCCAACGATTCTATTCTACAAGAAATCGGAATAACAACAAGGCGGTTAACTATTGTCCAGCGAGGTATACTTCAGTACTTTGGACACATTAGTAGGACCACTGTTGACAATTTGGAAAACACTAATGATGCAAGGGAAGGTGGCTTGATCAAAAACGTGAACTGACCGACACAAGTGTGCAAAATAAGATCAGATTCGCACAAGATCGCAACTTACGGAGAGAGAAAGAAACACCAACTGACTATACGCACAAATCACAACTCTTCAAATATGAAGAACAACGACATGAGAGGGACCTAACAGCAGAGTCGTGTATATATTCATGAAGATGAAGAAACGCCAACAATGACCAAGAAGCAGAAAGCTATAAAACAGTTATGTATGTGCGGTATTCTTTAGAGGTATGGGTCTACTCAATGTGTTAGAAATCCTAACTGTAACATAATAAACACTAGATTATATTGAGAATAGACGTTAGTAATTAATATAATTTAATCATAGCTTAGTGTCTAAAATTAAATGTATTTATGTTAGAGCGAGTTTAGCAAATTATCTGACCTTGGAAGTACGTGCCGGACGGGTGAAAGGATTCTTCGCAGGCCAAATACGGCCGAAACTATATAGTAAACATTATGACCGTGCCATTACGCGTGAGACCGATTTTATCCTCAGGTTTCCATGACCTAAATAGCCTCCTGCAGCTTTCCTGTAAAAGTGGGAATTTTGGTGAAGGCAGATTTTAACTGACATCGGTAGCGAACAGATCGCTCCCAAGACGATAAATTGTAAATAAAAATATTTTAAGCTACTGAAGTCTTTAATTTCTCAACCTTTAATGAGTGTAACGCGTAATCTGGGTCGAGCTGAAAACCCCGACGTTAGGCGTATCGCGACAATAGTAACAGCTAAATGGTACACTGAAAAATGTTTGTCTAAAGTGTTCAATTGAGTTCCAGAGAAGGGGATAAAAATGGATCGTCCCATATTCGATTGCTTTAACAGTCCAGTTTTTGGCTGGAAAAATATAAAAGGAATAGAACACCCCCACACTCACGCGACTTAGCAATGTGCGATTTGTAGCTATTTTATGGACTTAAAAATGCGGGGTAGAAGGTTTTCATCTGAGGAAGAGATTGATAGCGCAGTTCATGATTATTTTGAAGGTGTTCCTAAAAAATATGATTGGCAGATTTTAAGCAGTAATAGACAGAATAGTGAAGTATTATTGCAAAAGGCAATCACGCTGAACATTTTAAAAACAAAATCCTAAAAAATATTAATAACAGTTTTACATACTATCAATCATTTTAGCTTGGCTCTCGTAACATTTCAAAAAATGCAAAGGTGCTCTAGTACAAGCTTAAAATGATAAATCTCTTTTTATCATAGACTAAAAATGCGTCAATGAGTTGCACACGATTACGTCAATAAATTGCAGTTTTAATAGTAAAGTGTATAAGTTCTAAATCCAGCATTGTAGGGAAAATGTTATCGCTTATACGTAACGAAACTTGTTTCACGCATGATACAGCACCAGTGTATTTGCCAGAGAACATTTGTGTGCAACATATCCCAACCGGTGGATTATCAAGGTGAACCAATTGCCTGACTTACATTCTCACTAGAAACTAACCACTATATTTTTTATGGTGACATTTAGAAAGTTTTGCTTATTATACTGCAATTAATACGATATCACATTATTGATAGTACAATTATAAGCAATACACTGGATTTTTAGAGCGTACTACGTACACAATAGTTATTTATGTACCAAGGACATTATGAAGGCCGTTCTAGGGCTCTCGCCCGAGGATTTGTAAGTCGCTCGAGAAGTCTACACATTAAGTAATGCCAGTGGTGCATACAAGGTTGTATTATCCACTTTGAATACTTAAATAAATTTAAAAGTTTGAAAGGGCGTAGTGATTTCGCCCGCACTGTATGCCGTACTGCTTTATATACCTCCTATCACACATATAAACAACAAATAATACATCAGCGTATTTAATATAACCTAATAAACTACTTCAGGACGACCCTGTATAATAGCATTTTGCAATTACACTTAATTTAAAAATACAGCTATTCATCACCACGTCACATTCATTATGTGCAGGAGAAATTTATTAATGTAGAAGAGATAATATAAGGTTTGCAAGACAGTCAAATTAGCTAGTAGCAGTAGCTTCCGTAATTAGAAAATCAAGGTTAACACACCATTCCACTCTAATTACACGAGGTGTCTCGTAATTCCCAGAAATAAGCGCGTCATTTCGCGTTGACAACTGAGCAGTTTTACTATATGAAGTCTAATTTTAAGAAGCCTCGTAAGTAAAATTAATATGGCAATCCGTATAGCAAAAAATACAACTTGGAGGTTTCTAATAATAAAAATGACAAACTAATACAATCGCTCAAAAAATACGGACGCTTCTAAAGTAACTTTGGTACAGAGATAATTAATGAAAGCGAATTCTACACAGCAAGAGGATTAAAGCTGTTGGACATATGCCAGCCTGAAGAGGATTACACAATCAGAGAAGTCGCACATTTAGGTAATGTCTGAGACAGTAAAGAGGGTTGAAGATTAACCCAAGGTCAGATTCCTCAGAGTAAAACATTGTTGAACCCTGCTGCCACATACTTCCTTACAAAGCGGGGTTACTTTTATTATTCCCGGGGCACTTCATATATTAGAGTAACTCAAAATCAGGTGTACCCACGCATACTGTTCATGTTTGTTAGTGCAAGTTACATTGTTGATCTTGGTGGGCGATGTTGCTATTGTCAGTGCATTGTTGGGCGGTTTGGGTAATACGAAAGCATCCTCATGGGATTTTACTAAACTATTAAATAATAACATAATGACTAGAGGCTACCCTATTATATCAACTAGCCAACCCATCAAATATTCATTAAGAACCTTTTCGAAAACAAAATATAAAGAGGAAATGCCAGGTGAGCTAGCTGTATTTAAAGTAGAAGTTACTACACGTTTTTCTTATATTTATAATTTTATAAAATAATATCATTAAGATCTCTGGCAATATTACATAATATAAATAGCGTTATAATATTAAGCCAACTACAACCGCAACTTCTGAAAGTAGCTATTCAAAACCTAAATGTTTCTGACTTTCACTTCCGAAATGTGCATACAAAAACTGCTTTTATATCAGCTGAACCAGAATAAAGCACGTTAGCAGGCGAAAAAGACAAAGCTTGCTGCCAAGCCCTTTCAAGTAAATAACAAGATTGTGATAATAGTTTGGAAAACGACCGGTAAACGAGGTAACAATGTATATTTGAGGAACTGTAAAGCTATCTCGCAATGAAATTACGCTGTTTACGTTCTCAGAAAGGTTCTCATTTTCTGGATAACGACTGTACTACCACTTACATTACCGCAGCCGAATCAGGTTAAATTGGCGTAAACCTTAGAAAGTGCAAGAAAGGCCTTTAAGTATAAACAAATGCCTTTATTATCTGCGACAGAATGGAACTTCAGGAACGAATGAGACGTAACTATCGTAAAAATGCTGGGCTTTAAAGGAGCACTCCCGAATTGTTCCTGTAGGAAATCCCTCAACCTAAAATAAATTAAATTCTACATCTTATCTGCGCAATAGGGCACCACTGCAACTACGAATTTACGATGACCAAAGACCGACATAACCTGCGAGTTTTACGGGCTTGAGTTTATCCAGGTAAGAGCTTATTTAGAGAATATGTTGTAAAAATTGCACTAAAATTAAATTATACAATGTAAAATTGGTTAATTAATTTCTGTTTGCCTAGAAAGGATTTCACATACGAAATTTTTAGGGAACATGTATTACACCCACTTGGTATTTTATGTTTTTTTTACGGCTACCGCTATATACTAGAAAGTACTTGTTTCTCTTTATGGGGAAAATAAAAAGATGTTGTCGTATAACAGCAGTGCTATTAATTCCTTCAAACAAATTGGAAGTTTAATACGCTCTTAGTCCCAATGTAAAATGTAAAAATGAGCAAAATAATAGACAATATCAGAAGGCTTTTCAGATTCAGTAATAATACAGGATTTGGTAAACATTCATTTACTTTTATAGTTTCCGCGATATTACCTTCTTTAAATACACACCACCAAAGATGGCAGTGCCACCGTTGAAAAGAACTTATTCCTCTCTTTTCACTAATATACAGTTTGCTACTCTTGTTTTTATAAATAACCGATTTTTATTGTTAATAGTCCATCCTTTTTAATTAGAATATAAACAAAATGTTCGTAAAGTGAATTTCTTCCTTGCAATGAGGGAGTTTTGATCGGGGCAAATCAGAAATCAAAAACGCGCAGAGTAATTTTCCTACTTGCCCAGGTGAGCTACAGACAGTATGTGTTATACGTTTGGCAGTACTGAAGTGTATTGTCAGTCTATGTCAAATTCGAGATTTGCAGGTTACGTTTTACGTCAGTCTGTGTCAAACATCAAACAAAACCTAACCTACTAATCTCGAATTTGACATAGACTGACAATACACTTCAGTACTGCCAAACGTATAATACATATCACAGCCTGCCCTAATTGGTTTTTTTATTGATCTGTTGTTACAAAAAGTCACTTTAGCTTCACATAAAATATCCTACTATTTGTACAAATGGCAATTAAACTGACAATTTACCTTATAATTATTAGACGAGTCAAACAAAATATTCTGCTTTTTAAAATTCAACTACTCAAGAACTAATTACCCGGAAATTCAGATCGTCAAAGCTCACTTTATATCAGACATTTTACTAACAAAGCAGGAGGGTTGCTCCTTGGGGGCTCAGGGGTTCGAGCCTTCCAGTCCTCAAGAGCCTATCTGTCATTAGAAAACGTAACTATTTTATAATTAAAAATATATTCGACCATTTACTCTACCGTTATATTCTTATCCCACAGCTGTGCGGAGAATAATAAACCATGCTAGATTGGGCGCTCGTATCATATACACCGAACTGGCGTGAGCTCTACGAACCTGAGCCCCGAACTTTTATGGCATTATGAGCGAAAAAGCGATCGCTGCCAAATCGGTGATATAGCAGTTTCAAGGGCTCACGTTTTTTGAGCCATCACTGCCCCAGATCGCAGGCTTATCGTAATATTTACAAATATTGCGCTACCAAAAATGTAATATGTCGGTCCAGCGGCTATTACTTCTTGGAAATATTGTACAAGCTTTAGCTTTATTTTATTTTATTTCGGTACTCAGCCAACAGCCGTTAGGCCAATTATAGGCGTCACTGTACATTTTATGGGGACTTCCAACCCCACTAACGACTGTCATGATGTTATTATGACATCCGGGACCAACTATTTCCGTGACAGCCGTATCACGAGGCGCCGAGAGAAGCAGTCACGGAACTCCCATCCAAGTTCTGACCAGAAAGAGCGTTGCTTAACTCTACTCATCGAACGTAGACGCTTGTTCAAGCTACACCACCCGGGACCTTTAGCATTGTAGCAAGGTAAATTAGAGCAGTATTGTATCGTTATGTAGTGTTTGGATGTTACATAATATCGATTGCAATTGAAGCGTATTTATTTTGTACATGATTTCGGTAGTTTCCTAAAGTTTTATTCAAACAATGCGAGGGGGAGAATACCATAACTAATATTCTCAACGATTAATTTTTAAAGCCTACCTTATGTCACATATGCAACAGATCATTTCTATTATAAAAACGTGTGTAATTTAAAACTTGATAATTTAAACAACTTGACACTTCTGCTATTATAACATTTAATATTTTATTTTTTAAAGCCCAGCTTGATTTCGTTTTCATTTGCTCACATGTTAGATACATGTGAACATAATTGAAAACGCTAGCAATTGCAGGAATTTAATAAATGTGCCGCTTGATTTTGCTTGTAATGGACCAAAATGCGATTTTTAGTCCATTATAGGCGAAAGTTTACTATATGCACGTCCATCAAAACCGAGGAATTTATACGTATTTTATGTGAAACTTACGAAATTCATCCATTTCACACGAATTTCAATAATATAATCGGGCCTAACGGTCCATCCTAGATGGAGTTCACTGCATTCATTTTCTTGTCAAGGGATGCGAACGTTGTATGTTCTGATTTGATATCTTCAAATTCTGAACATATTCAATGTAGTTCGATTAACACTGTGCTTTTCGACTTATAAACTATATTCTTTTGATTACAAAAAACTCATATAGTTCCTCTTGGTCGATGCTTAATACAACATTTTATACTTGGAGCAGAATAAAATTGCATTAACAAGTACTACCTGACTGTCACGGTTATATCTATTGCTATGATATCGGTTTGCAAAATTTCATTTGCTAGAGGTAAATTGATGGCACAAACAGATGTGCTTGCCGTGGAATTTATTCGACCGTTTGTAAATAGTCACATTTAGGACATACGTTTCTTTCAGAAGTAAGGTTTAGATGAATCTTATAAATAGTAACCAAATGACTCATAGTAATTTAAGTCAAACACACATGCGAAATGCGTCTCACACAACACGAAGTACGATTCGACGTACCTCCGTGATTTTCCGGAAAATTGTGGGGTTATGTTTTGGCAAAAATCAATCTAAAATACACTTGAAGATCTCATTTTAAGCCACAAAAAGAGTCAGCAACTGTATAGGGCCATATGTTAGCTTTAGTGAGCATAGACGAAAACATTTTGGCCAAGTTGCTGTGTGATTATGATAAAACTAAATATTACGTTCAAAGTGCGTATAAAACCAGGTCACAACAGCAGAAATGATACACTCAGAGCACTGGAGAAACATATGAGGTCGTTGCTGTACGCTAGAAGCTGCTATAGGAACTGGCCGGAACTCCATAAACGGGAACGCAAGCAAAGATTATTGACTATTGTACACGAATTTATGTACCAGTAAAATTAGAGCTGTTACGAACCAGTTGTTGCACTCCATGAAGGGGTCCGCGTACGTTATAAAGCAGACACATACTTGGAGGAGGTGTTTTGGAACATAATGATGCCTACATCCACTAGCAGAGCGTGTAGATCTTCGTTAATAAAAGTTTCTCCTCATAGATAACATCCACACACGTGCAGCAGAGATGTAGAACCACTTTTCGGCCAGCACATCTGGGTTTTGTGGGGTGAAGCTCTATCCACTCTAAAAACACTTCGACAAGACACTACCTCGGTACATTTATGCTTTGAAATGCGCTACACATAATGGTGCAATTATTTTTCTGTTTAGACTTGGGGTTTTTTGCAATTAATTTAAGCATCTTTTGAAATTAGCGTATGCAATTGTTCTTAAACTGACGTCAAATTCAGACAATTAATGGTTTTAGAATCTTTTGTTTTCCTCGGGTATAAAAGGAAACGACGCCGAACTTCGAGAGACTTTCTATTTTATTTTGATGGGGAAATCACACTAGTTCCCCGTCCATTGTTGGAGGTTAAGTTTTATGTTTTTAACTGACATTTTCTGCAATGTGTTTGTGAAGCAATTACTTATGTGCAAATAAATAGCTGTCATTTGTCTATGGTGTTTTCATCAAAATTCAGTGCCGTTTTATCTTGTTTGAGTGCAATTAAACAACTTCTTCGAAAGAATTGAATGTTGAACGAGTTTTGAGCAGCAGCGCGCGGTTGCAGATTGCAGAAGGCTATCAAGCAGTGGCGTAGAGCAAAAATAGATTATTCTGTGCTATATGTTTCAGTTAGTTCGCGTAGTTCATTGTAATGTTGAGCTCTATAATAATAATTAAGCTGGCAAAAATGAGAGTTTAAAAAGGCCAGTAAATAAAACAAAGTTCTCCCTTTTCGACCCTCAAGAATTTTATTAATGTTTAATTCCACGAACCAGCGAATGCATTTGATGTTGTGCACTGTATTTTATGAAACCTAAGTTGCTTATGTGTAAACCAAGAGTTTCCTATGATTTCTTGCTGGTGGAAAATTCGCTACGTGTGCCCATAATAAAGTAATTTTCATGGCTAAGGCAGGTACCAAGATAAATTCAAGGTGCAAAGGGAATCTGTTCTAGCAACAATTATTGATTCTATTTTAATCAGCGAATATTACTGCACTATATTATAATATTAATTTAAAAACTAGTAATGAGGCTATTTACAAGAATACTAAATGCAAATTGTATCGCCTTTTAATATAAACTGTAAAGCTGGCTGTAACAGCGATGCCCGCTAAAGCACTTTTTGAGGCGAATCAACTTAGCCCGGTTTTGAATTTGTGTTTAACCGACTCGAATGGATCAAAGATGCGTAAGCCACGGCATATGGCCTGCACTCCCCTAATGGACTTTTAATACACAAAAGGGAGACCTTTTAATTAAATTTACTCGTTTCGTAAACACCGTGTGCTGTTTATTTTGGTTAATTAGCGTTTCTTTTGTGTAGAGCCTCCATAATTCGAAACTGTTGATGGCGGGATATTAATTCCGCGGGTGTTAATAGCGCGGGCGACAAAAAATTAGAGCTCAATAATTCAGGGGCGAACAGGCAAAAACTGCGCTGGAAGTCGTAAGCAACAAATTCGATACAAAAGTAAGTTAAACTAATCAGAATTCAAGCGGCGCGCTGCTGATTTTGCTCAAGAGGACATGTGACGTCATGTGCGTGCTCTCAGACCGTAATCTAGTAGACTATGCGACCGTCATAAAGCCTGGGATTGGGGAGCAGCACAGAAAAACCTTAATAAAATAAACATTCTAGGGCTCAGATTACTACTTACAACACAGCAACGTCTTATCTGTCTTACCGTACAGTGTTTGGTAAATTGAATTAGTTTTTTCGAATATGCAGCCCCTAACTCGAGAGCGCAGATGAGAGAAACCACCCCGTCGCTATCTTATTACGTAATTTATACCGTTAACGAAGATAAAGTTCCCGTTATAAAAAGGTGTACGGTTGTTTTCCCCTGCGTCCAAATTCAAAACTACGGGTGCGATTCTAAAAGTTTTACCACACAAAGTACTGTATGTTGGATTACCTAATTGTGATAGGTCACCAGGAATGAAAATCGTACATTGAAGCCAAACTACACTTCCAAGCTATACAATTCTAGCGTCTAGATCTAGATATTCCCAGCAGTGGTTAAAAAAACCGAAGCAACTGCTGTGTTGGTAAAATGAGGTAGAGTTTCCTAGGACCAAGTCAATAACAAGAGACAAGAGAATTTCAAAGCTTACGCTTGCACTAGACGTTCAGCGAACTCAAAAATGCAGAATAGAATGTTAAACATTGTTTAAATTAGAGTAGCTGAAACAGGCAAGCATTCGAGAAGTTGGAATTCTAAACTTTCGATCCCCTTGGCCTGTGGAGAATTTTAAGCAACCACTGCAATAGTAGGTAAACCCCTAATTTTCCTTATTTATTGATTTTGGCCCTGCTGACTGACTTCAAATAAGCCGTGTCTGTTGAGGGCTCTGATTGCATAAAGGCCCTCGCCAATGATGTTAAACCAATTTTAATAAAGATCATGGAAATCAAATCACAGATACTTAAAAACGCGAATGCGTACTAAATATGGTTTTGTTATACAAATTCCTAAAATATTAAATTGTCATTTCTATTATTTCTATGATTATGTTATTGGAATTAATTAATAAATGTTTATCTATCTATCTATCTATCCCCATAAAGCACTTGTCAGTCGTTTAAATAAAGCAACCCAAATTAATTATTGCTTAAAGCTGACAGAGTAAATCGTCGGCAGCATTGCTGTACAGGTAAAGGTCCCGCTGTATAGAGTATAAGAGTATAAGATTAAGGAATTGTATTGGCGTCAGCCACGGGCACTGCCAGGATCTTTTGTGAATTGTGTATGATAGCTGTCCACAGGAAGAGACTTGAAGAGAATACACAGCTTATTGAAAATGTAATTGACAAATTTGGATAAAAACCGAGACGACTTATTTATTGTTTAAAAGTTGAATTTCTTTATAAATTCATAAATAAATAAATGTCCATTATATTTTTATTATATTGTTTTCCTCTCCTTTCAAAATTTTTTGTTGGAGCAAAAGTGGTGCAAGTGCACCTCCTTTCATCCCCCATGAAGTCAGCACTTGACTTTGTGGCCGTTGACATCACCAAAGATTCCCATGTTTCCTGTTCTGGAACCATAGGACTTACCACTGTGCCATACTCCACTCATATAAAAAATAATAGACATCATCCACACCATATAACGTCCATTTTTTTTTCGTTGCGTAGTCAATTTTTGGTGGATTTTTCTGTCAAATATAGGAATACTGTCTTCTTCGACGTAGGCCTCTTCAAGCACCTGTGTGTAGAGCATGTTGCCTATTTTTATTTTGGTTCGTTTTTTGTCAAATTTTAAATTTCTGGACCTATGCGTTTCTCCTGGCATTTGTGGGTTATCTTCATGTGACCTTAAAAGCGATTCGCCACAGACCGGGGCTGAATAAAACGGATTTTCCCGTAAGCGCATCGAACATCGTGGTGAATTTTCGGATGGCATACTTACAAGTTTAATTGTGTATTATCGCTTCTTTTGGGCTGTTTTCAGATTTTTAATGGTTTGCCGCATTCTGCTACAGCCGTTTTCCACCTGCAGGTATGAATTTCAGCCTTTCGTTTCACATGACTTAACAAGGGAATAATGTATTTGCAGAATTAATTTCATTCCGACTCCTTCCCTATGGGCGATTTTAAACCTACTTCAACGAACTAATTATCTATTCTAAGCGACTTGTGAGTGACCCAATAGGGACCCGGGTACTCGGAACCGAAAAACCCTAGTTAAGACAGTTAACAGGGTTTCTGGTTCAGATAACGCCCATGGCGTTGAGCGAAAACATTTACTTTTTCGTGACAAAGCATTCTTTTTATGTAATTACCAATGTGCTTTGTTATTTGAAGACCTTTGCGATAAGCTTCGTTACCGCAGATTACGTTAAAGAGCATATATTTTGGATAATTTTGGTTTTAAAAACATTAATTCTTTGCTGATAAATAGTTTTCCGGATACTGTAACACAGGACAGAATGGAGTTATTTATACATTGTAATAATAAAAATTAGGAAGCTATGTAAAATTGAAATAAAGTCATTAATGTTATTTTGTAATATTTTCGTACAACTGCCTACTCCTTGAATAGTTTCGTATTAGTTATTGGGTGTTTTCATTGTTCTAAGGTATCTTTTCCTTGCGTGTTTCTTCAGTTTTATGTTTTTGGTTTTGGATAAAAGCCATGGCATACAGTTTTCCAAACTACGCAGATATGTATGTGATACTAGGCAAATGTGGCGGTAACTTTCTTCAAGCTGTAAATGTATATACTGAACGCAAAGCAAACAGAAAGCATTCCAATACTAACACCATTCAAAAATTAGACCGGCGCTTAAGAAAAACAACCTTTGCAAGAAGTATGTGGAGACCGTCCACGGCATATTTTAGTACCCGAAATGGAGAGAATATCTTAAATGTATTTGAAGACCAACCTCGCTAAAGTACCCATTCTGTATCTCAATTAATTGATATTAACCATACTTCTGTACATCGAGTGTTAAGAAAAACTCTTGCATCCTTTTCACTGTCAGCGAGTTCATGGGTTGCTTCCGGAAGATTATCGCCGACGGATCGAGTTTTGCAGATGGTTAATACAACAAGGAGTCAGCCCGGCTTTCACTGCAAACATTTTATGGACGGATGAAGCAACATTTACCCGTAACCTGATGTTCAATATGCACTACTGAGCCGGAGAAAACCCTCATGTCTTCCACCAAACAAATCACCAGTTTCGATTTAGTGTCAATGTCTGATCTGGAATTATCTGAAATAGACTAATAGGCCCACATTTTTGCCACACCGATTAAATGCCGAAAATTATGTTAATTAAACAACACTTTAACTGGATTATTGGAGGAAGTAACGTTGGTTGTTATGAGAAACATGCGGTTTTAGTCAGATGGAGCTCCAGCCCACTGAGGAGTCCAAACAAAAGAATGGTTGAACCAAACTTTCCTGATGAAAAGTGGATCGGTCGTGATGGTCCAATATCATGGCCCGCAGAAAGTTCCGATTTAAATGTCCTAGATTTTTTAATCTGGGGCATTTGAAAAGCTCTTGTGTATGCAACAGAAATTGAAACGGAAGAACAACTTATTGAACGTATAAATAATGCAGTTCAAGAAATCAATAGTCGTAACATGCAGCAAAATCTAATAGCATACATTGTTACACGATTACAATATCTTTAGACGCTGTAGGTGCTCACTTCGAGCAGCTTTTGTAAAAAATAATAATATAAACAAATCTGTTTTGAATGTAAAATACCTTAATCAGTATTAGTGACTTTAAGGGATATTGCATACTTGATTGAATTCAGAATTAGAGAATACGATCAAAGGTAACCCGATTCTAATCCGCTTGGGTTCCAGATGCACACCGTTGCCTAATTAAAAAACTTTTAATCGCTAAATTTTTTTAAAACTATGCGTCTAAGACGTCTAAGAATTAGAATTAAATAAAATCTTTGGTTTAGTTTTTGACATAGAATTGTGTGCTGTAAATATTCTCCGCACGTTTTAATACACCCTGTATAATACTATAATTAAAAATGAACGCCAATAATACAGTTTAAAAAGTGTACACCCTATTTATATATTTTAATTAAAAGTTAGATAGAAGTGCACGAATGAACACGAACGACACATTCGAGGGTGGATTCATATATTCAAGTGTGAAAAAATAAAATGACATAATCACCACGTTTCTGAAATTTCATTAGCCCATAAAGAAATAGTATACTACATGCGAGGTGGAAAATGTTTCATTACAGCGAAGCGATCACATTGAATGACCGAGACGCGTAGCGTCGAGGTCAATCAGATCGCGAAGGATAGTATACTATTCTATTCGCAATCATCAATTTTATTGTATTTTATTACGTACAGTTACGGACACCTCAAAGTGCACGGTTTTTTGTTACTATGGTTATTTTTGCGATTTTTCGGCTTATTAAATGGGGGTTTCTCCAGTGGCGTTGCTTGTGGTTATAAGAATAGGTATTACTTTTTTAATGTTTGTATTTTAGCAAAGTTTCACAAGTAAACAAACTATATAATAATATGTATTTAATAAATATATATCAGTATTCAATTATTGCTACTACGCTTTACAGTTTGTTTCGCATAGAGTTGACCAATGTTTCCATATTGTATCCTTCTCTCAGTTTCTTCCAAGCATTTCTTATTCTTTCCCATAATTCATCGGTTTTGTTTGGTGCAAAATGCCTGGTATAAATTTTTGTAGTTAAATAGCCTCAAACATTTTCGATGGGATTCAAGTCCGGACTTCTTGCAGGCCACGGTAATAAATTGATATTATTCTCATCAAACCATCAATGAACAACCCCTGCTGTATGCACAAGTCAGTTATCCTGTGAAAATAATGGTATCAATTACGTTAACAAAATTAATTAATTAGGTAATATCTTGCCTGTTGAAAAGTAAATTGATTAGGAAAGACTTCTCTTACAGATGGCAGCATCACATTTTGCAAAATGTTGCGATAATTTTCAGCATTCAGTCGACCATTAATTCTATATCATGCCCCAGATCCGTGAGCATTGATCCATCCCCATACGTTTACAGAGAATCGTCCACTACTTCTTAAGGGTTGAACATAATATTGCTCCTCAAATCTTGAATTTTGTGGTCTACACACCCTTAATCGTCAATGATTGAAATACCTTTTCACCTGAGAAAACAGTCGTGTTCCAAAAGTCGTCGATCTCATTCAAATAGTCAGTTGCAAATTGTACTCCTCATTCTTTGTTCTCTGGTGTTAAAAAAACTTTTCTTGCAGAAGTCTCTGCTGCCAACGATTTTTAATTTGGAAGTGCAGCTCTTGCTCACATGCAAATCTGTTGCGACTCGACTCAGCGATCAGTTCTCTTCCAGTTTTGTAATAGCTCGCATTTTCTCTGCTTATGACAAATGTCTGGAAATTTTCCGAGTTTTCAGTTCTATGACAGTTGATGACAAACGTAAACATCAAAACTCGACGTCTATGATTAGAATATCGTATTACAAGCTAAAAATCTGCCGTGCACTTTGAGTTGGCCGCAACGGTACCTAAGATCTCATTGTTTTAGAATTGTTTCTGACAATGGCATGTGTCATTTAGAATCTCAAAATAATGAAAAGAAACCTCTTGTAAACGTTGGACTTTGATATTTTCGAGAAGTGACAGAAATTTCACTTTCCGACCAAGAGATGGAAGTGTTGAACTGTCACTTTCCACCCAAAGGGAACACTTTTCAGATAGGATAACGTATTTTCCAACCTCATGCAGGTTAAAAATAGGTATAATTACCATAATGTTTGCAAAAAAACTCCACTACTGCAGTTGTAACGTCTTGTAATTATAAAAAATAGCCACGGAGCTAAATATGAAGAACAAGGTACGCGAGGAAGAAGAATTATTTCGTAAATATTTAATCACTATACAAATTTGTCAATTTTTGTTTACAAGTTTACAAATGTTAGATAAATGTTTCATTTAGCACTTGTTTCCAGGAAGAGTATATTGGTACTTTATTGGAATTTCAAAACTGCGCAACAACTATACGACTAGCATTTGTAAACATTAATTTTAGAAGATACAATATATTAATAAATACGTAGTCAGGTAATGCGAGTGAAGCTAATTAAGTATCATTCAACAGGGTGGACATTCAAATTATTAACGTGTCTTAATACAGGTACCTGTTGCAGAATCAGCTATAATCGGCAATTTCCAAACTACGGGTGAAAGCTGCAAGTGCCCTTTCCATTTCTTATCTTGTAATTCACTGACCTGAAACAAAGCAACAATTCAAAAATATATTATTTAGTACTTAAATTAAACCATTGCATACTGTTACAACAATAATAGCGACTACTTGCAAGATTTCACAGAGCGAAATGACACTACTGCTATGTAAAATTGTGGTATTAAGAACATTTTTGAAAAAATAACCGTCAATATACATAATTACATAACCTCAAAGGAAAACCTAGCAAGTATATTTGCTTTCCTGAATGAACTATTTTATTGAGGCACCAAACACCAACAAATATTCCACAATTCTGTTGCAGCTACATCAAATACAAATATATAACGGGATACGGAAAGTTCGTGCCCCACATTTCGTTCCCCACATTTCGTACCCCACATTCCGTTCCCGGGATATTTCGTCTCCCCACATCTCGTACCCGGAAACTTCGTTCCCGACCGAGCTCATTTGGTCTCCTAGATTACAGGGTGTTGAAAAACGAGTGCAGCGATCGGAATGCAGTTAGAAAAATGGAAGATATTGTAATTAATTTATTTATTATAATAAACTTATAAGAACAAAATAAATTGTACTTATAAAAAATGACGGATTAATCTAAGTATCTTCTTGATATTTTGTATAGAGCATTATTTCTCATTCTGAACAACTTTTCTTAGTAATATTTTGCCGTATCATGAACAAAAAGGGTAGTTTACCTGAAAAGAAGATAATTTTTGCTTAACTGTCAAGGCCGACTTGTTTTTGAAAATGTGAAAATTTTCTTAAAATAAAATGTTATTTCCTCTTGTAAACTCAAGCCGGGGACATACTGTATATAGTTCTTATAAGTTTATTATAATAAATAAATTAATTAAAATATATTTCATTTTTCTAACTGCATTCCGATCGCTGCACTCGTTTTTCAACACCCTGTAATCTAGGAGATAAATTGAGCTCGCTCGGGAACGAAGTTTCCGGGTACGAGATGTGGGGAGACGAAATATCCCGAGAACGAAATGTGGGGAACGAACTTTCCGCAAACCATATATAACTCCAGCAAAAAGGTCCAAAAGCCCGAAAAATAGTGTAATGAACGACTTTCGGGATTGGACCGTGTTTCAGAAGTTTCGCCTCTGGCGTAGTTCACATATTGGCTCACCGTCCTCTTTTGCCCACCTGCTGACGAAGCCCCTTATGAAAGTGGACGAAACGTTGAAATAATGACACGATCAAATCCCTGAAGTCGTTGGTTGCATAATGACAATGGCCGTGACAGCCTCCGAAATCACCAAGAAATAGTTTCTGCACTATTTTTAAAAACTAGCGTATTTGTATATAGTCTATAGATGACCAGATGAAGCATAAACATATTTTTATTCACGCTAACGTTGTCTTTCGATTGTAGCATTTTTATTAAGCTAAAAAGAAATATAGTTATTCCATTAATCAAATCTCCCGTACACCAAAATTTATCTACAACTGTTAATAGTCCCTCTATGTATTTAATTGCTCGCGAATCTTTATAACTTTCACATAACCATTAAAAATTAAAAAGTAGAATTCCTTTCAGTCACAAGATTAAACGTCTCTACGGGAAATATTCAAGCTGAAGCGCAACTGTAACGAAAATGATAAAAACGCAGAGTTGCGCGAGCTTCCAGTTACACTCCCGCGTGTGTTTTTGCTTATAAATAATTCGCTATATATTCTCAATATTTAACGTAGTGCCTCTAGGAGTCGCTGAAATGTGCAGGGCCCCCAGCCGAAGTGCGGACCTTGCTTTCGTTCCCCATTATTTACGAGTTTATTTCTAATTTAATCTAAATTAATTTATTCATAACAAGTTTGGCAAAGTTTGCGGAAGCGAGAACAAATTTGGTAATAGATTAGAAGCTAGCTCGCCCACGTAACGTGCAGGGCGAATACTGAAAATTGGACCGGCATTATCAGCGGAATTTCGGATTGACGTACAGGATTAGCCACAACTTCGTAGATATTTTACACATTTTAGGCCCAAAAGATATTTAATTAATAATATCATCTAAACGTGTAAAAGGTATACATATAATATGCAAATAATTGTTCTATCCATCCAGAGACAACCTTAAAACTGAATTCAATAGAAATTAAAATTTTAGCTATATAGTTCAGTTTAACCTTAACACATCAATCTATATTCCCAACGCGCTATTGAATATTAAAAAGTCAAATTGGTTAACATCTGCCAACTACACAATACACTGGGAAAAAGCTATGAAATTGTGATAGCTTTTCCCCACACATCTTATTTTGTTTTGAACAAAATAAAATGTTTTCATTAGTGACACGAGAGAATAACCAAATAAAACACTATTTTTAGAACACATCTAAAATATAATTTACAATGACAGCTGTACTACAAATAAAATAAAACGTATTTTTGATTCTAGTATTTAACTGTCTTTCGATTTCAGGCTGAAACACCTGCACATATCCTCCAACCTACACCTTCTTCATAAAATTTTATTTAAACGCCCGAAAGCGTTCAAAGCTTGAAACCCACACACGCCCTGCACCATGTGCATATGAAGTCGCTAACAAATTATCAGCTATCGTTGAATCAGTTAAATCTGCTCTAACACGCACTTCTCGAACTGTAAATCACTTTTTACTTGCATTTGCCCTATCGCTTTCTCAGCGTTGGTTCAGACGCCGAACCAGTCACTCAAGGTTATTACGTTAGAAAGTTTGGAAAAGAATTAAATTGCTTCCTTGCTCGCCTATCATAAAACTTGGCATTTCCGATTCTATTCCGAACCTCTGGAAGAAAAAGCGGGTAGTTCTAGGCTGCTGGAGTGCGTGTTATAAAACGCCGCCATATTTTGCTCTACGGCCGGGAGTTTATGCAAACTTGCACTTCCAGCTACAATGAGATGCTGGATGAAGTGAAGCAAGGGCTGCTCCTACTCAACTGTTGGGGAGCATGTGTTTTGTGGAATAATTCGCCCCTCGATGAAATTTAACCGCACGAAATTGGAGAGAGCATGTAAAATACTATTCTGGCAAAACAATACAACAGGAGGTTAAAGTCGTTAAGCGTTGAGTAAACACGAGGTTAATTAAGCTATCAATTATTACCAGACGATAAAACGACGCTCGTTCAAAATACAGCTAAGTACTAGTACATAAATTCCGTATTTCTTCATTTACGTGGCGCACAAGGCATCAAAAAAGGTCTTTTTTGCATTAACAAATTATATAATATAAAATAAGGGAAGGTTTCTTAGTTAATAAACATAATTTTCCTTGAGCGAACTAAACCATCTCTTTAAGAAGAACATTTCTATGCCGTGGCGGCTCACTATAAGAAGCCAACGAGCGAAAACCAGTCATTCAAGAATTTTCTTATTCCGAAAAAAAAGTTTGTACGATTAATTTTTATATCATGATTAGGTAACTACACGATAAACGCTACTTGCTTTCCGGGCGGGTACAGCGGCAAGAGGTAGTACTAAATATAATAATATTTTAGCTTTTAATGGGAGCCACGTTCGCGTAAGCTCAGGACTCAAGCAGGTTCAATCTGACCTGACTGCTACGATTACGGGCGCGTGTCGGTATTCTGATTACTAATGTTTACACATTTCGCACGAAGAGTGTCTGATGAAAAAACGCCACGGCCGCCGAGCATATTCGGAAACTACCAATATACCATCTTAAGACTACGATCAATAATTTACTGCTAAATTATCGCAGATCTTGAAATAATATACTTACGTCAATATTTACGTAGCTCAAACAGTGGAGAGGCAATAATAATTGTTTGCCCGAATGATACCTTTAAATGTAAAATGAAAAAGAGACAATCGATTCAATTCATCATGTTTTATTAGCTTGTACAGTTTGGTAAATGTTTTCCCTATATGCTAACTTTTCCCGGTCCATATGCGAAATATTTAGATTTCGGGATATCGGAATCTATTTTTGTCTGTAAGGTGGAAAATGCATTTTACGTTTGGTGGTTGGATCTGCCATCAAAATTCTTCACGAGCCGCTACTGTTCTATAGGTAAATCATTTTTAAACAAATCAACTTCATCTGAATAGGTTCAATCTAATAAAAAAGGGCAACAAAACAATGATAGTTGATAGTTTCGAACGAAGTTTCCATTTAAACAACATAAGATGAGTTTTGTAACTTAGCGACATATTTATTTAAATTTTCTGCTTGGATCAATATATTAGCTACAGAAGATTAGGAAATTCTCTAGACAGGTGGTTTACTACTCTTTGAGATAATTCTGATTTTAAACGCAACAGGAATGAAAGAATACAGTCCCCATGACACATTTAAATATTGTTCTCTGAATGTCATTTTTTGGCAGTGGTAAGAGTGACAGACTAGTGATCAGCGGTCCCGAGTTCAAACCCCGGGGGAGGCAAGAGTTTACGAATAATAGCGTACAATATCAGTCCTTCTCAGGACTAACCAGGGACACCTGAAGACAGGAGTAGATCAAAACTCCCAAAACGTGGTGTGATATACAACCTAGACAGTGGAAAAAGTCCGATAAAAACACATTACATTTACATATATCTGGAATAACATTCGTTAAGAACGAAAGCATCGTAGCATTCTTTACAATATCAAATTGCAATAGATGATTCAGGTTTATAAAATATCCCACAAGTACTTAACACTCTCTTTCCATGGAAAATGAATTCCTCTCTCAAAATTCTATTGAAACGATATATACAGTGTGATAATAAAGCTTGGAACATAATTCATAATTGAGTTATTTAATGTTTAAAAGAAAACGCTCGACCAGGTCAATTTTATTTTTTAAATAGCCAACTTATAACGTAAAAATGTCACTTATGACGTCATCATAAGTTTTTGCAAATGACAACCCTATTTTTTCTGTTTTTCCATGGACCTTACTACTTAAATGATGATGGAAAAAATGGTACCTTACATAACAACTGTTTTGAAAAAGCATATTTACTCTAAAAAATTGAAACGTAACTTTAATTGAAAAACATTTATTCAACACAAAAACACAAACAAAAATTAGCGCAAATGCGCAAGTGTTGATAACTTTAGAAAAGTGAAGTAAAACCTCATTATTCTAAAGAACACTCGTCAAAAATAAAAACAGAGAGAAACTATTTCTTATGCTTAATTAAAGTTACGTTTAATTAAAGTTACGTTTCCATTTTTTAAAGTAAATATGCTATTTTTTCAAAAAAATTGTTATGTAAGGTACCAATTTTTTTCCATCATCATTCAAGTAGTAAGAAGGTCCATGGAAAAACAGGAAAAATGGTTGCCATTTGAAAAAATTTATTATGATGCCACCGTTCAAAAATAAGTGACGTCATAAGCGACATTTTTACGTCATAAGTTGGCTATTTAAAAAATAAAATTGACCTGGTCGAGCGTTTCTTTTTAAAAATTTAATAACGCAATTATGAATTATGTTCCAAATTTTATGATCACACTGTATATATCAAGGTCTCCGATGTGGAATCTGTTATGAATGATGTTTTGATCCGTAATGAGAATTCAAGTAGATAACAGAATAAATTATTTAAAAAACTGCACTTAACGTAGAGCATCTTTTCCTTTGAAACTAGTACTAATATAATTTGATTGCCCATAAATTGATGAATGATAAGGAATTCATTTAGCGACTATGGAACATAAATTACTCGCTAAAATGTCGATTCAAATAGAAAGAATAACAATTCAGTTCATCTTTAATCTGAAATGTTGAATGATTGATGTTTGAATCCATAATAATAATATACAACATTATTTAAAAATCATCACTTAGTTTAAAGAATATTTTCCTTTCAAACTAGTGCTAACACGGATGGGGCCATTATTATACAGTGTAGAAATTAAGGAAGGCATAAATTCAAGAACTAAGTTATAGATTGCATGCATTAAGGGAGATATGAATATGTTTTCCCTGAGGTCTGTAACTCAACCGAAGGGAAAAATATGATTATCATCAGTGATGCATATAATATTTTTTACCTGAAAAAGTCAAGAAAGTCAAACTTTCAAGGCTATTTTGAGTCTAGAAAGTTAACCGTTACACGGCTAGTACAGTAATATTTTACCTGACTGCTATTACTGCACTAGTCGTGTAATGGTTAACTTTCTAGAAACCTAATGTTCTTTAACCGACCTGAACGCTGGTTTTTTAAACGACTGTCAAAATGCCGTTCTCAAAATATCAAGGTTATGAATCAGTTTTATGCTTTTATGCTTTAGTTAGTGACTTTATTGGCGATTTTCAGGTAAAATTTTACAGATATCTTGGGCTTAAAAGTACTTGGCCTTACAGCCTTGTACAATATGCTCCTACGTCAGTAAAATATATGTATTATATGTAAATAACTATTGTTTTACTGCGTAAATAACTATTGTTTTACTGCATCAAAAATCTATCAATTTCGGCAGCATTTAGCGGCCGCAAACTCCACTTTTTTGTACTGGTAACTTTTACTTTTCTGCAGTAATAATTATAACAACAAAAACTAACAACCATTTCCATTGGTCGAAATCAAAATACACACTTCTCCGACTTATTCGACTAAACTGTCATTTTATAATCAGAAAAAACACTTCAAAAGCAGTAGAATCAAAAGTTATGTATGTAATCACGAAAGCGGACTTTAGACTCGCCTTATTTATGTGCCTCGCTCTCTGCGCTCGCTTAGCCGTAAACTCTGGCTCGTCACCAACGTTTTTAATTTCATACTTGTAACATAAATAGCTATTAGTTACTAGGTTATTAGTAAAATTCATATTTAAAAAAAATATGTAAGTAACATCAAGGATTGCCTGAACGTATGGTTGCTGCGACGTTGTTTGTAGTTGCGTGGTTACGATGAGATTGAGGGAGGAATACAGTCAGACCTCGCCGTTCGCGGGGGTTACGTTCCAGAAGAATGCCGCGAAGCGCAAAACCGCGATGCGCAAGTAAACACATAATGATAAAAACGGGGTTAGGTTCCATAAACTAGATTTATTTATACCGGGTGGCCATAAATATCTGATATCACATTACCTTTGGAATCAACACCGCTTTATTAAAGTGATGATTCCAACTAAACTAAATGTCATTAATGTCATCACAACTAAAATTCCTATCTGTCAAAAATTATTACAGATAGCAATAACTAATCGAGTTGGAACAGGAGATTTTTATAATCAAGTCGTATTTAAGAAATGGTGTCAATAACCTTGCATTTTATTACATTACATACCAATACTTATTATAATGTTAACCAACATTTATAAGTAGCTAATTCCATGGCTACCGGGATCTCAGATATTTATGGCCAACCCGGTACTACGCAACTTCAAAAAATTCAAAAATACATAAACGTGAATATACAAACTAAAATTCCATACGTAACATAAGTCTGTCACTTGAATCTAGAGCTTGAATGTCCATTTGTTTATTCAGGTTATAATTTTACAATTTATTTCAGGTCCGATTTGGTAATAAGAGATTCAAAGGAATAGGCTCAATAAGTGTGTTTAAAAGTTCGTGATAAATTATGTTATTTAGGTGTTCATGACATAAACCGCATGCGTTTGCTTTATTTACTTACGGCGGGTCTTATGAAGGTCACTAACCTGATGTTAACTTTAAATTGCTGTTAAAATAAACAAAAGCTCATCAAAACGTTGGCGCTTATGACATGTTATTCATAAGTAAACAAATTTTTATGCGCTTTTGTTTATTTTAACAGCGAATAAAGTTAACGTTGACAATTCCATCCGCAAACGGCAAAGCAAATATCCCCGAACGGCAAAGAAAAGGGAGCACAAAGGTGTCCCGCGTAAAATCAAATCAGCGAACCGCAAACCCGCGAACGGCGAGGTCTGACTGTATTTTGAAAAAAACCCTAGGGAGTTATGAGTAGCTTTCATGTTTTCTATCTATGATGAACGTTAGCAATACCATGTTGCCAGTAAATAAATGTTTATTTTCAGGAAAAAAATTTCAAAGGGTTGTAGTTATTCAAATTATAGCGCATTTGTTATATTAGTATATTACGTTACAAGATCGGTAAGTGCCTTCGAACAGGCCGAAAAGAAGTTAGAAGAACGTGGCCTGAAGGGCTGAGTTTTGCTATTTTTGAGGACTGTTTAGTAAGGCACTTAACCATCGAATCTGGTATAACATTTTTTGCGCAATCAACTAATAAAAATAAAAATACCATTGAATATGATAAATATTGTTTGCCTAAATAAAGTGGGTAATCATTTCTATAGCAACTAAATACAAAACAATGTTCTATAGCAGTTCTATAGGACCATTATTATGATAACGGGCTTGTTGTTTTGTTGTTGTTATACCAACGAACAAGGATACGGGAAGTTGACCGTCACAGATAACGAACCCGAAAACAAGTAAAAGATAGATTGAAAGTGCAAAAAAGTTATTTCAAGATTTGTGTATCATTTGTTATAAATGTTATAACGTCATCAATATTTTTTAAATGACAATCTATATGTTTTTTATTTATTTTAATAACAAATTTTAATCTCTTTTCAACGATATACAATTTTTTGAATAGGTTATATTGGAAACAATATGAAAAAATTACCCCAAAGTTCAAATAGGATAGTTACCTGGACAAAAACCGATGATTGTACATTCATTTGGTATGTTGAAATTATTGTCAATGTCAAAAGTAATCTCTATTAAATTTTTTTGTTTCAATCCCAGATAGCCAGAATCACTCCTTTATTTTCTTTTTTGTTTCTTCACTAATTTCTTCGGGTGACCGGATAGCCCCGCGAGCAAATACTCGCCTGTCGGGTGGCCGGCCCGGGTTCGAATCCCGGCGACCCTAGAGTTTAAATCCAGGTAACTAGAATTGTTCTGTTAATTTCCTCCATCTTTACTATATGAACTTCTATTTTTATTTCTAATGTAACTTATTTAAAATTGCATGCCGTTGAAAACAGATAAAAACTACCGAAATAAATTAAAAAAATATAGGTTGTCCTTTAAAACATATTGATGACGTCATAATATTTAAAACAAATTATGTAAAAATTTGCAAAATCACTTTAAAATACGTGCTGCAATTTAAATTTCTACACCTCTTCGAGAGTATTTTTCAGAAACGAAGATTAACAGAGTTGCCGAATGTATGCCCTACTTAACTTCCACACTGTATATAACAGCAATGACATAGCATGAACAAGAAAACAGAATGCTTGAGTAAAAAAGAGGTAGTCATACAGAGAAGCTATTTTAGTAAACGTAATTAGTTGACAGGCCATAATTAAAATGAGCGTCAAGCCTACGAAACTATTTGGTATTGTTTACCTCTTTTTTACCCATGAATTGCCTTCTAGTTTCTTGTTCATTCTATCTCATTGCTGTTGCATATAGGTTACCTAAAATTGTACGAAGCATAGCAATTCCATGAGTTGGAAAAGGTTCAAATACTATTTGCCATAAGAGTAACCGAAATGGAAAATGCAAGAATGATTTTGGAAGCTAGGCAACAAGTAGGTACAATAGCTACCTCTGGCTTATCTACCAAACTAATTATTGCATTTTCCATTTCGGTTACTCTTATGGCCAATAGTATTTGTACCTTTTCCGACTCATGGAATTGCCATGTTCCGTACAATTTAGGCAACCTGTATAATTATCGCCCTATCGGTATAATTTGAAGGTACTAAAATATTCCTAGATTAAAATGATTTCATTTAGTAACTATGGAAACAGATTTCAGTCCCAAAACTTTTGTTGAAGTTGCGTTGAACACCAATTATTTTGAGAGGGTACCTCTAAAGTGAAAATTTAAATGGATGATAATTTAATACATGAGGATTCACATAGACAATACACTTGAATATAGAAAAGTCCGTTTAGCTTAAAAAAGATTTTTCTTTGAAACTATTGCAAAAATATTCTACATGAAAAGCAAAGCTATTATTGTCTAGAACTTCTATTGTAGTTGCGTTCGGCATCAGTAGCACTGGAATGAAACAGTTAAAATTTCCAAATGTGTTAACTCGCTGTTATAGGATATTCAGCAGAATTAATAATATAGGAGTACCATTATACACTGTTGAAAATCCAAGTAATCGATTCAGCAGGCGCCCACACTGATACATTGATACGATTGGCATTTAGCCTTCACGTAAATTTAAATCAATATATGAAATTCTGTTGACAATTTCTCCAGAAAGATAAATTACTGATCATTTCTTAAATGAATAAAAATGAGCTATTTACAAGATATTTGAGAAAGTCCTTTAAATTTCACTACTGTATCACATCTCAGCGATTCAAATAAGTGAGAGGTTTTCAACAACACGTCAAATGCCACAAAAGCTATCATTAAAAGATGATAATAATAGTAAGAAGTAATTATGGGTTCTTGTAAAACAAATACAATAAGGAATTTACATTTTTCGGAAGACAAAACGATGAACTTCAGCTTCAAAACTCAGCTCGTTTAAATTGTATTTCCGCCTCTCCTTAAATACGCTCTTATTATTCAAGTTTGTCTTTATTTGTTCCTGTCGCTATTATTTCTTGTTAAGGAAAGTGGCTATTTATTAAACAGTTATCTACAGAGCGCGCGACGCTTTGTTCATATCAATTCACAGTTTTTTAGCATATCCAGTTTGTGAAGTACGACTTTTAAGAGTTATTAAAAATACATCAATAATGCCCGAAATTTGCCAAACACAAATTTCACATCTCCCCAAAATGTATCAATACTTTGAGCCTGAAGACAAGGTTCGTGGTTTCAACGATTTTCCAAAATCCACAAGTTGTAAGTAGTAAGTAAACAATATGCAAGTCTTTAAAAATTGTTTTTATGAGACTACTGCCAATGTAATACGATATCTACGAACATAACATACCGTCCGACTCCATAATTGTGTGTATGTGTAAGAATTTGCTTTTCACGTTAATATTGAATATCATGCCTGTGCGGACTCACCGTTAATAATCAGAATACCAAATCGGTACATCAAAGCTTCAAAAGGCTTCTGTTAAAATATGAAAGCAAGCTCAAACCAAACTCCCTTTCCCAATATGAAGGCTTTGGTATACAACATAGTTACCCTTTACTGTTTCTACTGGATAAAATTTAAAACTGCTTTGTCAATGGTATGAGATTTCATTGTAAAGGTCCGCATATCTTGCTGATCGCACTGCGCATATTCTGCTATTCATGATTTCGGAACATTGTTTGAAATGTTGCGAAAGTGCAATCACACAAAATTACATTATTTATTTTTTGTAAATATGCCAGAAAATATAAATTTTAGGCAACAATATAATCTTAAGAAAGCGCGGTTTTAAGAAACAGAGAAACCGATAAATAAAAATAGAAGTTCAGTTTTATGGATTTAACTTAATGTTACCGTTGTTTTTTTTTACAGAAAGTTTATATAATTCCAAAGAAACTATTTTTTATTTTCCTTCTATTTTTTATTGAGTCTTTTTATTTAGCAACTACGGTTTCCAGTAAAAAATTACGCCATACCTCAAAATAACAAGCTTAATAAAAATTACTATCGTTTTATTAAGCACAATGTATTTTAGCACTTTTCCCTTTCAGTTTGTTTCTACGTTGCATAGGTAAATAAACTAACTTAAACAAAGTAGGAAAGCTGCACTGCCTTTCGTATTTAATCTATACGTTTGCTTATTAAATCTAGTTACTGTATAATCTGTCCAAGGACAATTTATTAATAGCATGATTACATAAATATATAGTATGTAGGGAATGCTCCAGTGAACATTCTCCTTTGACTACTTAATTTAACGCTAACGTATAATATATTGAATAGTTAAGAATACTGTTACATTCGTCTTCTCCCGCGTAGAATTTCGAGCGCACGCTGCTGATCTTAAGATAGCTGGAAGGGATGATTTTGCGCTGAACGTGAGGCAGGCGACCGACGTCTACAGAGGCCCAGAGGAATAGTCTTGCACTCGTCATCGAGCAAGGAAATTACTCTTGAGCGGTCCTTTACTCTGGCGCGAGCTAGTTATTTCTGGGTTAAGGAGAAGGTTGAGAGGAATTTAGCGACCCGCACGCGGCGTTTTTACGATTTTGTGATGCCATAGCAAGCAGAAGTAATATTGCGGTTGTAAAAAGAAGCGTTGGTTACTTCGCACAATCAAAACTTCTACAGCGCTTAAACCCTTGGGGACTCAAAAGATCGGTTTTGATCGGTCCAGAATTGCACATCGCTCTGAATCCTTTCCTGGGCGTTGGATTCGTCCCAACGCCTCGAGGAGTGCCTCAAATCTTTTACCGAACAG
This sequence comes from Agriotes lineatus, assembly GCA_940337035.1. NCBI lineage: Eukaryota > Metazoa > Arthropoda > Insecta > Coleoptera > Elateridae > Agriotes > Agriotes lineatus. The sequence continues at coordinate 30,170,101 of OW679197.1, read as the reverse complement.
CGTGTGCCATCCCGTTAGCCTCTTGGTTACTTTCCCGAAGTTAGGGTTTTGACCATATCGCCCCCTCCCCCACATTGAGATCGCCGTTTCTAGCGGGAAGTCAGCCGCCTTACCTTCAGAAATTGGTATTGCAAAAATTACTGCATCAAGCTGCTTCCCCCCTCGTCGATAAAATAGTTATGCCTGTTTTGTGTTATAATTGATATTTTGCTGTTTACATAGGTGTTATTGGTAATCGTTCGCCTAACCAACACCAAGTTCGAATTTTCCCCTTACAGGAAGGCTAAACGCCATTTGAACATGTCCGCTCAGTTGGCCAGTCGGCTAGTAGAGTAAAATTACATTCCCATAGAATGTACCACCGTGACGTCACCTTTTACAGAATTTCCCACTTAGCTCGTCCTAGTTTCATAACGCCGGTCCCCGGCTACTCGCCCAAAGTTTTTGCTTGTATTTCTTGTGTTCAACGTAACGAATACATTTTCATTGGAAGACAAACAATATGCAGTCGCGTTTACAGGTAGTAGCTGAGCAACACCAAACAGAATCAAAGTAAGGTAAATTCATACAACAAATACGACTCCAAAATTAACGACCCCTTAGGACGACTTCTTTTGAGTTGGGATCGTCGCAAACATCTTCAGGCTACAGTCAATACCTTAGTGGCACCTAAGAACTAATAACATCACTTACTTCTCTACCGAATTGACTTTTATACCTACAGCTACGCTTTCAGAGTAAACCCCACTAAAACGAGCCTTGTGCATCTTTTATTTGGTTAATTCTCTTTAAAAATGTAACAATACGCTTACTTTCAATTATATACTTCTTCTTTTATATACGTAGGTAATAACTAATAACTTCTTTTTCTACACGCTTCAGTGGATGGCGATATCCAACGCTTTGCCAAACTCTTCAAGGGTCTGCCTAAATTTCTATTTCCCCTTCGCTTTAAGTCTCTTGCTACTTTCGTAAATGTTACATGTACCAATTTATGTTCATTAGCTCTGATATGCCACCGATCTTTTTGTTGAGAGTTGCTTATAGTTTTGTTGCATGCGACGCTAGCACAACTGTGTCATCAGCAAATGTGGTCTGAATGTGATTACCGGTAAATATCCTGTGTATACCAAATACAAGACCGGTTCTAGCACACTCCCTTGTGGGACTAACACAATTGGGTATAAATCTGTATATTCATCGTATCTTGTCAGGCCATTTTCTATCTTTCCTTAATTCGGATAAGTAAATAAACATTTAAAACAGTTTTGGTACATAATCGGCGAGCCCGCCTGTATATCGGTCCCGTTTCGACCATCTAGTATATTTTATACGGCAGCTGTCCGTATCACACAAAAATCCTAGCCCGCACGTGACTCTTGGTCCCGCTCAGCAGGCTGATATTTCGCGCGAACCTCTATATAGTCGCTTTTGTAACTGGTGATTTCATAGCATGCAGGAACGCTCAATTTCAACTTATTCAAAATTTAGCCCGTGAGAGCGAGTGAGACCTTCCCGAATTTTTATATAAAACGTCTGTCGACCTCCCTCAAACCGAGGCAGCTGCGGTGGTATGACGCGAGTCCTTGGCTCCCCATTGGTCGCTCCGGCCGCGCGTGACGGCAGCTGGACGCTTGGTTGCTTGAAGCGTCAGACAGTGTCTGGCAGGCTACGAGGTTACAAGTGTCTCTGTTGGTGGTGTCCGCTTGCAGGCTTGGTTTGGTTCATTCATTAGTATGGGGTTGTGTTACGCCTAATTTTGTCCGTCAGTGTTTAGAAGTGATTAATCGCCGAGTGATCCAAATAACGGCCTTTCCCATTTCTATGTTTTGCCAAGGGGGCATGAACATTACACCCACGCTTGAAGCATAAAGGGAAACATCCCGGACGTCACTGCACCGACAAACGACGCCTACACCTGGCGCATTCCTTCCGTATCAGAGGCTGAGCTCGTACCCAGATAACAACATTGTGTCATTAAACTGTTACGCCAGCATGTGCCTAAATTAATAGTAGTGCCGTACATTGTTTCGCTGCGAGCTTGTCTTGTTTGTTTCGCAAATACACCTCACATAAAGTAACTATAGTGTCGTACATTGTTTCGCTGCGAGCCTGTCTTGTTTGTTTCGCAAATATACTCATATAAAGTAACTACAATGCCGTACATTGTTTCGCTGCGAGATGTCTTGTTTTACAATTAAAACTCATATAAAGTAACTACAATGCCGTACATTGTTTCGCTGCGAGCAGTCTTGTTTTTACGATTAAACTCGCATCACTTAATATTAGTGTTGTACACTGTTTCGCTGCAAGCAGTCTGGTGTTTGCAATTAAACTCACATACTCGTGCCGGGCGTCCCAATTGATGTCTGGCACACCCATGTGTGAATCTCACGCGTGTGTAATATACCTGTTTAGCAGTAACCGTCATATAGCTAGAACTAATTTTGTCTTGTTGAACGCCTCAGCATGCGTCGTAATTTTTAGGTAAAGCGCTTCCCAGCTGGGCGTATCCCATAAGTAGTTAGTACAGATTGTTATACGTGCCGACCACGTCGGTACCATGTAAGTTGTTGGTTGGTCATGTGAAGTGGCCCAATAGATGTATTAACTGTACCGTCTTATGATTTTTCCCTTATGTCTTGTGCATGTTTGTTTACAGGGTGACTGAGTCACCATATTACGGTCGATGTAAGGTGAGGAGCGGACGTGGTGGACACGCGCTGCAGGTAGGTTGTTGCGTTTGTCGCTGCGCTGCGGCTTCCAAAAGCAGTACTTGAGTATCTTTCGCCCCGTCTGACCTTCAAGGTCCGGTTGAACGTGGGTTTCTTGGTTCTGGACTTTGTGGCGCTCATTTATTCGGTAACACCCTATATAGATAGCAACACCCTTGCCCTGTGGTGCCCTGTGGTGTCTCGTTTTAGGACTCCGCCCACTCCCTGAGCGTATCTGAGCCGTGGCCTTTAGCCTGTTTCTTACGATCTCCAGGGTGAGCGTGCACATTTCCCGGACTTGTCTAGTTATCTGGTACTCACACAGTCGGGAGTGTCGATAAGTCAGTTTGATATTGTAACAATCTGTTGGTAAGGTACATCTTTAATAATACATACATTTGACATGGTAGCTACTTGAACGATGTCGAGAAAATTTGCTAAACACTATCTTTTTCTTTCCAAGTCGCTGCTTATTTTTTTCTAGTATTCGATGAATTTGCTCGACCGTACCATGATAAGTTCTAAAAGAATTTGTGGTTCTGTATTAATGTATTCTCTTTCAGGGCATGGTTTTACGTTCTAACATAATTTTTACGAAGTTGGACACAAATTAATTGGCCGGCACGAACGTCCTTCCACAGGCCTTTTACCTGATTTTGATACCATGATCATCTGCGCAACCTCCCATTTCCTTGGATCTCGTATGTACACTAACTTTGAGCGTAGGCTTGTAATTGATGTACCACTTGTTCGGTTATTAAATCAAAACCACGAGCTTTATTAGGATTAATTGTTTAATGGTGTTGTGGTCTCGTAGTTTATTTCATCGTCTTCTGTTAATTCCGGGGGTGTTACTTTGCTCAGGAATTCCTGTGCTGGAAGGCTTGGTCTAACCCTACGGCAGTTTTCAGTATGATTTTTAAATCAACTAAGTAGTTTTTCAATTCCTTCTTTGTTCTAAATATCCCCCAGTTGTCCGTTCAATAAGAGCTTAGCTTTTGTTGTCAGTGGTTTTGATGAGATTGTTGTTGCTATTGGTGAGCGATCCGATGATAAATCAGGTCTCGGATTGATGCCTTTAACGACATAGAAGTCATCTAAAACGAGGACCTTCCTACAGTCAATACGTCAATAGCTTGGTTAACCAGTTGAAAGTTAGTTCTCTTTCCTTTGAAGGATATGTCCTCGATCCCCACTGTGGGTGTTTTGCATTATGGCGGCCTCTAGCTATAACTCTGTTGCCAAAGGAGTTGAGGAACTGCGCAAAGTAATTTCTTGTATTATTCTGTTTGGGAGGCAATTGCAAGTGTAGTCGCTTGCGTGTTATTTTTGATATTTTTCCAGTTCTCATTATATTTGATACCAGATCTAACTATTGGCCAACATCCAAACCATGGCCAACTCTGATACGAAAAGAGAAATCATATCTAGTTAAACAAAAGTTAAGTATCAATCGACAAGGTGTAAATAGTGGTTGAGGAAATCAGAGTTATAAGTTCCTTCAACAAGAATGACCACATATTTGAAAGTTAGGTAAGTAACCTCATCAAAATTTCAATTCCGTACTTGTGGACACGGACTCAAGCAACAGGAATGTGATTAAATCCCAAACATTGAATGGCAAAAGTAATAAATTCACCTAGCATTCCATTATCTATTTCTGTGCCAGGAGTATATGTATGTAACTATATCGCTACATTAATGTTTTTTTCCCTTTTCGTCAATGAAAACTAAAAACGTTATTAATTATAGCAATTGCAACCTTGTCAAGTCGTTTTAGCAATCATAAAACAAATACAATGTCGGAGATGATATATAAATGTGCTCGTATATGATATCTAGGTGTAGCCTGTTTATTTATGTGATTCTAGCAGCATTTGAATTTTGTATATTACTTCCCTCATCTAAAGACGAAAGAACTATTGTAATCGTGGAAAAACACCTTTTGAGATTTCTTTAGGTCTTCCCGTTTCAGGGTCGCTAGATGACGAAAAACATGTTTTCTCAATTCCGCCTGCCTGTCTGCCCGTCTGGCCAGCTGTTAGCGGTATAGCTCCAAAACTATTTGTTGGAAGAAGACAGTATTTTGCATGCGGATGAAATGTCTACCTGGCTCGAAACCAAATACACTTTTGGTCAAATATATGTGAGCACCTTAAAAAAATAAGATGTCTATTTTTGCTGTAACTCATGAATATATTAAAGTAATATATTTCCGAAAGTGAGACCCAACAGATACAGGGCAATATAAAAAGGACACAAACATATGCAACAATCAGTATAAGCTAAAATAAGAGGCTTGCCGTCGTGACCGAACGAGACTAGCGACCGGGTCCGCGCGGGGTGATCCCAGGAGCTGAGGGAGGAGCCGAATCCCATCGTCTGCATCTTTTTTTTATTTGCAAATTGACGTAGTTCGTATTACCCAGTGTTTCCTTTTATTGTTTCAGTATTATTAAGACCGTTAAGGTATTTTTACCGCTATGTGGTGAGATTTAGCGAGGGAAGTTCCTACAAACCGCTTGCAGAGTTCGTTTGTTTAACAAATGTCACTCACATGTTATTGATAAATCTCAACCTTACTAAATAATAATTTAGTGGCTGTAATATAATATTGTAATAGAATGTATAAAACATTAGTGGGTTCACTTTAAGTTGGTTATCTTGTGATCATTGAAATTTAACTGATTAACTAGTACTAGTACATCGTGCTTGTTATAAAATTTTATGAATGATCCCCGCCTACTATGAATCACATAGAAAATACACCGACTGTAGTGCAGTGATTTACCTGTATCCTGTAGCAGCATGGGTTTTCTGAAATTGAGTTCGAATCCCGTTGGAAACACTTTCCAAGTTAAACGTAATTTTTTATTTATTTAATACACACATTTTATTCCTAACAATTGTCATAGTGATGCTACTTCTATCTCTAAACAAGCATGTTTTGATTTTATCTGAATGGCAACCCTTGTTAACGATTTGTATGAATGCTGTATTTAAGAGTAATGACTTTACAACCATATGATATCTATTATTACCAAAGACTTTTCACATACAGATTGTCTGAAATCCGTTTGGAACATAGGAAATTAATGAGTGCGACAAGGAAGACATAAACAAAATGAGTAGCAAGACAAAGATAGAATGTAATCATGGCTAGGTAAATTTTTAAACTAAAATTAAGTCAATGAAACAAACAAACGCTTCTTTCAAATATTTTATCTGTCATTATGAATAAAGTGAGGTTTAAATAATTAAAATAATTATGTGAACAATAGTATATTTAAACCCCACTTTATACTCTTAATGACAGATAATAGTATATTATGTTATTAGGAGCACTTTATGTGGCGAGGCTGGACGGGTTATCTGCTGAGCTGCGAGGCAGATAAGTACAGCCGAGCCACATAAAGATACTTTTGCTCCGAATAACATATAGTATTTTTTCTTCAATCGTTTTTATAACAAATTATTTACAATTTTGTGAACAAACTTCGAAGAAAATTACTTGTTCTCGTCAGCGGCAGATAATATTATCTGCCGCTGACGAGCGGCAGATAAAGTTGTGAGCGGCAGATAATAACTTTATTTGCCGCTGACGAGCGGCAGATAAAGTCGTCAGCGGCAGATAATAACTTTATCTGCCGCTCGTCAGCGGCAGATGATATTATCTGCCGCTTTGCAATAAAGTGACAAGTTTAGCATCATCAATCCAGCAGTATAATGCCATATTTTACTGCCGTTTGAAGAAAAAATATTTCTCAGAAGCGTTTGTTAGTCATTGACTTAATTTTAGTTTAAAAATTTACCTAGCCATGATTACATTGTATCTTTGTCTTGCTACTCATTTTGTTTATGTCTTCCTTGTCGCACTCATTAATTTCCTATGTTCCAAACGGATTTCGGACAATCTGTATATAGAACAAAAGATTTTTCAGCGAAATAAACTATCCTATTATTTCACAAATTTATTAAAAAAAAGGCGTTTTACCTGTTTTCAACTCAGGTAAGCACCAGCCCAGCCGTGTTAAAAAAACGTAAAGTTTGAACGTGTATGTGAACAGAATTTTTCAAGATATTTTATCTACTTCCGAGATGAATCACTGTTCTGGGAATTCCGGCGACGTGGAAGAATGATATTACCTACGAAAACAAGCCCTGCACGGCTTTTCAGATTACATTTTTTCTTATCCTTATTGGTGCAATAAAGAAACCAGGAGTAGCCGGCCATTGCTGTAGATAGTCGCGGCCGATAATAAATTTCTGCTGCAAACTACACGCAGCCTATACAGAAAACACCAAGCAGTACTTAAACGTACAATACGTAAAGTATACGAGGCTCCATGGGGACCAACCAACTCAAAAACGATAATCTGTTGCTGTAGATGGATTGGCCCGTCAACGCCAGGAATTATTCCTGTTTTATTTTTAGGAGTTCTATTTTACTGTTTTGTGTGGCTATACTCATAGGTTCGAAACATACATAAACAAATCAATTGATGCAATCCATCATCAGAATAAACCTAGGTTCTATACTTCCAATAAAGTTAGCAAACGGCGCTGCAGGGAAACTGTAAAGCCCTGTTATAGTAATATTAGACTGTGAGTAATTGAAACAAAGTGAAAAATGTGCCAATTTCATACGAATCACATATTATGCTAACTAATAATGTTGATTTAAATTGAGGTAGGTATTAAAAAATGGAGAAGTTTCCTATAAAAAACTCATAACATATAAGCAAAAAAAAATCCTAAAAAGAGAAGCTAAATTGGAAACACATCAACATCAGTTATTATCAAGATTTTGATTTATAACACTGTCTTAGCTAGAGCACGTTTATTAACAAGGTAGGTACACCTTTTAAATGATCCCCATTAGAATTATTAAGATACAACTTCCAGTGTTTCAGCAAATTATAAATTCCGTAGTGGAAAATCTTAGCAAGTTGTTGTGGGACTAATTCTCCCAAAGCCTGCTACCATCATCGAACTTTAAAAAAAAAGTCTTCTCGACACTTTCAACACGTGAAAGTTGTAACGCCCCGTTTCAATTTCATTTCAATAGCGCGTTATTGCGATTAGCACCTTCTTTCGGACCACCTTATATCTAAATATTACAGCAAAAAAACTCAGGTTTATCGCAGCAAGCGTCTACCTTTAGAGATAAACACCTGCAGCTTTCCTGTCGCAGCATGTTAGCGAGCATTCAATTCCGAGTAGGCCGCTGGAAAACAGAATCGCTCGATTAGTATTGATTTTTCACGAAGCACACCTTGCGGATCTAACTGTTGGGTAGGCTGAAGCCGTACTTGCTTTTAAACAAACGAAAGCCGCTAGTGCGTTGGTTCTTCGCAAACGGGCGCAGACAGCTTGGTAAGAATGCTCATTTAATTCCGATCTTTAGGCTGGCTCTCCTGCGTCTTCCAATAAACGAAAACCGCCGCGGCGATGTTTTCTGCACAATCGGCCGTGAACACCGTTGGTAAGAATGCTTCTTCTAGCTCAATTTCGCATACTAATTTCAATATCTAGGCCGGCCATGAAGCTATCATGAGGCCTATTCGGTCTCCCGATTTTGCTTCTACACGTTAGCCAGAATACCGTGCCGCCTCTTGTTCGCTGTCTTCTTAACAGTGGCGACCTTGGGATTCTAAGAATCATGCAGCGAATTCCGGCTTAGAAGTCGTCTTGGATAAGATGCAACGCACAAGGATCTCCCCTGCCGATCGCTGGATAATTGCAACTTCTCAGCGTTTTCTTGAACGAGAAAGGCAAAGACCGCCAATATATCAGTTCTTACTAAAGCCTTAGAAACTCAAACTGAAGCGTGTTTAATCACTCTTTTGATTCAATTCTTTATTAACGCTAAAGAGCGAGAATTTAATTGTTTCTAAATTGCTGAAATAATCATGTACCTGTATCTCAAATAAGCGGTCTCCTTTGGGCAGTGTGCATTTATGTCAATTGCGATAGCGCAGGTGGTTATCCTGAAGTTGTACTTTAAGGTATAATTAGCAATTTGTGACTTGAATACTCGAAAGTTAATTCCTATTTGTGGTTTATTAATTCATTTGATAGGCAGTGGTCCTACAAACTTAAATTGCTGTCACTTAGCCTAACAGCTTATACAGTGTGTCTGCTTAAGTTCGCACCATATGGAAAACTTTTTTATTATTCATTTTACGAAAAAAAGTTATTCTTTATAAAAAGTTCTGCATGGTCCAAAACTTAAAATTCAATAATCAGATACCAATTTTTTTGAGCCGTATACGAGTAATGTCAAAAAATATGAATTCTGCTCAAGAGTAAAGTACCTTTATTTGTGAGAATATCGAAAATTGTTATTAAGAAAAGTTGATTGGAATCGAAAACTACGTTCAAATATCCAATTACACCTATCTACGATGTAAATCAGGTTTTGTTATTTTTCACATTTTTTTAAAGTTGATTCATGTGGAAAACTTTATTTTTGACAATATCGAAAACTTTTTTCAGTTATATCTTTATTCGTTAAAACTTTGATAACCTTTACGTCTCGTAACCTCTATGTTGCATTATTTTGATGATTTTCCTGAAATGCTTCCATGAACCGATAATACAGCGTGAGTACTAAATATGGGAAAGTAATAGAGAAAGAACGGGAAATTGTGAATTATATCCTAGTAATGTTTTGCTGTTATGTTTCTCGCAAGTGTATCACCCCAACTTTCTGGTTACATGTCATTGGTGGCACTGTGTCAAAACTGACGCGGAAACTAACCCGCTAACCTCGAATTTGACATAGACTTGCAGTGTCACCAATGACATGTAACCAGAAAGTTGGGGTAATTCAAAATTACCCGCTCTTTCCCCACCTTTTAGTACTGACACTGTACAAATGACAATGGTTTTTTACATTTAGTACATAAAATATTTATTTGTGTAGCTAGAATGTATCAAATGTTTTTTTACCTCGCCACCGGTTCCTCAAAAATCTCCCATTTTTTAAAGCAAAAGTAGCATTTCGCATTCGAGACACATTTTTTTTTCGAAAACGGCATTAATATTGAAAAAATATATAGAACTGTCAACATGAATTTATATGACAGTTCATAAATAATTATAAAATGTACTTCATTGTGACACTGGAACTCTCAATTTACATATTGTAAAAAACTAATTAACTATAGTACATATTTATGTCTGGTAAATATCGCGTTTGAAGATTTGAAAGTTTGGTATAGATTATGGATTTTTAGTCTATTTATTAAGACTGAATACTTGTAAATGGTTGTAATAGGCAGTGTCTCTGGACCCACGTGAGTAACTTGCAATGCCATTCTCATTATTACATTATTTGGATTATTCGGTAACCTACGTGTGATATCTCGTACTGCATTGGCTTATCACTTAATCAGGCGCTTTCTGTTGGATTTTGTTTATCTTCTCTAATTCGCGAAGTTGTTCATTTGTCGCCGTGAGTCCAAGCGCGCTCGCTTAGTAACTTCCTTAAACAGTCGGACTTTCTAGGGTTACTTCATCCCACTGTGGTGGTGAAATCGCTTATTGGTTTTGTTTACTTGTTCAATCGAACGAGTTTGTACTGAACTCGTCTTTTATACAGGATTTGTAATTGAGTGGTTGCTGTATCTGTTATATTTTTCCCAATCATTACAGTTGGTTAAATGGAATCTGGGAAATACACTATCTGGTAAAGTTACTGAAGATAGCGGTTCTTATGGAGACTTCTGCCGTAAAACACATGCTGTTATTCTTACTCATTTTCAGCCGGTTTCAATAGTTTTTTATAAGTCTTTATTACTTTACCTGGGTTTGAAGATAAAACACTAAGCCGAATTACACCTGCGGTAAGTTTTCACAGGATACATTCCACCTTTGTGCGCTAATTGCGTCTAGCTATTTCACGGCTTTTCTTTGTATTTGGGTTTTATGGATTTACGGGATTTGAGTGTCTGGATTGTGAGAATGCATTTCTAGATTTGAGTTCCTAGTTGCGATTTTGGCTTCCCTTTTGGACGTTTTTTAGAAAGCTGAATTCAACAGATAGCCATAACCTTGCTTTAATCTAATTAAATATTTGACGCAGTTCTAAATGTATTAGCGTGAATAAGTTTGTGAGGTTACGATATTTAAATTTTCCTGTTTATGTCGGCTTTACCATTTATTGATATATTGATTTCTTAGTGATTTATATGTGTAATTTCGTGGTACCGTGTGCGTAAGCTTACTTTTGATATTAAAATATATAGTTATGCTGTGAACGCTACGTGTACGCGTCATGCGTTTGGTATTGGGTTGGCTTCAATTACTTACGTTTAGATATCTTATTTCGATACGAAATTACGAATTATACTATTTGTCTGTATTTATTGGTAATAAATATCACGTTAATTGCGCCGTATTTATGCCTTTTTCTTTCTATAACAGGTTACCAAAGAGCACGCACCTAATAAATTTATTTTTGAGATATGTCCCTTCAACTTAGATTCGCGAGCTGTTAAACAAACAAGTTAGTGGCGCCCTTATTTGGTTTTGATCATTTTAGTGTTGGCCCGTTGAAAGATATTTTGGGCATTCACAGCTGGCTATGCTACTTACATTGAAGTTTGCAAGATTATCATTAGTTTTTTCTGTAATTCCGACTATTAGAGCATTCAGCTGTCACAGTATATTAGACTACTAGAGCATTAAACTTAAATTTCTCATATGATTTTATGTCACAACTTTTTTACATGAAGATTGGCCATACGTTCCTACAATTTAGCTGTTCAGAATTACTTTGTTGTGTTTAAACGAGGTTTATATTTGAGAATATAGTTGCCAAATGCATGTAGTTTAGAAAACATGACACAACACCTTCATACGCAAAGTTGCCATATTTAAGCAGAATGAACTTTAGTAATTGTTATGTTTGTATCCAGTCAGTGTCAGGTAATTGAAGACATTTTTAATTAATAACATGGACAGTCTTACAATATTTTAGATTTTAAATACTTCTCCACACAGTAAGTTTGTTGGAGGTGACACAATATACAGGTTATACAACAAAATCAAAAATACGGTTCATATGTAACTAACAAAAATTCAAGACCAACCTTCATGCAAAAAAGGTGTAAACCTAGCATAAGTGGTATACTTTTTATGTTGCATAATACAGCAATCTAAATGTACAGTTGAAACATATTGTAACAAGCATACCTACTATTTCCATTAAATAACCAAAATGTGTTACACGGAAAAAATACAAGAACAAGTGATAAAAATTTCAAATAGAATAACACGAAAAACCAGCTAATCCCAACAGCAACTAATCAACTGCGACAAAAACAAATTGTATTCAATGCAAGTTATGCCATCAAATCCTTGGCGAATAATCAAATTATTAGCTCTGCTGCATCGAAATGAATGCATGGCGGGAGCAAATAGCCAATCGTCTAAAAGAGCACTGACCTATGCTGAACAGTCTCTACTTTTTGATTGCAAGCATCGGCAAACCTGTTTTAACTTTTTCTGGTGTTTTGTCTTGCTCGCAGGATCTATCGAATATGCTTGAGCAAGAACCTATGCCTACAACCGGTCTGCAAGCATCTGATAAACTTAAGTGCCTTTCACCGAATACGCGACCATATATAATCGCAAAGACTGTCTGAAGGTCGTCAATAGCGAAGGTGTTTAATAATAACTGCTGTGCTCGTATTTTCTCATGTTTACAGCCTGCACGTAACGTATTTGTTCGTAATTCCTTGCCATTTCCGATGCCACCGTTACAAAATAAAGTTTGTCGTATTCAATTTCACAATTTCAAATTGTCATATTATTCAGTGGTGAATTGGGGCCCGGTTTAATCTTTACTACTCAATTATTTCTTTTAGCCCGAGATGTTACCTAAGATTATTTAAAGAATGCTACATACTGTTATAATTGACTATGTTATAGTGGTCCTTATGTATGTAAATGGTTTTATGTTATAACAATATTTATTATGCGTTAGCTATTACGTCTGACTTTTATTATACTTTAGTTTATTTTCAATCAATTCTCTTTTAAAATGAATTTAAGTAACTCATTTACCCTTTTATAAATTATGAATTATCAATATTATTAAATATCTCTAGCTCCGGTAGAAAACATTTACTCTTAAAAAATACAGGTCGGATCCACGTACAATCAATACTGCTTTTATTCCTGAAAATTCGTTTTTTAATTGCGTTACAATTGGCACGTCTGTCAATGTCACTTCAAATTATGCAAGTGCAAAATCAATTAGAAATACCTTTTCGTTACATTACTTGTCATTCAACAAATATTAAATAGTAAGTACTCCCTTTTTATAATTCCCTCACTTCGCTCTTTCTATGTTTTACTTTCAGTTTAATAGATAAATACCTGTAGCCTGTCACCCGTCTATGGACCTCGATATGCTCCTTTACCAAGCCAAATGCATCCGGTAACCTCACAGAAATCTCCCAACGTCCAGAAAAATCCCAGCACGAACACTACCAACCACCAGGAACCGCAAAGATTTCCCAGCGAAACACGACAAGGCATCTACCACTTCTCCAACAGAACTGCCGAAAGTCATCAGAAGCAAACACCTTCCACGTCTTCCTTTCAAATTTCACAAGCCGTTGACAACCTAATACCACAAACCTCGACTAGATGCAAGTTACAAGATGTCTCTTCAATAACAAGCTTGGCGAAGTACAATTCCAGTAGATGAAAAACCTTTTATCTATATCATAAGACATTCACTCTGCTAACAAACTCTATGTAAAGCACTTCCACTAAAACCAGCCCCTGTTATCCAATTCAAATGATGTAATTAATTGACAACAAATAAACTTAGTTTTGCATCCAATTCCAGAAATTGCTGTTTTACATATGGCACTATCACCATATGCAAACTTGAACATCACTACATATTCAAATCTTTTAAAATTTCATTTTTAACTCTTCTTGCAAATTTTATTATAATGCACAACCCTTTACATACCAAACAGATTAAAAATCTTTTTATAAAGGATTTATTTTAGAAAATGATACGCTTACAAACGTATTACATTTTTTCAGTCCAAAATCATTTTACATTCTAATAATAAATAATACCTCCTTAGTGATATTGTTTAGCATATAATCCAAGTCCAACATTCTATATAATCTGTATCATATTTATTTAACACCCACTATTTTGAATAATATTTCGCGAATAGGTATTTGATATTAATCCTCCACTTTATTTCAGATAATAATTAAATTATGTTAGAACCTTTCTGTTTCTTATATGGCACTATTTAATTGAATTTCAATTCTATTTAATTTCTTTATCAAATACATATTAACAAATTTTATATCCTTCAAATACTTAAATTCATCTTTGTAATTTAATTCTGTATTCTTGTAACCTTTTTAATCTGATATCAAACCCTTACACTAAAAACCATTACAATACTTTTATACTATAGTTCATAGGTTACAACCATCTTGTACCGATTATGTTTTTGATAAATTTATTTGCAATACTAATCACGCCATGAAATCATATAATGAAGTCTAACACACTTGAGTTTAAAAAGACAAAACATTCACAAATTACAATAAATTCTCAAACATAGTCTCGTGTCAATTAGCCGGTATTGTTATATTCTGCCATCATCAGCTCTAATGCCATTTTATAGTTTTTCATATCATATATGATTTTCTCTGACGGTCACAAGAATTTCAAAAACTATAGCAAATATGTACAGATAGTGATGTAAATTACCCGGGTATTTATTTTTAGGGGTAAATACCCGGGGTATTTACCCGGGTAAATACCCAAAATGTTATTTAAGCTGGTATTTATAGACTCATTTACAAATATTATAAAGCTAATCTAATCAGTATAATTGATTGGTAAGTGAAGTTGCTCTACTCGAATTTTATAAAAACGTTCAAGAAAATAGCTGAACTGAGAACATTTACTGCTCAAAATACCGACAAAGCCATAACTATAAAGGTTGCTTAAAATTGTACGGAACATGGCAATTCCATGAGTTGGAAAAGGTTCAAATACTATTTGCCATAAGAGTAACCGAAATGGAAAATGCAATAAATACTTTGGTAGCTAGGCAACAAGTAGGTACAATAGCTACTTGTTGCCTAGCTACCAAAGTAATTATTGCATTTTTTATTTCGATTACTCTTATGGCCTTATGAACCTTTTCCAACTCATGGAATTGCCATGTTTTGTACAATTTTAGGCAACTTGTATATAACAGCAAAGAGATAGCATGAATAAAAAAAGAATTCAATTATTGAATAAGAAAGAGATGAACATAGAAACAAATATTTGAGTAGACTTGACGCTCATTTTAATTATGGCATATGTCAACAAAATGTGTCTACTAAAATAATTTTTTTGTACGGTTATCTCTTTCTTACTCAAGTATTATGTGCTTTTGTTCATGCTATCTGATTGCTGTTGCATACTTATGGTCCCATTGGTATACAGAATTGTTTATATTATTTTGTGATAATCTTTGCCTTATTAAGATTGTTTTGTAATATGTCTATAAGTATATATTAATATTAATGTTAATAAATATAAGGATTATTTCTTCAAGTTAATGCTCATTTTTTCAAAAAGAGAGGTAAAGCGTTTGAGAGTAAAGTCTGCAGTTAGTGCAGTCTCACGCCTGGAAATTGATTTTATCTACGTTCTTCGGCCACCTTCGGTGGTTGTGACCCCTGTGAAAGGGCATACTTCCCTTAAGTACGACTGGTTAAGCTAGCATACCCGAGCTGCAACCGAAGCCGGCTGATAAAACTACACGTTGTGTAATTGAACAGTCTGAGGAAAAGAGGAAGAAGACGAAGTAATCTATAATGGTTGCAAACAAATGCCAACCGCAATTATTAAGTTTATTTTCACGCTATTGGGAATCTATGTCTATTTACTGATTTAACAATGAAACTAGGCATAGTTATTAGTTATATTGGACACAATAAAAATTTTAAATTATATTATTTTAATCGCCCGTAGCCGTCTTTGTATAGATATTACAGAAACACGACGTGTAAAAAATTATGACAAATTTGAGGAAAAATTAGATACTAGTGAAGCTGTAATATGTGTATTAACAATAATAACAATTACAAACATTTACAAAACTGTGTATTAAGTATCGTTTTGACTTACTATTTCCGGTCTTTATGTGTAAAGCCGTGTTCTGACGGTTAAAATTGATCAAGTTTTATGTTCACACATTTCAACGTAAATTGAATCAACTCTCACTGTCAGTATTAGAAGGGCGCGGAATGAAATTGTCCGTGCAAGAGTGCGTGTTTTTTTTTTTTTAAGAGAGTGGGTCCAGCAAAATATATTAATATTGACTAATAACTAAATATTCTGTGTATGGGTTAAGAAATGGATTTTTAAGAATCCATTTTTATCTGTAGCTTTCCAATGGTTCCAGAGATATAATTCTAAAATTTTGTGATCTTTTAAGAAATGGAATTTCTTCGTAATAACAAAACTTAACTAGTATTAAATACTTCGCTCACGATTTTTTGTTGTACTACAACGCCTCTCTCGCATTTAAAAATTATTGTGATGGACAACCAACCACATGATACTAAATGTAAAAATCGTCGAGCAACCTTTATTACCGCCGCTCCTAGAAAGTCTTTTAGAAATGTTACCTACAAGTTCGTAAGCTCCTGAAGTTAACTCGCAAACTGTGCGGATTTTCTGGAACTCGCACTTTTTAATTTTTTATATTTCGCTAAAATCTCAATATCATTAATTTTTTCAGCATTTGGGAAAATTCTCAGTACTATTAGGACTTTGAAGCAATATGTTGATGGAAATGGCATTTATACGACCCAGGCGCAACATTAATTTAAATTTTGCGGATGTAAAACATATTACTCAACTACGATTGCGATTCTTAAGAAGAGAAAATGATTACGCGGTTGCTGAAAACCTTTGAAATACAAATACGTGAAATGTCATTAAAAATGTGAAGAAGTCAAAAATCTCTCGTAATGCCATCGTTATGCAGTGGCGGCTTGTGAAGGATTTTGATGGTAAAGCCAACCACACAACATAAAATGCACTTTCCATCCCCTTACAGGCAAAGACAGATTCCGAATCCCGAGATTTAAGTATTTCGCATATGGACCGGTAAAAGTTAGTACCAGTGTTATCAAACTTGACAGGCTAATAAAAGATGACAAACTAAATCGAATATCTCTCTTTAATTTTTCATTTAAATGCATAATTCGACAAAAAATTTGACTCCACTGTTTGAAATGTATGCGTGATTAATGTATATTATTTCTGGATGTGCAACAATTTACCAGTAAATTATGAGTGTAATATAATGGAACATAGCATAATTATTACCGTGATTATTTTACGAAAACACCTTCTCTTCAGTCGGAATTAAACATACGGCCTTCTGAATATGCTCCTCGGACGCGGCCCTTCTTCATTTGAATTCGATGAAGTCAGCGTACGTGCAAAAATTGTAATCAGAAACTTGACACGCGTGTTATCGCAGGAGTCAGGTCAGACTGAGATTGCTTAAAGCTTGAGTCTAGACTAAAATAACTCGCACTGAAACTGAATGTTAGAATATCCGACCTACTTCTTGCTGCTCTACTGCCGCTGCAGTATAGAAACATAAACTGTCGAAAATCTGAGAGTCCCTTCGATCTGGCTCCAATACGTCCGTGAAAGCAGGAGGTGCTTATCGTCCAGTTCATATTCATGAAATAAAAATTACAAGTACTTTGTTAAAGCTTTCAAATGAAAAGGATTATGGAAAATAAGTTTCTTTCAACATAAAAAATGACTGATTTGTTATGGTACAGCGATGGCTCCTTGGCTCGTATAGTGAGCCGCCAATATGAAAACCACTGAATCCAGTGTTGGCTTCCAACATGTCAATCGCTAATCATATTCCCAGGCTTAGCTCCTAGCGACTACTTTCTGTTTCGTAATCTGATAACAATGTTGATAATATATTTTCCAATGAAAATTAGATCATGCCTATTCAACGGCTCAACATCCTTCAAGGCTATTAACCAGATCGCGCCTGTAACAATCGCTTCGCATTAAAATTAAAGGACGCAACGCCGCCCTGCTACATCATATTTATTCAGCTCTTAATTCACAAGATCGCCAGTAACCATTAATTTGTAGTGACTATGAGTCCCTTCGACTTTAAACCGCGACGAGAAATTTCCCAATCTCGTCTCGCCTTAAAAAGTCGGGGCGGGAAAATTCCAAGATTTGGTTATTTCCTCTTACGACTGTATGTATGTCGTACCGAATATTCGATACACGACGAAAATTCCAGATCTTTAAAGTAACTAAGATTGGCGTTCGTAAACTACCTACAAAATCTGCTAAGTAAAAAATAGTTGAGTTGGAAAGGGTTCCGATGAAAGAGCGGGCGAACAAGGCTATGAGCAAACTTGCATCTCATGATCAAACACCAGGCTAGAAATGGAAAATAACATCTCATTATACCGAATGAAAGTCACATTATACACGACTAAGTGGAATGCAATTTAGGAGATAAATACTAGGTACATAAAATTGCAAAGTAGTGTCTGTCCGGCGTCCGTGAAAATAGAAATTATAAAATAAAATACTTTTGCTTAAGTAATTACTAGCACCCTAGGAAATTCCTTCGATTAAATTGCAATTACGGTAGTTACATGGACAATAAAAAATTCCTACTCGTATAAGAGACCGGACGACACTTTCTCTTATTTATTACAATAATTGTCAAAAGAGTTAAACAAGACATAATGCCGCCTTGTTAACAAATATGATTAATTCATGACGTGATTCCCGTAATTAAATCCAATCTACTGGCATGAAACATGGTACATTACAATTCTTTAGATTAAGTCCTATCACTGAACACTTCTTCTTCTTCTTCTTCCTCTTATTATAGGCCAGTGGCCTGTTTTTACCACAAAGTGGTTCTGTGAGCCCTCTTTGCCTTTAGGCCGGGTAGGTGGCTAGCCTTGCCCGTTGAAAGTGAGGAAAAGTTCCCTTGTTTAGGGGTTAACGACTACCACAGGTGTTTGCGCGGTAGCCGGGGAGCGTATAATTTTTTTTTAAACCCTACTAGAGTCTGCCGAGAATCGAACACCTGGAAAATATAAACAAAAACATCTGCTGGCATCTCGTGATCTATGCTTATGCTTATTCATATAAAGGTTTTGAAAAGTAAAGTTGGTTTTGAAAATTACCAAATGGACCTAAAATGTATTAGCACAATGCTTCTTATTCTTTTTAAATATGCCATAAGCCTGTTTAAAAACCAACTAGGGGTCCCTAGATGACGAAAAACAGGTTTTCTCAATTCGGTCTGTCTGTCTGTCTGTTGACGGTATAACTCAAAAACTATTTGCCGGAGGAAGATGATATTTTGCATACACATTATGTATATTGTAATGATACAACCATAAGGGTGTTAGAATTCAATTTAGAAAATATGTATTAAGAAATTACAATGGTTAAAATTAATTTGGATTTATTCAAGTATAAGGTGGGAATATGAATGGAAAATAGCTATTTGAAAAACAGATGGATTTGAAAATAAAATAATATTGTATAAATTGCAGTATGAAACGAATGACAAATACTTAATTTGAAATAAAATAGAACTTTAGTAGGTTTAACTCAAATATATTAAGACTAGAGTGTATAAAATGGGATTTGATATCGTTAAGTAATTTTGTTTTAATTATTGATAACAAATTTTGAAAATGAAGTAAATTGAATTTGGTGTGATTAAAAATATTTAAAATAACCCTGTTTTTATTGATAAATGTTTTGACTAATAAAAAAGGGTGTACTTAAAACCTACGTGGTGAATAAAAATGGAATTTTAAAAATAACAAGTAGAAGCAAAGACTTAACTAATGAAGATTATTGGTACGTGGTAAAAAAACTAATGGATAGCAGAATTATTCTACAAAAGTAAATTATTGAAGAAATATAATGGGTCAATTTTTTCAAGTCCATTTGACATATTACATTAATCAAAGTGGATTACGTCAAACTGTTTGGTGCTAAGTGGGACTTTCAGAGAAGGACCATCGGGTAAAAGAAGCACATTTCAAGAGGGTAGCAGAAGCGGTAGCAAGTAGATGTTTGCAGGTTTGATCTGTTGGCTGAATGCTGTAGAAAAGGTGGAGTTTGCTGATCTTGGGCGGTTAGGACGTCTTGTCTGTCTGTTAACCGTGCATTGCGAGAAGGTGCTTGAGAGAGTCTAGTAGCAGGTTAAAAGGAGGTTGACATCTGGAAACGTTGTGCGGACCAAATGAAATGTGAGTGATTTGTTATTAAAATCATAACTAGAAGCGAAATAAAGACAATTAAAAGGGTGAACTAATTAAGAAATAATTACTTACTGTGTATATTAATATTGTTGTGTACCGTTGTAAAGATTGGGTATTTTTCACTTGAATTTCAGATTTGTTTTGACAGTTGGTTGACATAAGTATTGTGACTTATACAAATGATATTAAAATATTAGAAAATCAATTTTCTCAGAAATCAGGTAACTAGATAAAAAAATTCACCCCTGATTTTTCAGGAGCTATTTCTAATAGTAATAATTATTGACATTACAATACATAATTGGGCAAATTTGTAATTTAAAAAACAGATTAATATCAATATACTTGAAGGTTGAGTTCAATATATACCTGGCATGAAACCGAGAAAATTTCAGACAAATATATAGGTACAGGGTGAGCACCTTAAAAAATAAAATTTTGTTTATTTTTGACTTGACTTAGCATTAGATACAAGTAATAATTTGTACATATCGCAGGCTTTATTCTTGCCAAAAATGGAACCCAATAGATACAGAATAAATGCTGTACGATACAAAAAGAAGCAACGAATTAATGCGGGACGTTAAATATAGCTGGAACGCAGGAATTTGAAATGGCGCGGTAGCTCTGGAAGCGATAGCGTAAACTACATCCAAACAAAGAAATCGAATGGCCCGGCTCGTTCGAAAGCGCTGAATTCGAGTCGCATCACCGGTAATTTGTTTTGTTTAATTGAGATACAGGAAAGTAACGATTTGCACTTTACTTTTGACGAGAATCCAACAGATACAGCGTAAGTGCTCTTTCTGGTTTACAGCGTAAAAGGTGTCAACGAAAAGAGGTTCTGTTTATGCCAGCCAGGACGCACGTAGTAACGTAGTGATCCCTGGCGCAGGTAGAAGTAGCCCGTTCCCTTGCAATATTCCACAAAACGTTAGGACTGCATATGCGGTCCGGCTGCTCTTCGAATTCGACCACCGGTAACGTTTTTCTTTAATTGAAAATTTATTTAATTTATTAGAAACGTGAAGATATTTTTACTCCTAACTTAATTTCATTTTTAAAAGTATTTAGTGTCACTTTGTGGCCGAGGGAAGTTCTGGGTAAAGCCTTTTACAGATTTTTTCTGTTTCCTTCAGCTGGACGGCCTTATTTAACCTTTTCTACTAATGTCCTCTCTTCCATGCGATTAACGTTGGTTCCAGTATTTTTTTCCTCTCTAAACAGGTATGATTTACACGTTCCTCTTATTTCGTCCTTCGTCGTGTAATGTGTTTCCTGGTATCATCATTCTGAATTTAATATTTAACTTCACTTTTTTAATGCTTTTCTATCAGTTCTTTATATAAATACCTATAACTGTCACTTGTACAAAGAACACAATCCGACCGCTCCGAAACCAACAGCATTCCAGCCGCTCACAGCAGTTTCCTAACGTGTACACCAAACTCAGTAGAAATGCAATCAGCTACTAGCAAACTGCATAAATCCTACAGCCAAAACACGACCGGATTCCTGTTACTTCCACCTGGATACTCGACAAGACCCACCAGTAGCAACTGCAATGTCTCTCTTCAAAATCCAACAAGCAGTGGTCAATCCAGCAACACTAAACTGGACAACGTCCAAGCAACAAGACGTCACTCCAAGAAGATGCTCAATGAAGTACAATACTAGTAAATAAAAAACCTCATATCCAATTCACAAGATGTTTACTCTATCAGGAAACTCGATGTGGACCGCTTCCAGAAAATAACCCACCAATTATTCATATCACATATTGTAACCAATTAATAATAAACGACGTACAGTATCCAATTCCAATAATTACTTTTGTAGCTAATCCCTGTATGACTTAATAGTATTCCTATCATATCAATCCTTCCTCGTAAATTCAACATATCTTCTTGTTCTTACAATTTATTTTTTTCTCCTTCTGGGTAATTTTATTTCATGTAAACCGTTTCATAGACCTCTATATACATATTTTATTCCACTTATTTTAATACCCGGTATTTTAAATGACTTCTCCCAAATAAGTATTTAATATTAATTTTCTTCCACTTTAATTCAAATAATCTTTACGTCACATTATAGACTCTTTCTGTTTCTTTTATTACATTGTTCAACTGGATTAGTATTTTCATCCCTTATTTTCCAAATACATATGTTAATAATTCTGATTTTTTTATACATAAGTTCATTTTTGTTATTTTAGAATGAAATAGTTTTAATAATATAATATCAAACCTTCATACTAAGACCCTATTGTAAGGGTGATTAGCTCAACTTTGTATACCAATATTTGTTATGTTATAATTAAATTTTAATCAATTTAATTGCCCTATTTATTTAATTTGGATATTCAAAATTATTTTCTGCTAGCTCCTGTAGATACACTTGACTGAAAATCAGAGCGGATTCTTTTTCTCTAGATTACTTATTCCGAAATTTGATATTCCTATTTTAATTATGACAATTCAAAACTTCTGTCAAATGGTACGTCAAACTAATTTTTGAAAATTCAATTACAAATAAGTACTTCATCGTTACATTTGTCTTACGACAATCTCAAATAGTAAGTACTTCCTTAATTAAAATCAATTCACTTTAATCTATATTTTCTTTCAGTTCTTATTTAATACCTAGATTCATTTACCTTTTATTGAACTTAGCACTCTCCTCTGCTGAAACCAATTCGTCTAACTCTGCAACTGATCACACCACAACTGCACCACTCAAAACCACGGCGAAGGCCTCAACTGACAACCAAATTAACACAGGAACCTAGTTTGCCCCAGGAATCAGTATACGTATACAGCTTCACCCAAGTATAGATCCAATAGACCTCAGTAGTAGTTGCGTTACTTTAATATTCAATCCAAATTACTGAATTGAAGTCCGTTACAGCTTAGAACCAAGAATCCTGACCAGAGACAAGCCACCAGACATCACTTGACAATCCCCACAAACATGCTCACTCTGCCAACGACTTCCATGCGATCCTCTTTCTTTGAAAATCGTAAATCGTTCCTTGTTATCCTATTCGTCAAATGTAATCTTACAATAAACTTAATTTAGTAGTTCTTTCCTTTTTTTTTTGTTCTTGTAGATTATTATAACTGTTTTAGTTTGGTATTCTTTATCTTCATCCATATAGTCTGCATACCTTCCATCATTTTAACATTTTATATTTTATTCTTTGTACGCCACGCCAATTTTATTTTAAATATTAACCCTTCTATTCATCAAATATGCTTTTAAAAACTTTTAAAAGGGTTTATTTATTGATTTCCAATTACAAAATTCGGTTACATGCTTTTCGTTTCAAAATGTTCTATATCAATAAAAAACATCTCCTTAGCGATCTAGCTTATTTTTTAGTGCAAAACACTATAAAAGCTTTATTATTTGATTAATACCTACTATGTTCAATAGTATATTTCGAAAAAGTATTTGTCATCAATTTCCACTTTCATTTTAGATATTAAATTAAGTTAGAATCTTTCTGTTTCTCAATCAGCTTCATTTAATTAAATTATAAATTCTATTTTCTTTCTATTCTAAATGCATCTTAATAATTTTTAATAGATATCCATTTCACATCTAAATTGATCCCAATTATTTTCAATTACTGTTTTCCTTTAATCTTATTAATCTGATTTTAAGACCCCTGTACCAATACCATAACAATATATAATATGAATTATATTCAAAGAAACAAAACACAGGTTTAATGTTTCAAATATTAAATAACAATCTTTATTTATTTCCTTGTTTTTAACCTAGTGATGTGTAAATAGGTTACCTGTAGGTAAACCACTACAGTGCTATAATCCCGAACATGCACTGCTAAATGTTGTATTGTTTGTTTACTTTTGTTCACACATCTGGTTACGTGTGTGTGACCACATACCACATGACACGGGCCGCTTATCGCCTTGCCTGACCGGTGTCGTATTTCTGATCCACAACTTTTAGTTTGTTACAGTACGTACTTCCAATAAAGTATTTCCAAGGTTTTTCTTACAGAGCAGGTTCAGTCAAAAGACTCCCTATCTGTAGAATCTTCACAAAATCCTTCTAATAATCTGGCAGCATATGTAAGCTTTATTTAAATTCGGAGGAAGAATATTAAAATTTTAAATTATTGACGATAGTGCATATTTCTCTGAAGACTTCCAGTAGCCGATCTGCATATGTACGCGATTAAATTGCCCAAGAATGGTATTTTTAGTACCGAGTTGTCGTTATAAACATTTTTGCTATAACCGAGTTGACATATTAGATATTGTCATACATTTCGAATTTGTTGTGTTTATTGGCAGGTTACTTTTTTATCAAGGTATTAAACCGTACCAAACTGCAATACTGTTATTGCAGGTTTTGAATTCATGAAGTATTTAATCCATGTTACCACAGTCTGCTGTAAATACCTGAAGTCGTACACGAGACAGTGACATTTGAGGTCAGATAGGTACTGGCAGCTCAAGCATAACATTTTCCCATGCAGATCAATAGAAATTTCCCATACTGTTATGGTGAATTATACACCTACAAGAGCTTAAACAAAAGCCCCTTTCACGATGATAATCTCAAGAACACAATAAAGACATTGATAGGCTCGACAAAATAGATCATATATAAGTTGAAGTACCTACGCTGTAGTGAAAATAACTAATTAAACGCGAATAGATATTCGCAAGGGTACTATTTATATAAACAATATTAGTATTTAAAAAAATGAATAAAATCAGAATAGGTGAACACTCAGGATGGGTTTAATTCAATAAATTCAAAAGGACGGGACTATATAGAAGCAAAAGACCCTACAGGCCGCAAAACTTGAATACTCAAAAATACCCCTGACCTTCGCTGCTCGAACACTAGCGTCGAAAGACGGTGTGAATCGCAATCGGCCAGAAAGCAGCCGTGCTATAGTCGGTTCGATCAACCTTGCAAAATTCAAACTAAGCAATAACAGCCTTATAAGAGATTAGACTCATTTTACATATACTTAATCACACCTAGGAAGACTTGCTTACGCAGCAATTCACCAAATGGTTCGATAATTTTGTTATATAAATCCGTTTACTAAACCTTACCAAAAGAAACCCTAAAACATGGTCTTACAGCATCGGAAGTAAAGTTAGTACTTCAAAAATTTCAAAAATTGGAAACCGGAAATTGTTCTACTCCGAAGTTGTATGTAGTAACAAGGAAACGGCAATTGCATATCTAAAAATTACAAAAAACTATATAGGCAACCTGATATACACAATACCGTTGTTCAAAAAATGTATTCATCCCAAATATTCCACGTTACAAATGCTGGAGAAAACCGATTTTTAAAAATAATAGTGTTGATTTTCAAACCTTTTCGGATTTGTTTGCAGTCTTTTAAAGACTAATTACAAAATTTAAAAACTGTAGTTCATACATGTTCACATTTAAAAGGTTATTTCCGAAATTTAAACCTTTCATAAACGACAAAAAAATTATTTTTTTAACAAAACCTTTGAATTCTACTAGGATGCTAAAAAATTTTAAATAAAAAATTATAATACACATGTAATCACAAAATCCAAAAAATTGTAATGGCCTTACTTTTGAGATTACTGAATATTGGTTGTTCCGGCTTGTTTCAGCGTTGTAATTCCATTGTTTTTTAAAAAAATTATCGTAATAAGATCCAATTCAATAAATTTCTCACAAAATTGCTAACACATTACGACCGGGTATAATAATCTAGTCTTTGGAAAAAGTACGAAGTGAACTTGGAAAAGCATTAAGATAATCTCTTCAACTTCTTTGCGGCGTTTTATTATTCATGTGGCGTTCTATTATGCATGCAGCGATATACAAAAAAAAAATATCAAAGTTGTCATGAAAGTCGTCTATGTTTCGATTTAGTTTTACTTTCAAATTTAACATGACCGAAATACTTCTCATAATGAAAGTAAAAAGGTACGTAAGTTACTGCTACTGGCGTATTGGAGCTTTTAAGACTCTGCATAAGTTTTGCAAAATTGAATTTTTCAATTGAAAGTCATGTAACTAATTTTATGGATTGCGTATGCACACAACCACACTTTGACAACTGGCAACCCAACTGACCGAGCGCGTTAAATTCTGGGTAGAGCGATGTAATAATTTGCGTATAAACACATAACCTCACTTTGACAACTGACAACTCAAGTGACATGCAGTCGTAAGACAAAATCTAGTTCAAATCCCTCTCGATAACATTTTTTTAACGCACGGTACAGCTACTACAACGACTGTATTTTTGCAAAATGGTAATAATAAATGCATCTCAAATGAACGTCGTGTATATTTACTATATTACATATTACGTTACAAAATCGGTAAGCAGCAGAAAAAAGGCAGAGTTTTTCTAGTTTCGAGGTCTGCTCCAAGTTCCAATAAGGCACTTAACGTTCGAGAGACGTATAATATTTTTTGCGCTCTCAACTTTACCTATAACAAAGTAGTTTGTTTGAAGCTGTAGAATACTGTTTGCCGAAATAAAATGAGTGATTATTGTTTCCGATTGTTTCTATAGTAATCAAATACAAAATAACTGTCCTAGGATCGTACCATCTTATAATAGGTCTATTATTTTGTTGTCCTACCAACCAGCAAGAATACAATAAGTAGAACTTGCGATGAGAGATAACAAACCCGAAAAAAAGTAAAAAAATCTGCAAAAGGGTTTACACGGAACTTCCCTTCCCTCTCGGTCAGAAGATAGGTACAAATATTTTAATGTGGCTAATAATACTGAAGCAGTAAAAGGAAATATTTAGTGATGCCCATTACATCAATTTTGAAATTTAAAAACCCTGCAACCGGTTGGATTCGAATTCAGCGAATCTGATTGCTATCCAGACGCTTTAACCTCTCAACCACCAGAACGCATGTAGTATGTTCGCTTACGAATGCGTTATAAAGGGCGCGGTGACTACAGTACCGATGAAGGGTATTCACCCTATATTTGAAGGGTCCATCCAGGATAAAAACCTGAGCTGTGTGCAGAGTGTTACTTTTATTTAACTAGTAGTTCTTGAGTTAAAGCGAAAATGGATACAATTTTAGTTTATAAAGTGCTCACCCGGTAATTACATATTTTGAGCCAGATAGACATCTAATACGCATGCAAAATATCGTTTTCCACCTATAATTAATTTTTGCGCTATACCACCGAAAGACATACGCACAGACAGGCAATCAGACGTAATTGAGAAAACATGTTTTTCGTCATCTAGGAACCCTGAAATGTGAAGATCTGAAGAAATCACGGAAGGGGATTGCAATACTTCCTTCCTCTTTTAGACAAATGAAGTCAGAGCTGGGCAGGAATTAACTACTTTGTAATTTAATTAAACTAATAAATGTCCAAAACGTTTCATGTTAAGCAAATGACACTAATGACAGTAGGCTATTCCTGGAGCAATATAAGTATAATTTATGATTTCATGTGACTACTGTGATACCAGAGCACGAACAAAGAGATATTTGGTGCAGGCGCGTATGTTTGTAGATGAGATGTGCATGTGTTGTGTCTTGTGTAATGTAGGCCGATGTAGGCTGTGCATGGTGTAGCATTGTAGCGTGCTAATAATTATTGCGTAAGAAGCGAAAAATATGTATGCGGCAAGTGCAGAGTTAATTTTTTCCATAACAACTGACAATAAATAGCTTCATTATACAATATTAGTTCATAATTATTATTTATCAATTTCAATTTCCTTGTTTAAAATGATGTTTTAGTACATGCCTATCTAAATACCACATGCATATATACGACAATTTGTAGTGAAAGTAATTGAAAAAATAATTAAATTTATGTTGTGCAATTTACAATTACCAAGTAATTGATAATTGAATTACTATTTCATTTGAGTAATTGGTAATTAAATACTTTTTACAAGTAATTTGCCGAGCTCTGCTTTTTGTGCCGATCGGCCTAGCCGAATTTGACGTTTCCATTGCCGCAGCTTTACCGATTGTAGCTATATAGCAACTAGCACTCATATTGTAGTTTCCTATAGCCAGTTTGTTGATCCTACCCATGCCAGGACTGTGTGATCATCAATTAATTACCACCAAAAGGTGAGACAGTACTAAATCTCTATTCACTTCACAAATCAACATTTATTTTGGGGTAGGTGATTTACCGTTTAATATTAATCGCACAAAGCAATGAAACAAATGAAGTAATAATTTGTTAAACAAATGACTTATATTCAAATCTTAGAAATCCATACGTCAAACTGAAAACCAAATAAAATTTTCAGTTTTTTCTTGAAAATCGTTTTTTATCCGAGAAAATTTTCTAAAATATTAAAATTACTTATAATCAACACAAATCCACTTTTAACGAGCAAAATATCACAATTCAACATTAAAAAATCTTTGAACATTAAATAAATTGAAGTTTGAAAATTAAATTTTCGCGAAACTTCGATAAATAATTGTTTCCCAGAAGAATAGAAATAAATCAAAATCTTTCAAAAATATTACAAAAATATATTATAATTACTGTTAACATTTGTATCTTAATCATTTATTTAACAATTGTTTTCCAGCTTTTTCACTTTATTGGAGTAGTTTTGAACGGAACTATCACGATTGAGATTATTAGGGTGTTTGCAAATCATAATGGCTCCGCGAATTTTTCTTATATAGAAAAATGGGGATTTGTAGATAATAAAAGTTTCATCAAAAAGGATCTCATGGGCGGTATCGCGTTGGTGTTCAGAGATACGAGTTTTTACTGAACGTCCTGTTCACCAATGTATACAGCATTACAACAGCAAGGGACTCTATAACACCTTTGGATGACATAGTGTTTAATGTCTCTTTAGGTAAAGGAAGAACCTGTGAGATTTAAGATTACGATTTTAAGATCCTTTATGATTAAACTTCTATTATCTGCAAATCCCCTTTCTTCTTTAGCAGACATATGCACGTGTACAATATGGTAAGAAGGTAACTCAAAAATCGAAACTACAAGTAGAATTGGAGAGGCTAGACAAGCAACACAAAAACTGAACTCCTTACTATGGTCCAACAATTTTAAAAAACGCACGAAAGTCAGAATATACAATAGCATCGTGCAAAGCATACTGATATATGGTTCGGAAACAGACAAAGAATTAATGCGGTTGAAATGGACTATTTATAACGTGGATGCAGAATGTCCAAGATGGACCATATTAGAAACACTGAAATAAAGGACAGAATGGACAAGAATCAAACAAAGATCGATGAAATAGAAAAGAGACGACTTATACGGTATGGCCATGTACAAAGAATGGGCCCCCAAAGATGTCCAAAAAGAATAATAAATTGGAACCCACCGGGAAAAAGAAAGAGATGCAGACCCCCAGACACATGGAACAAACAAGTGAAACACGACGTGATTAACAGAAACATTTACGAAGAAGATTGGACAAACAAAAAACAGTGACGTTTGGAATGTGAGAGACGGTCGAAGCTATTATATTCACGAAGCCATTGAGATTTACAAATACTCTAATAATCTCAATCGAGACGAAGGCTTTTCCCCTTCCATGTGGAAAGTACTAATTTCTAAGACCGGCCCACCGTCACTCAATTGCGACGACACTTGCCTATAAATACTACTAAAATACACTATATCGAATTGCCAGTTCTACTAGTTTTTCTATTAAGCCACTAGGTGTTTATTTCCGCAGTAAAGCGAGTCTGAACCTATCAAAATGTATTACTAGAAATTCTACTGAGTTGCCAACACTGATTTCCAGTGCTTTTTTATGCACTTTTCCTGTCCATACATTACACTTTTAGTAGTTTTAGTATTCTGTCTGGACAACTGTTTCTCCCAGAACAAGAATTTGAATTTGTATTGTTTCTTCATATATGTCATGAGTTTTTTTCCTTAAGCTGCCTTTGAAACATTATTAATAGTAAATTATTTTAAGCCTGACTTATTTATAAAGCCAAATGAAAAGTGAATACATTTTAAGGCTTTTCGAATGCCATACAAAACTCTACGAGTGATTGCCATTTCTATTTTTGTTACTCTTTACAGAACCAGCTTCGAAGCTGCTTCCATTGAACTGGGCTTTATTGGTACAAAGTACGCCAAGCCAGGTATTAATAAGTCTGAAAGCAAAACAAATTGCCGAGGAATCACAGAGGACCCGTAATACAATTTCATCAAAGCTGTGCGCAATTATACCTGGAAATCTAATACAATTTTGCAAAATCTCCCAGTATCTCGGTCATTGTTTGAAGAAAATTGTGAATAAGGCCATGATATTTCAGATTTTCATAGTAAAAGTATAATTAAAAATTATTTTCATCTAGTATGGCTATGGAATAGTTCTTCATTTATGAAGTTTATAATTAAATGTCAAATTTGACATTTGATTTTTAAGTGACATAGTTGAATTCACAAATTAGGAACTATTCCATAGCCATATTAGATGAAAATAATTTCTGATCATACTATATTTGTTTTATTTTTGTTTGGGGGATTTTAACTGCAACGTTACAAATAAAACGCGTAACTAGCTACCAAAAAATACTTCTTTAAAAAAACTTGTGCGAATCGAATTAAAAAACATATTATCCTATTTCTTTTTAAATATTAAATTCATTTGCATTAATGAATATAAAAAATAGATTTTTCAAAAGTGCTAGTATGTTATCTATGTAAGTCTTCTTGGCTGAATAGGGCAGTCTACGGAATGAACTTGCAATACCTTTCCATGGGCTAATTGGAGGCGGCCCTGGTGAACGACTTCAAAACAAGTGAATTTAAATAGTAACTAAACAAAATGAATGAAACGCGGTCTAAAAGCCATTCAGGCTCTATAAAACTGTTGGGTTTCACTTGCAAACAAGAGATTTGAACCGCAAAACGTTTAATTCGATGGCTACAAAGTGAAAACTAGCCGGCGTTGACCCCAAATAAACCATCCTAATTAACCCGCTCCGTTAATGAGCGCGGAGTAGTTGGGAATTCAAACAAAACTCAGCATTTGTTGACAAGAACAGTTACCCGACACGGGGGCGAAATTTAAAAAACCATCTGGGGCACTGTTGCCGACGATGATTAATTCATGAGGTGACTCATAATTAAGCCGACCAGCAGCAGGTAAGAAGCGATCGTGGAGGTAAATCACGAGAATGCACTAAACATGGCAACAACGTGCTAACCTTTCATAACATCAGGCGAAGAGCCGGTCCGTGACCGAAGGCCCGCTGCAGTTCCAAACAAACCAAGTGCAGCTGCAGTTCCGAACTCACGGCAAACTTTTTCTGCGGCACTTGCACACCAAACTGCACAGCGATGGGTCCGTACGGACGACCAGGAGTTAATCCGCGCGAATTTTCGCGTTTTCGCAACCGTGAGAGAAAATTTTGTATTCGTAGCGCACTAGCACCCGCGCCAAACGATCACAAACGCCGCACACGCACGATTGGCGGCGCCAACCAAAGGTAGGCATTGCGGTAGCGATTCCGCCCGAGCGGCGGCGAGCGCGCCCGAGTGCCTTCGTAAACTCTGTAATTATGCCCTCTGTACCTGCTGAGCTGGATTTTAATTAATTTCCTTAAGGGCTGGCGAAAAATAAGGTTAATCATTTCCTGCAAGAACGATTACAACTAGTATGGAGGCGTTCTTTTAAGTGACTGGCTCGCTCGCTGCACTTCGAACCAGACAAGGGCGCCAAAACATCAACGGGCGCGATGGCGTTCCGCAAACATCAAAGCAGCGACATTATTTTGTTTCGCTGGAATGTGGAGAGGAAATGGCATTCCTGGCCTACTGTTATATGGGCGTCGTCCTAACGAAATTGTGTCTTCAGGACGACTTGTTAGGACTCTCCGTACAGGGTTGTAATGAAAAAATCTGTTACGAGGTGAGCAGCTCTTATGATTTGTATCAGTTTCTGCAGGGCGAGTGTTAATAGCAGCCCCTCTATACAAGTTGAACTTCCTTAATTCGAAACTTCGAAATACTCCAAAATTAGATACCTTTTGAGCACCGGCACAAGTATTAGAAAACAATTGAAGAGCTTGATGCAATAACAGGCCAGGTGCAGTTTACATAATTTTAAGAAAACTGAGAAAAGGTGTACCGTTTTGAATCATACCTCCACGACATCAAGTGCGTTTTGGATTTAATGTCTGGTGTGGGCGCGATTGATTGGTCCTATAATTTTTAATGAAACACTAACATCCGACGTTTATCTGCATTTATTACAAAAGTTAGTTGTAGGTTTCATCAGGATGGTGGCCCAGCACATTCAAAGGTTGTAATCATTTTTTTTTACGACCGACCAGAAAATATGCGGTTTCTGGAGAATTTTTCCGCCAAAAAGTAACGTTTTGCCGGCCAAGATCGGCAAACGAGCATCAGCTACCGGTAATAGTTATTTACATTACAAGTGTGGTAGGTCGCATTTTACATTTCAATAAAACCGAGCGCTGTAAAATGCCTAACGCACCGAGTATTGTATTAAATTTTTTGGCCGACATATATTTTTTTTACATTTTCTATAAACTCATGACTTCGCTTTCGAATAGCAAGCCATCAAGCAAGCAGACATCAGTATATGTTGTAGTTGACACTTTGAAACGTCAAAATTTAAAGGCGTAAATATCAATTTTCTTTATTTCTCCTAAACGCAACTGAACGATAAAATACGTAACTAGCGTTTCTGCTAACACCCGTTATTACTACAAAGCAACTTTTTGTTTAAGGGTCTCTGAAAGCTAAAAATTTTCTAGTCATTTTACCGCGGTGCGGCTCAGTTGCGTTTAGGAGAAATAACTGATGTCAGCTTGCTTGATGGCTTGATATTCAAAAGCGAAGTCATGAATTTATAGAAAATGTTAAAAAAATACATGTCGGCCAAAAATATTAATACAATACTCGGTGCGTTCGGCATTTTACAGCGCTCGGTTTTATTGAAGCACTCCGCTTCGCGTCGTGCTTCAAAATTAAAACCTCGCGCTGTAAAATACGACCTACCGCACTTGTAATGTAAATAACTATTGCCGGTCCCAGATACCTTCGTTACTATGGAATCAAGTGTGTGTTATTGTTTGGATACGTCAAATAATAGATACTAATGTCATATTTTTTTTTGCGTTTTCAAAAGTAAATTCTCAAGTTTGAAAGTATGGACTCGTGTTTATAGCTTCAAAATTAGTCTCGTGCTGTCGCACTCGACCAATTTATATCGAAGCAATAAAGACTCATACACTTTGACAAACTAACGCTCTATTTTGTACCGTTTTTGTAGAATTTGTAATTTTTTAAAATTTTTGACAAATGCTTAAAAGTTTAAAATCAAATTTTTGGCTAATTATAAGATCACTGTAAACGGAAGTTGTGTGCGTGTATCACGCCAGATTTTTTAACATTGCAAATGTTTAACGAATTAGGGATGTGACGCTAGTACGGGGCTCTCTTCTAGCGATTTGTGTGATGCTTGGAAAATTCCCAGTTTTCGCGAATTTTTGCAAATTGTAGGTATTGCAGGTGAATGTTGTTGGTGTTGTTTCGAAGATCTCATCAAGGGCGAACTTTCTGGAGAGTTTGTGAAAATGTAAGCTTGGAGGGAGCGAAAATATGGGCGTTACAATAATTTTCTTGGCACTTCAGCGTTCGGTGCTGTTACATCGCATACTTTTTGAAAGATCCAAATGTGATTTGGGGCTAGTTGGAAAGGGGATGAACCAATGCTCATCGTACTGGCTGTTTTTTTTGGGTCTGCGATGCAAGGGGGCCAAGTTACAGGGGTAGAAAGCTGAGGTGCATTTGTAGCAAATTGGATGTTCGCATAAAAAGGGGGAATGAAAAAATGTCGAATTTTGTTTTTGGCAGTATGTGGATGAATCTGTGGGTTTTTAAGAATTTTGCGGCTCAGGTTGATTTAGGTGTTGCAAAATGGGCAAACCGTTATAATTATCAGAAAAATTGTAAAATTAATTTGTGTGTGAAATGCGCTGTTTGGTGACTTTCTACTGGTCGATTTTGTTATTTAAAAGAATTCGGGATGTGCGAATTTTGCGGCCCAGGTGCATTTGGGGGTTGCAAAATGCGGAAAACGTTATAATTATCAGAAAAACCTTAAACTTATTATTTTTGTGAAATTCGCTATTTGGAAACTTTTTACTGGTCGATTATATTTTTTAAGAGAATTCAAGATGTGGAAATTGTTTTAGCCCAGGTGGATTTGGGGGTCGCAAAATGGTGAAAACCGTTATAATTATCAGAAAAACTTTAAAATTAATATTTGTGTGAAATTTGCTGTTTGGAGACTTTCAACTGGTCAATTGTATATTTTAAGAGTATTCGGGATGTGGGGAATTTTGCGACCCATGTCGAGTTGGGAGTTGTAAAATGGGGAAAACGTTATAATTATCAGAAAAACCTTAAAATCGATATTTGTGTGAAATTCGCAGTTTGGAGACTTTATACGGGTTGATTGTATTTTTTAAAAGAATTCGGCATGTGGGAATTTTGCGGCCCAGGTGGATTTGGTGGTTGCAAAATGGGAAACGTTATAATTACCAGAAAAACTTTATTAATATTTGCGTAAAATTCGATGTTTGGAGACTTTCTACTGGTCAATTGCATTTTTTAAGAGAATTCGGGAGTTACACTTATATTTAATACGTGTATAAAAGAAAGTAGAATCATCCCGTAGACATTTATTTAATAGTAATACATTGTTGACAACGTATAACATTTATATATTATCATTGTGCATTCTTTTTATGCATTCCCCTACATGTATGTTCCGTTTGCAGATTATATGTATTTTCACGTAAACTGTTCGGTTTTTAGTCCTGGTAGGATTTGCATGTATAATTACAGCATCATAGGTGACAACGAGCAGGACGGCAAGAGTAATATTGACATTACCTTTAGCTGCACTGAGGTAAGAGCTGGTCTTGTGCTTCAACGACTTGGCTAACTAGCATACAAAGGGCAATATAAACTCATAGTACAGAGACTATAAGGCACGTGAAAAAGCCAAATTACAGTTTACGGTGCCCACAGTAATGGCTACATAAAGTACCATTACACGTTTGCCAAACTTTGGCCTCAGTTACCAAAAATGTAAAAAACATTTATGGGACAGCTAAAGTTAAAGACTATGATCAATATGAACAAGGACAAGAAAGTGATGAAAGTCTTGACACTGACATTGAAGATGAAATTCCCTCGCCAAATCCAATCCGCGCCCATAGCTAACATAATAGACGCTGTTTTTGCAATGTAAAGTGCATTCGTATGTATTTGTGGTTTTATGCAAATATAATTTATATTCTACTGTATCGAATGTGTATAATAGACTGAAATGCCGAATTCTCTCAATTGCCGAAATTAACTTGGCCAATACTGCAACTGAGCAATTCGGAAATTGAGTACACCGTTTGGGCAATTGAGCGAATTCGGCATCTACATTTAACCTATACAAGTTTCTTCTTACAATCCTACTTGAGCAAATATCTTGTGAAAGTTTATTTTCTAAACTACAATTACTAAAACTCATTTACGCAGCTGTAAGAACATTTGGTAGTCTGCCCTGCTTGTCAAGATGCACCAAGCCACGCTAATGTCAAATTTCTTTCTACAGC
Organism: Agriotes lineatus; assembly: GCA_940337035.1. Taxonomy (NCBI): domain Eukaryota; kingdom Metazoa; phylum Arthropoda; class Insecta; order Coleoptera; family Elateridae; genus Agriotes; species Agriotes lineatus. Next base: position 30,134,387 of record OW679197.1, on the reverse strand, counting down.
ATAAAGAAAAATAAGAAAACATACTGCGGAGCAAAAAAAAAAGTATTAAACAATCATCTTATCAGGAATTTAGTAGTGTGGAAAAATATTTTGGACGAAATGGATAAGTTAATATTTTTCTACAAAAAAATACTAGTAGTGTTTCAATTCAAGCTAATTAAACATTTAAGTTAAATATCTCACAATAATAAATAAGAGAGAGCGGCACTAAGACTTTGCACCCCGGCGGCAGGAAAGTTAGAGACGCCCCTGGCAACACCAAAACATCTTGACCGCTGCAATGAATTCATGATTGCACAAATGAACATTGCTCTTACTCCGACCTCTAAAGAAAAGAAGATTTGAAGCTGTAAACGGTGGATCAAAAGAAATCAAGATACAATAACTGTCACTAGAAGGTCGAGATTGTCCCTTAAACTGGGGAATAAACTTTTCAAGAATAAAATGAAATTGAATTTACACCGAACCCAAAAGGTAAGGAAAAATCACTGCCGTTAAAGTACATTCCAACACCTTATAAAATTGCGTCCAAACAGCTGAGGACAAGTTCATGACCACTTTAGGACAGTGAACGACTACTGCTGCTAGAATACCTGCCAGAAAGGAGCACTGTAACTGCTGAAACGTACGCCTCCGTGTCAAATAAAATTGAAAAATGAGGTTTACTCTGCAACACGTGTATTTTCTTATCCCCATTTCCAAATGTTCTATCTTTCTACCTGCAATAGTTCTTTAAGGGTTTACTTGTAATAGATATTTAAGAATGGTTTTGTGTTGGTATCAAGTGATTTCTAGACTTTAAGAACACACTATTTTTCAAAAATACAAATACCTACAACAAAAATTAAAAATTTCAACGTTACCCATACCAGTTACGACCAAGTACATTAAGAATTCAACAAAAAGGACCATGTTTTTTCTGGTCTAACTTTTCAAACTCTAGCCTGACTTACAGAGATTGGATCGTTGAAGCCACAAAGCCACAAACAGTGAACGACCGCGCAGAATTTGCGTGTAAAACATGGAAAAGGCCGATTTAGGTACGAGTTCTTAAGGAACAGCTACCGCGTCTGGTGGAGAGAAATTCTTTTAGAATCTATTTAATCTATATAATTACGTGCATCTTACTGTTAAATAAAAAAAAATCCTTATTCTATTCTGTTAGCATAAGAGCAAAGTTCCTATTGTTGCTGTTGTAACTATAGTATAGACTTGAATAACTACTTCCAGAATTACGCAACAGCCTGATCATATTCTAATATTAGCTGTATTTAATAGCAATGCATTGAAATTGAAAAATATTTCTGTAAATAATACAGGTTTTGTAACAATTAAGTATTTTTTATGGATAGCAAAACGACTACGATATGACATAAATTCGCCCAACAAAAGTTAAAAGAAATCTATTGATATGGTCTCAAAATGAAAAAGCAGTTTAAATTGAAATAATAATAATAAAGCAGCTGAATGATAAAGGGATATTGATTGGAATAACTTCGTTTTATCATTAGAATTTCTATTTCCTACAATGGTATTAGCATTTCATTAATAAATGGCCCATTTGTGGTCGCAATTGGAATTCAAATTAATTGAAGGTTATTTATTCTGTTAGTCGGGCTTTATCTGAAAGAAGTAAATATTTTCATAAAAGATAAAACAAAAGTTTAATTCTTACATATTTGATGTATAGAAGGGTTAATATCATCATATAATTGGAGAAAGGCACAATTGAGAACTGTTAAACTAAAAAGTGTGATTAATGACAAATACAAAAGTGATGAAGATTAAAAATAGGAATCTGTATTATCGATTGGTATAATCAAGGTTTTTGACGGGTATTTTAAAAATGACAAGAACAAATGGGGTGTAAAATTTATTAATTCGATTAACAAAAGTTCAATTTTAAACTGAATTAAATAGTCAATTTTACATGATACAATACTGGTATGTACAGTTATATAATGTCATAGTCGTAAGTAATTCCATATCGAAGAAATGAGTATAAAATCGAGAAATACTTAGTGAGTATAAAGCCTATGGTCAAAAAGGATTGCTGACTACAGCGAGAAGGATTGGAATACATGGAAAATAATTAGAGCTCGAAGACATTACTAAGTAACTGTATAAAAACTTCAAGTAGAATGAAAACAGATCTGAAAAGTAAAGCAGAAGTCACAAGAATTTATCTGCTACTTAAGAATATGAAATTGAATTCAATTAAACAACAGAAATATTTACGTATAATAAATCGATTAAATGAACAATAATGCCATTAAAAACATTAATAATTAAATTATGTAAACACACAGTATAACTAGTATAAAATTGAATTGAACGCAATTAATTAGTTTACAAGCATATAAGCAAAGGTTATTAAATATGACAGATGCAAATATATTTTTAATAAATACAATTGCCTCAATTTAAAGTATTATACATTTTATTGTGTATATCCTAATTAAATTCAACAGTACCCCAGAGATTAAGAGTTTAACAATTAAAGTTGTGCATCCTCAAGCTGTGGACAAAAAGGTAAGATTTAGAACCCAATCTTGATAAAACAGTAAATTTAAATAAAACAAAATAAAAGCATTAAGACCACAACACTATATTTGTTTACTTTTGAGAAAGGTTTCTAATAAAATACTATATACATCCATCATCTAGGGCTTAATATATTAAAAGCAGTAACAGTATATCTAAGTTCATATTCAAACTTATGTTAGACGCGTTATTATGTGTGTTATATTAAAATTCAATTTCCGATACTTTTGAAAAGTGTCAACGTGGTGGATTCAACTCACCCATGACCACAAGGCAGCAACGCCGGCGCAAACAGTGCAGGTTCGAGCATTTCTTGGCCCTGTGGCGGAGGCAGGCAGTTAAATGTAAAGGAACATAAACTTACTGACCTGTAAATCTCATCGATAACAATAATTGTACTCACCGGGGGTGGCCTCCCCCTGGCCCCTCCGTACTGCTGGCAGAGACGCTACAATGCTTGGCCTTGCATCAGCCGGCATCAACCCTTTGGCCCCTCATCGCTGCCTTCATTTACTGGGTTAGCTGTCGGTACCTTTCGCTAGTACTGCCCAATAGTAATCCACTAGATTAACTATTGTTACAACCCGTACAGAGTCGGTAATAACTACCGTAGTATACTGGTCTTTCACAGTACAGCAATTACCTTAAATCTTGCTATTGCTCTAACGGGGCTTATAATTCGGAACTCCATGCTTCCGGTGCCGAACCACATGCTTCCGCGAATTCAACTCTAGCAAAGCAAGAACCTCTGACGTATGCCGGTTGCTGTAATTGCCAAAAAGTCTACCAAACATCATTCGACTAACTACGATAGTACGTACATTCTACTCTAGCTAAATTAATTCACTACCTAGAAAATACGCATGGCCGCCCTCGCAATTTCGCCTCACATTGTTGCATCTTATCACCTGACAATTAATTATTGGTTCGCATATAATCGCTTACGACAAGAAATAACTACGCAAATAGCCCACTTTAACTAATACGTCGCACCTCTAGCACAACCCCAAACGTTCTGGCCTGTTTTTAATTCAATTGCTAACCTAGCCCCCTTCGACATGGTGCATTAATTGCACATGTTCTCCGGGTCCCTGAAACAACGGACCGCGAGCCCAATACATTCGTCAAGATTATATTACATTCCAGGGCTCAAAACATGCCAGAAATGGCAAACGTACTAATTAAAACTTAAAAATAATGCGCTCCAAAACCGTCAAACATTTCATCCCTGACATTCGGCCAACCTGCATTCATTCGCGTCCTCGCGATATGGCGCTACTGGATCTCCAGTATCCACACGTAGAGAGACCGTCCATTTCATTTTCACTATCTGAGACCCTATCTATTGGTACACATGATTTCATGTGATCCACCAAGACGACATTGATCTATTTGGCTTCCTTGCTTCTACTTGCGTCCACTGCTTAAACGGAGATTTCAACTTTCGAATAGTACCATCTCCAAGGATGTTCTTGTTTATCAATAACTAGTCTTTGACTTAGTATTTCTTCATCAGATACTCTTAAAATTTCTGTATGGTTTTCACAACAGCCAACGTGGAGAGTTCGTACGGGTACAATTCCTCTTTGCAAAGCTGGTAGTAGGCTACAGGACATGGCTTCCCATTTTGCATCTTTTAACAGAATTCCAGCGAGACGTTTTGCACTTGTCTCAATATGTAGTTCTGTCTCAAAATTTCCAAATGGTGGATGGTATTTCAAAATTTAGGGACCATTCCCAAATGGTATTTTTTGTAGTGGTACTAACGTCCTTGAAGTGCCAAGAATTATAGTTTTACCGATAATAACGAACGCTATTTGAACAATGTACTTCGTCGAATGTCAAGAAGGGGTAGGTAAACATGGCCTGCCGTTAGGCATTTTTTTCTAAATTTTCCTGAAACTATGAAATAATAATCATGTTGAGATTTTGTGTCGATTTGTAAGCATAGCCTGACCAAAATGACGCAAACCGTCAGTCGCTAGAACAATAATTTGCTCAGCCATTAGGTTAATTTTTTGGTATTTCCAACATGGCGGACGAATTTTCAAAAAGTTAAGGGTGTTCCCCGCAATAAATCTTTTGGGACTTTTTGTGGTGATTATAAGCGACCTTAAGAAAATATTTTGGCAGTAATTAGCTATGTATAATTATTTCCGTATGTAGCACTAATTTGACTACACTAATGGCTTGTAGCCCCGCCAAGTTCAGGCATCAAGACTTTTCTTCATTGGTTATTCCTAATTTTCACGACCATGCTGTATAAAGCAATCCACGATTATGTTCACGCCAGTCGTCAATCGGCAAATAAATATACTCGACTGCAAATAAAAGAAAATACTGAAGTTAGTTAATTTGGATTGTGTATATCGATATTTATAGAAGCCGCGTGGCGCTGTTGGGTAAGCGCCAGACTTGCATTAAGCAAGTCCTCGGTTCGAATCCCGCGGGGGTCGGAATTTTTCCGCCTTGGTGATTGGAATCGGGCTCGGTGAGACCATTCACAGTTGGGCACCAAATTAACTGTGCTCTACTCAGAACCACAGACCTAAGAGATAGAGTAACAAGGTCAACACATCACCAATACACACACTTCACACAATGGTTGCTGTGCAAGCACCAAAGGCGCGATCCAACTCTGTATCCCGAATCCGGGGCAAGTTGATCATTGTACCGCCAGATGCCAGCGCATAAAGCAGCAGCTTCGACACCGCAAGGTAAATGAGGTTACAGATAATACATACACACATACATACAAATACATATCGATATTTAGTTTAGTTCTCTGTCTTTAGTTATGAATTAAATTTAGTTCATTTTTAATCTATTAAACGCTAACTGCCGTTTCATATACCATTACAAATGTGAACATTTCGGAAAAAAACCCATTTTTTCAGTTTTTAAACACTACAATGTATTGACAACCAAGCCATAAATATCAACATTTAACAAATTGAAAACTAGACTTTGGACACTTGATTGTTGATTTCTTGAAGTGATATATGTTATTTCAACATAAACGGGTGAATCAAAATACAAGAATGTATCCTTATACAACGTCTTTTATGAATAGCATATATATAATACACATATATTGCTAGTAGGGCCTGGAAACGTCAGAAAACATTACGGCGCCGACATAGTCTCACTTAGAGTATAACGCGTCTCGTGCGCATGCGTGATAATTTGAACTCCGCCTTTAGAATCGAATTTTAAACTTGACCACTTCCCCATTGGCCAGACGACGCCGCCGCGCTTGCACACAGCTCACCATTATACATTGAAGAGTTGGTTGTCTGTCTCACTTCCTTGGTAAGTTTCCCACTTATAGCCGCTAGCAATATAGTAAGTATTAGATATATGATGAATAGTAACTAACGGGTGTTCATAAACAGTCGTCATTCCAGTTGCTTTGAAAAACAAAATGTTATATCCATAGGAAATATAATCCCTTGTGTGTTTAATGCCCTTCGCTAACGCGTCGGGCATTAAATTCACACGCGGGAGGAAATGAATAGCTATTATCTACTAGCAACATGATATTGTACATTTTCTGGTTATATCTTTGATTAATTCGTGCAGCACAATGAAACGTCATTGAGTACTGTCATAGCGCATTTTTTCTCAGTTTTAGTCAGTGATTTTGAAGGATATAGATACAAACACAAGGTTCATCTAATGATCCAACATATCCAAGACATACTTTTTTGCTATCATCTCTTTCTCAAGCAAAAGAATGTGTATGTATTTATCTTTGTTGCAGTTACTTTACCAACCCTGAAGCAAAAGCACCAAAATTGAAATTGTCAAGATGTTATAGTTGTGACAGATATGTCAGACACCAATGAGTCATGTATTTTTCAATTAATTTCAAAATAATGAGCACCCCATATGTACTGCAGAAAGTTTCTATGCGAATAGATTGAAAATTTTACATGACAGAGAGAGGGCAACATTATAGCTACAATTATTCATAGTGAGGTTATGGGCACTGTTATTGGTTTTATGCAAAGTTTTACGTTATTCTGTTAATTTGAGACTTGTGGAATTTTGTGGAGCAATGTGTGCACAAAAAGGACAAATTCATGAAGACATGGCAAACGTTTTGGGAACATCTTGTCCTCCATACACAATGGTCAAAAAGTGGGCAGCCGAATTGAAACAGGGGAAGAAACGGCATTGAAGATGATTCTCGCAGTGGAGGACCTGCTTCTGCTACCACTGAAGAAAACATCGATTTGATTCACGATACGGGCATGGCAGATCTGCGAATCAAGGTTCGAGAAATAGCAGAGGCTGTGGGCATATCCTATGAACGGGTTCAAAACATTTTAAGTAATGAGTTAGGAAAGTCGAAAGTTGTTGCGAGGTGGGCTTTTTGGCTTCTGATAATTGATTAGAAACGTGTTCGTTTTCAAACGTCGCTGCTCTGTTATGAGGCTGATCCTAATAATTTTATTTAAAGATTTGTTATCTACCACCAATGACACAGATTCACTATTATCAGCCTAACTCAAAGCAGCAGTCGAAACAGTAGAAGCATAAGGGCTCACCACCTTCCACAAAAGCAATGGTGGTGCCGTCCTTTAGTAAAGTGATGGCTTTGGTTTTAGGGACGGGAAGGGAATATTGCTGGTGGATTCCTTTCTTAAGGATCAAACCATAACAGGACAACTCGAACTTTTTACATCAACTTCGTGAAGAAATTCAAAGAAAGCAAACTGAAATGCTAACGAAACGTATCCTACACCATCAAAATGAAGCTTTGGCCTAAACATCAACAGTTGCGATGGCTGAAATTCATCGGTACGGTTTTGAATTGGTACTTCATGTTCCCTCAGACTTCCATCTATTTCTGAAGCTCAAAAACACCTAGGAGGGCAAAGATTTTTGTCCACGGAAGAAGCTGTAGTATTTTAAAAACCAGGACGAAGCTTTATCAGACTGGGATCACAGCATAAAAAGAGATTATATTGAAAAATAAATAAATAAATAAACTCCTGTGTTAGGCTGTGAAGTTTTCAATCTCTCTTGAATTTTTCAAGTTTTTCCGAGTTGGATTTTATAACGTTTTTCATTGAAAGGTTGTTGTGTCACACTAAAAAATTAAAAATAGTAATATGGCAATGCTTCAATTTAAAATATTTCCCAACGTTGCAATGAAATTAAAGATACTAAAGTAATGCTTATCATGAATATATTTTGTACATGATACATAATATGTGGATATACATATAATAAAGCACAAAGCTGCTATTTAAATATCAAATTTATTTGAAATATGTTTTTGTTTATAAAAATAACAGGGATTTACTACATATACTTACAAACTACATATTCTAATTAAAACAAGTTTTGTATTTTTATAATTGGATATCAACTGAAGCATATTAATACAATTAAAAAACAATACCCTTATAAAAAATAGTATTTAACAAAAAAAAGAGGAAGAGCAAAAAATAGTAGTTTATTTATCTAGAACGAAAAGTGACATTTTAAAGGCCAAGGACGGAATTACTTGCGAGGACCTTTAAAAACACGTTTCGTTCGTGGTGAATACAACAGTTTATTTCATACTGCAAGTTTAATGAATTTTAAATAAAAAGTTGTAAATCGTTTCAAATTTAATGTTAACAACTGACGTATAATTTTAAAGTACTTGAACTTTAATATTTTACTTTAATGTACTAAGACTTGAATGTTCCATTTTTTGTACTGGAAGTAATCCAAAAAATGCCATTTTTGACATTAGTATGAAATAAAGGAAATTAAGAGTTTTTCGAGTCTTTTTGGAATATTTACAATTTTTTGGCATACTTTGTATGCAATGTGCTATCAACATTTGGGAAAAACTCTAAATTTTCAAATGATAATATTTTATTAATGGACTTAGTTTTATTTAAACAAAATTACGAAAAGAAATGCTTTTTATAGTGACACAATCCTGAAAGGTTACCAAAAATGCCATGACTGTTTTTGGAAATATTCATAAAATTGCACCAATATATGCAAATGGTTCAGTTCATTTGTTGAGCAGTATATATTTGCAAACCCACATGGTGGCAGCTTCTATTTAAAAAAATATATAAATCGGCTTGGTGGAAGTTTCAAAATAGGTGCCGAAAGAAAACTTTTCACATGCTAAATATATAGATATGTATACTATCAAAAAAATATAGCAACTGGCGCGGAACCTTAAGAATTTTAGCGCAGGTAGGTTTGTATATACCTACACCTACCTGTACACAATTTGGTTGGTCTTGTGAGTTAGGATCAAACGGCATTGATTCATTTAACCTGCGTATCAACACATGGTTACTATTTAAAATGGAAAACTCCACCTTCAATGCTGCACGAAGATAACTTTTTCTGAAGTTCTGTGCCGGTTGCTACAGAAAACATGTATGTACCAGCGCCTTCATAGTAAACTATGCGGTGAAAATATCAAGATACCCTAATTTTCGAAAATTTTGGTTGTGCCTTGTTTTCTTCTAATTATTGTTTCAGTATCGCAGATTTTTTTTTCTGAGCAAGACCCATATGCTCATCCCATTCCTCAATCTGGTTCGATTTATTGCTTTATGAGCTTTTTTAAAGGTGCCATCTTAACTTGTCGCTAAAATTGTCAGTGTCATATGACAGGAGCTTGTTTGAATTTGTCACCATAAAGAAAGATATAATAGTCCAAGAGCCAGCAACGGATTTCTTACAGTATTTTTAACAAGTCTGTAACTGTTATGGAAGGTTCCTTTGAATATACTGAAAAGAGAACCCGTAGTCTGGCAAGCCTGCGGTGGTGGTTTTAGCCCCCTTGCATCTTTGAAGAACGGAAAAAAATAATGTGTCAAAACTGACACAAAAACTGTGAATAATATGTTGGTAATACTGTAAGTCTATGCCAAATTCGAGGTTAGCAGGTTAGATTTTGCGTCAGTCTGTGTCAAAACTGACGGAAAACCTAACCTGGTAACCTCGAATTTGACAGACTTACAGTGCCACCAACTTATTATTCACACGTTTGAGTTTCCACAGCCCGCTGAGGATCAGTTTTTTTGGATCTCTCGATATTTTACAGTAAATGGGTAAGTTTTAATATGCAACTTTATGTGAATCTGGGGTAACTTACCACCCGCGCAAGCGTCTGTACAATTTTTTAACTTACATAAGATATGATTACCTATAACATAGCAAAGAGCCAGACTTGCTACTATACTTTTTTCTTATTATTTTTTTTCCATCCTTCAAGGACGCAAGGGGGCCAAAACCACCACCGCAGGCTTGCCAGACTACGGGTTGCCTTCTCGGTATATTCAAAGGGACCTTCCATAACAGTTACAGACTTGTTAAAAATACTATAAGCAAACCCGTTGCTGGCTCTTGGGCTATAAATGTGTATGAAGAAGTTAGAAGATTAGAAAATGTGTAAGTTCTAGTAGATCTTTATGTTGAAAGTTCGTAACATAGTTGATTTTTTTACTGTTTACTGTTCTCACTCGAACTATTTTTTCTGTCAAGAATGAGAAAGTATAAAAGAGTTCTAGATCGACCTCAAAAATTTAGTTTTCTTAGGAAAAAGTTAGTTTTGTTATTTTTAACCAAACTCCATAGTTGAGCGTTTCTTCAGTTTTGTAACAACTTTGTTAAATAAAATTTTTCATAAAAGTTAAAAATAAGAGTCAGTACTTTGCTTAAGTTCAATATTACATTTAAATTTTTTTTTAATGTTTTGTATACTTTATCATAAGTTTAATCACTGTGACTTCCTAAGACAAGTACATTTTTTTTATCAAGAACGACTTTTTCCTGAAGAATAAAAAATTCGATAGTTTACAAGAGTGTAGTACCTACCCCATCGGGAGACGCACTATATCTTGGTGTGCTATTTTCCTCATTTTCTAATAAATTTTCTTGTATTTTTGGACAAATAAGTGGATCAATTCCCAATTTCTGCTTTTTAGTAACTGGTTGTAGAACTAGATAAGCAACAATACATATGAATTGAATATATAAAATGGAATTATATTCTTGTTTTTGTTAAATTGGAATAATAAAATCCATTAAGTAGTACTGACTATTTTTTATATAAGTACATTCTAACAATGTTGTATAATAATTTACCCAGACAATAAGTAGTCGCAGTAGTTGCAGAAAGTGTTTCTCACTTTCGTTTTTTAAACTGTTGGTTGTGCATGTCAATTTGACTTTATACATAGCTTCAAATATGATACACATAAGTGGTTAATTTTTCTTTTCAAAATGTTGACAACAGAACAGAAAACTCAAATTGTTAAATGGTTTTATCGAGGTCATTCCACGAATGAAATCGCAAATAATTTATTTGTTATGGCATACGATGTGACAGTAAACACCAGTTCGGTCTTCAATGTTAAACATTTGTTTGAGGAAACTGGTTCTGAAAATCCATCATATAAGTGCTCAAAGGAATGGAAGCCTCAAAATGAAGAAGCTGAAATGCGGGAAATTATGGTTCGCAATATGATAACAGAAAATGACACTTTGTCAACAAGCACCCTTGCAGAAAATCCAGAAATTAATGCCGGAAAATCAGAAGTGCATAGACTACTTAAAAGGAATGGTTTCAAGTCTTTCAAAGTTAAAACGACACAAGAGGTTTTCACAGCCGACCATGGTCGTCGAATGGAATTTTGTGAAGATGTGATGGATAGAGTAAACAATAATTATGAATTTCTTAGAAATATTCTGTTTAGTGACGAATCGACTTTCCTGTTACATGGTCGTCATAATTCTTCGGTAGTGAGATACTGGTCTCAAGAAAACAGTCACCAAACAATAACTTTAAGAACTCAAACCCCCAAAAACTTAACTTTTGGGCTGGTATACTGGGGGACACTATTATAGGATCATTTTTTATTGACGGGAACCTCAATGGCCAAAAGTATTTGCAACTGATTGACAAGCAAGTGATACCAGCAGTTCAAGGCTTACAAAACATTGATATGGCCCACATCTGGTATCAGCACGACCGATGTCCTGCTCACAATGCGGCTAAGGAATATTTAAATCAATATTTCCTTATCGTATTATTAGCACCACATGAGACATAAAATGGCCACCAAGATCTCCTGATTTGTCCCCAAATATATTTTTTTTTTTTTGGGCCACAAACAATTTATACCCATCAGCATCAAAGAGATAACAACGTGGATGAGCCCTGAATAAAACTTCTTGAAGCCTCTCAAAATATCACTCTTGCGATGTTAAGAGAAATTAGACCAGAATTTTATGATCGCCTGGGATATTGTCTGGCTCAACAAGATGTTTTTGAACATTTAATAAAATGAACTTAGCTATTTGTTATTCATTAGGTTAATATTGTGTTTGTTAGAATTTAAGTATAATTTGCATCGTGTAACTATTTTTGACTTTGATTCCGTATTTTATTACAAAATCAGTAAAAACTAGAAATTACTAATTATTTTCCGTTGCTTAGTGAATTAAAATATTTGGTTCGGCTAAGCAAAAAATGAGAGTAGTAACTAAGCGCCAAGTAATGCATTGAAATGCTCGTATTCAAAATTTCTGGGGACAACACGTATATCCCCCGCAGACCTCGGTGGAATATAAACTGCACCCACTATAAGATAAGTTGACTGACAGGAAATTTTTACAAACAAGTGTTTAACATTAGTGTTAGTAACATAAATACGGCTACTGCAGAGATGGTTCCGAACAGCTATCAAAACACCACTACCTCTACTAAAAACACTAGTTTCACTATTCCGATCCTTCCTGAACACAGTGTAGTTCGAGAGTTCCATTTCATTATCAGAAATGTCACTCTGCAACCATGCCTCAGTAAAAATTATTAAATCATAATCACTATTGGTAGTTACTGCAATTTGTAACTGTAATTTGGTCCGAAGGCCACGAGTATTTTGATAGTACACAGTTAGTAGTTTTTTGAGTTACTACGGGAAGTGGCATCCACAATTGTAGGAGCATCATTTAGGTATTTGATTGTTTTATTAGTAACCCCTTCCTTATTAAACCGCTCAATTTTAGCCTTATTTTTTTTAAAGTAATCTGTTTGCGCTGGAGTCTGATCAGATTTAATTTGCACATTAGGCACTGCAATTTTATTCTTGTTTCTTAAAATATTTTTTGCTTCTTCACAAGAATTCAGAATAACTTCTAAACGATGTAGGTATTATACTATATCAAATTTTTCTAACCTAAAAAGTTTCAAGTTATTAAGTATCCACTTCGATATCTCAACAGTTCTTTGACTGAGTTTTTGTCTACGTGGGCTTTTTCTGAATAGGAGTTACCATGAGGTTGTTGAACGTTGAAAAGTATAACATTTTTAGCTCGCTGTTGACGTTAAAACATTTCTGAGATCAAAGCCTCGTTGTGACCCATATCCAGCTTATTTGCACATTCATGACATATTGTCACCATTGATCAAATTTACTCTCAAGTAGCTGCTGCGGTTCCTTAATTAACTCTGGTACACGAAAAACACCAACCTTACATGGTTCACAAAAGATTAGCAGTTTTCTCTTACGTAACTTTAAGCATCTTATTTCGGTTTCGGATATTTCTCCACACTTTTTGCACAGCTCTCTTTTACAGCCATCACATGGAAATAGTTGATCATCTTCTTTATCGCATTTAAAGCATAATTTAGTCATACTGAAATTAGTAAACAGCCGACTTTAAGGTTATGTGTTTACACCTAAAATGTGAGTTTGACATTTCTTGTTCATAACAAGGTGCAATAACCAACATACGTTTTTGAAAAACAAAAATAAGCATGCTGTGTTCTATATCTAGGGTGCTGTGCTAGTAACTGCAAGAAAGATAGAGTATATTCATATTCTGTATTACAGAAGAAGATAGCACGAAAAAGGGATGTTACACATCTTGGCACATAAACGTATGTAATTTTAAATGCTATACTTGTATCTATGTCATTCAAAATCACTGGTTTTAGTAGACATACGTTTCTGAAGTCAAAACCTACTGGGATGACGACTGTTTATGAACACCCGTTATAAGTAGAATAGGAGCCGCTCACTCCCACTCTTTTTTATTGATTCGCTGATTAATTCAATTGTGTCGCGGATTATATATTAATACAACGAGAATATTATGCGATTTATAATAATCGAGGACGTTGCTAGCCGACGAGGCGATAGCCGAGTCGCGTAGCAACGTCCGAGATGGTTTAAATCGCAAATATTCGAGTTATATTTTCAGCTTTATCGTATCATCGAAGCGAGTAATTTTAAAACAAAACACTGATTTTGTTTACATTGAATTGAAAAAATTTGTCACAAAGCAACCACTAATAGAGGAGTTTCTTAAATGCACCTGTCAAATAATTGTTAGGGACTGGCCCACCCGTCGAAGGGCGCTAGTGTCGCCACTCGGCAAGGTTGTGAACCAAACTATAATTAATGATGGGTCGTTATGTGAAGAAGTGTTGTTTCAAATTGTGTTGATTTAGTGTAGGAGACACAAATTTCCCAACGGCATAGAAAAACCTACTAATAGAAGCGTTTTCTGAATGCATCTGTCAAATCAAATAATTGTTAGAGATTGGCCCACCCGTCAGGAGGCGCTGGTGTCACCTGTCCTCTTTTTGAAAAGTGCGTAAATAGTAAACTCATACGTCAAACTGACACCGACAAATCATTTAAAATGCGTGAAAAGCATTTTGACCCAAAGTAAATTGTTGCAATTAAGCACAACTATTGTAAGATTGACAATACTTATTAAACAATATTGCTATTTGAATTACTTAAAATATATTTGTTATTCGCAAATATTTTGTTTGAATTTTCCATAATTATTGTAAATTTCAGAACCTATAAAGATTTTGCATATTCCGATTTATGCGGTTAAAAACTTTAAAATCGAGATTCTGGTAAGGCAAATTATGTATATGCAAAATTTGTATTGCTGTTGACGGCATATTCTTGATTAATCCAAATATCGTAGTAATGGCGTATTTAAATTTTGCCGCCTTGCTGGAATAGCTTCTGGCCCACCCGTTGTAGGGCGCTGACACTTTTATACAAGCTTACTATGGGAGAAATCACTCTATTAGTGGTTGCTTTGTGAAATTTGTCAAAAGTTTTGCCACGTTTGGTCGTTCCTGATAAAAGTGATGGAAGATTTTGGTGTCTCCGCAGGTATTTTAAAGTTAGCAGAAAGTGTGAAAATGGATTTGTTGCCAGAGAAGTCGAAAATTCAATACGAAAAAGAATATAGTATTTTTTGTGAGTGACGAGACAAGGAACAGGTTCGAGGTGCTGGAGAAACCGTTTTGCTGGCGTATTTCGCAAAACTTTCAAATGAGTATTCCCCTTCATCATTATGGCCGAAATATTCCATGCTACGAGCTTGTTTGGAACTAAAAGAAAGAATCGAAATTGACAAATATGGTTCGTTGATCAAATTTATCAAAAAGAAGAATGTTGGATACCGACATAAAAAATCTTCAGTACTGACGAAAGAACAAGTTGATGAATTTTTGCGTACAGCTCCAGATGAACCTTTTTTGATGATAAAAGTAGCTTTCTTGATTGGATTTGCTGGAGCTTGCAGAACGAATGAATTGGTGAAGATGTCTACCGATGACGTTGAGATTTTAGAAAATAAGGTAGTTGTTACTGTTCCTGATTCAAAAACTTACAAAAAAAGATTTTTTGCGATTGTGTCTGAGGGTGATGTCAATCCTGAAATTTTAATTAAAAAATATGCAGCGTTACGGCCGGCTCATGTTACGCATAGAAGATTCTTTGTATCATACAGAAATGGAAAGTGTACTATTCAGCCATGTGGCATTCATTTTTTCTCTAAAATTCCTGAAAAAATTGCTACATATCTCAAACTCGAAAATCCAGCTATGTACACCGGCCACTGCATTAGGAGATCTGCAGCGACCATGCTTGTAAACGCCGGTGGAGACATGTTAGAACTGCAAGAGTTGGGTGGATGGGAGTCTAGCAAGGTTGCAAAGGGGTATTTAGAAGAAAATCTAGAAAAGAAGATTTCCATTGCGCAAAAAATTCATATCGGAAGGGTGTGTATGGCAAGTGCTTCTGGTACTAAAGAATCAATGCAAATGTGTGCTGACTTATCTGGGAAAGCTACAGGAGATGTGGCAGTCGAGATGGATGGGAAAGATGTGTCTTTCAGTTTTCATAATTGTGAAAATATTGAAATTAATGTTCAAAAATAATTTTATACTATGTTAATATGTTATCAGTTCTAATAAATTATTATAATATATACAGGGACCCGCAGAAAAACCGGACGGTTTTGAAATGGTTTTTATGTTTTTCCTATTTGAGGTTGGCGGCGTAGAAAAAGACAATTGGTTGCTTCAATCTATGCCATTTAATTTAGTGACAGCTAAAATGCAGCAGTGGAACCCAAGCCACCGTGTTTTCGCAGTAGGAACCTACTTTAAAACTGGTGATTCTGTAGTCAGTACTCAGCGATTGTTCCGTAGAGAGTTCAATATCGGCCGTCATGGCACAGTATATTTACACAATGTGTGCTATACCTAGCTGAAATGCAATAATGCGCTGGGTGGCGCTGGCGATGAGAAATTACCTAACACGGCTGCAGCACTGTGTCAGAAATGGTGGTCGTCACTTATCAGACATAATTTTCAAATAAAGTAAATAATGTTGTTGTAATTTTGTAATTTTGGCAATTAAAGATATATTTTAGTAAATGGCAATTCTTTTTCTCTCATTTTTCGTAATATAAATGTATGTTGTTGTAATTTTGTAATTTTTGCAACCACTTCAAAACCGTCCGGTTTTTCTGCCGGTCCCTGTATATATCTCTGGCTGTAGTGTGTGTGTGTGTAGTATTTTTGGGGAGACTCTAGCGAGTCTAGCAAGTAGGCCTTCATAGGCCTTTTTTGCCAACCCCATGAACAAGGTCTAGGCATGCAGAGTACCAGGTACCTTAGTCCTACTTAGAATTTTGCAGAGACTAAGGAGTTCCAACCTTATCAAGGGATCTTTTACATGCTACACATCGTAGTAACATGGGACCCACGGCTTTACATCACTTCCGAATGATGGCATTCTGTAGAGGTTTTCATCCGCATTTTTTTAATTTTTAAAAACCTCACCGGGATCGGGGATCGAACTCTCGACCCTTAGATCAGTAGCCAGAATGCTTACCACTGAGCTATGGAGCCCGGCATATCTGGCTGTAACTAATGTATTATGTGTAACTAACGTGTTATGGGATTTCTATTATATTATGACCCATATAATTGTACAGAAATATTTGCAATTATAGAGACATAATAAACGATGATACGATAAAATTTATTATACTACTCCCTCTAACATCAACCAATGAAAATCGACAAAATGCATAGTTACGCATGTACTATCTTTTGATAATGTACATAGCAATTGATAATCACATACCTTCGTGATTAATAGATGATAATCACACGCCTTCACAAACATCACGTTACCTGCTGTCAGTACAATTGTCATAACAACCACATTAACTGTACTTTTAATATTTAAAATACGCTATTCAAACGCTGTTTATTGACTCGTGATATAATCTAGCCGAATGCAACTCGTGTCTTCTTGATTATCAAATCATTTCTGTTTCCACTCGATATATTGTTTCAGGCAATCACGCTCGTCATTTGGACTCGCGTAATTGCCAAACAATATATCTCATGTAAACAGAAATGATTATTTGATAATCAAGAACCCACTAGTTGCATTATATATGATAATCAAACCCCGCCGGCTTAATTGGTCTAATTAAATTACACATATGATAGGTATCCACCTACAAAGTTAGATTTGATCGCTGTAATTACGCGTCGGCCGTATTTGTTTCTCTCTCCCCCACGAGCATGTCCGTCTTCGTTGAGCGCATGGCAGCTCACTTTCTTCTAATGCAACCTCTCCCTCGTCCGCCTGGTGAATTTTATTTATTTTAAAAAATATGTGTCCTGGCCTGGGTTTGAAGCAGGTACCTCTGTATTAGCAGTCTGAATATTTAAACAACTAAGTTAGCCACTCAGCTTGATTTGAAACTCTGTTATGTGGTCTTTATTATCAATCGTTGAACTTTTAGTAGTAGCGCAATTATAATAAATTACAGTCAGGTCGATTTGAAACTGTTATGTTGTCTTTATTATCAATCATTGAACTTTTAGTAATAGCACAATTATAATTATATTCAATTTAATTTTTATTCTATAATTTAAATCTAAATTTAAATCTTGTATTTCTTTTTTGAAACAGTAATTTGATATGTACAACAGTTAGAATTGATTGTTTAATATGGTTAAATTCGAATGCTAGAGTTAAAATATACGACAAATTTGTTTGTCAAATGACAAAGTCCAGGAGTTAACAAACAGATTGGTAACCATATTATTGAAGTTATCAATTGCCCTGATACACGTTTAAGAAGAGTTTAAAATTGATTTAGAGTGGATACTAACGAAATTCGAAGACATTTATGTAAAAGGTATTGGAAAAAGCAAGTGCTACTTTGTAGGTAAAGTTTGTTATAGATTTTATTCGGTGAAAAAAGAGACTTTGTAGCATTTTCCTGATCTTGTATGTATTTCTTATAACATTCGTTTTTAATTTTTCTTATTTTTGATCGAAATATACTTATTAATATTTACATTTTTAGTGGGCATTTCAAAATACCCAAAGTAAAACAGAAATACTAATTGTATTTAATTTTAAAAATCTCCGTATAATTGCACTTCACAATCATTTTCTACAGACATTACCTGTGTTTTAACTTGTTTTTAAGATGTTATGAATTTACTTCTAGAAAATTTTTGACAATGTTTGTAATAAAGTTTAATACATCGATAGTAGTATGTGATGAAATCACAAAACGTTTTACAAAACAAATTTTAGTTTTAAGATTATATGTAGTATATATTTTAAACAAAATGTTATGTAGGAATAAACTTATATAACGTTATGTAATTTTGGAATAAAATAAAAAATAAATATTTTATATTAGGCACATAATATATTGTTATTACTATTAAGCATATACATTTGTTGATACGATCACAATATTTTAATAAAGAAATGTAATTATTATGTGTTACAAAATATATATCTTAGAATATTATTTGGCAGATATGAATGGTCACAATTTCTTTTACAAATAACTGTTCGTCACGGCAATCTTATTAAAGTAATGAATTTTATTAAAATATTTTTTCCTACGACTGCTTCTAAAATCAAGCTTTCCGCCTTGTTGACGTACCTCAAAAATTGATTGTTTTGAATCAGTTCATCGCGGCAGCCATCATACGTAAGTATATAATCGTGAATCGTAATACATAGTAACATACATAAATTTTATATAAGCTTTCATGATTATATACCTAAGTCGGCTAGTGGTCAGCTATTTGAAAACGTCAAAGTTGACAGCTGTCACTGTGAATTTGATTTAAACCTTTTTTCGCGATTTAAAGATAGGTGTGCTTTATTTTGTGTATTGTCGGTGTTTAAGTGTCAAGAAAAATAAGAAATGGGAGATAAAATTCCAATTCTGATGTAAAAATTTGCACGTCCCTGGAAATTTTAGAAATGGCAAAAAACACCAGTTTAAACCTATTTTCGAAAATTTTACAGTCGTAGGAAAAATTTTGTATGCAACACGAGCGAAAAATGCATTAGGCGTTCGTTCGAGTTTTTTCGGACCTCGCTTCGCTCGGCCCGAAACTTAAACTCACGCCTAATGCATCATTTTTCGCTCTAGGTACATAAATAACTATTTTGGCCTCGTGACATGTAAACAACACATTCATGCACAGTTGACGTCCACCGTAACTATGATTTTACAGTTAGTCAGTGCTTTGTCGCACCGCGGTGTGGTAAAGTGACTAGAAAATTTTTAGCTTTCAGAGACCCTTGAACAAAAAGTTGCTTTGTAGTTGTAACGGGTGTTAGCAGAAACGCTAGTTACGTATTTTATCGTTCAGTTGCGTTTAGGTGAAATTGATATTTACGACTTTGAATTTTGAAGTTTCAAAGTGACTGTTACTGATGTCAGCTTGCTTGATGGCTTGATATTCGAAAGCGAAGTTATGAATTTATAGAAAATGTTCAAAAAATTTACTACAATACTCGGTGAGTTAGGCATTTTACAGCGCTCGGTTTTATTAATTAAAACCTCGCTCTGTAAAATGCGACCTACCGCACTTGTAATGTAAATAACTATTAACTACAACTTGTATTACCTAATTTACAACTCACTAACTCTTTATCTGCTTAATAAACTCAAAATAAAAAATACTCATTATGAAATATCATTTATAGAAGCAGACTTAGAGCGACCAAATTTTGAACGTTTTCAATTTTCTTTCTAAAGGTTCAACAAAAATTATATAAACAGAAATAACAAGTGTATTTAGTTTTTAAAAATCTGGGTATAATTGCACAACAGCTCACAACATTTCGTAGTACAGCAATATATTTTAATGAAATTTCGTGTTTTTTCACAAACATTACGTACGCTAACTCAACTTGCAAATCTATGGAATAACAAAATTTTAAATATTAAAGCAATATTTAAATATATATACTGCGAAGTTACCTACACGTAACATCCATTTTTGGCGAAATAAAACTGCCATTTTCGTTTGGATGTGGAATAAGTATGATTCATTAAAATTCAACGAATGTAAGAAATGCGTGCCACGATGTTAAGAATACTCATTGAGAACCAAAGCCACTAGTGTGCAGTTAATTTTCGTATGTATTACCATTAAACGGGTTTAGTGCCTTGAATTTTAAATATGTACTCTATTTGATATATAGTAGACCCTCCTAATTTATGGTCTGCATTTATAGACTTCTCAATATTTAAATTTCTTTAAAAAAGTAAAAAGAGTCCTAAATTAGGCAAACTACTGGGGGAACATTAAAATACTAAGACACTTACAAAGGTGTCTGTAAATATAGATACCAAATTAATTTGATGTCTGGGTAATTTTACGTCGATTTAACTTTTCTTATCGATCTTTTAGTGAAAATCGGTGAAATCGCTTTTCCTGATAATTTCATTAAATTGCCGGAAAGAAAAAAAATCCATCATTTACATTCAAGGAAAATTAGATCCGGTTTCATTTCCACAGCCCTTATTAAACTGGCCATCTCTGTGCGCCCACTGGGCACTTCCATTTACTTAGAATGGAGCCCACAGTGGAGTTTAAACACTAGAAGTGCAAGTTGCTCTAATTTTATGCTATTAAGTTACGTCCACACAGTTTGCCACTCATTTAAGCTCTAATTTCGCAAATTATCAGACATGTGTGCTAGTTCCAGAAAATTACATAATGCTGAACTTCTGGAGGTTCATGTATATAATGAAACTAATGGATTACTGGATATAATTCCCTGCAGTATCTTGGAGTCTATAGACAGAGTAGTCTAGTAGTAATTTGTTTTCAATATATTGTGTGTATAGTGCATGTACTATGCAAGACAAAAAAAAACTGGGGCAACTCTTGATAGAGAAGTTGGCATTATTTAATTAGCTTAAATGAGTCTTTAAACAATTACATTTATTATAACAACTTCGTTTCATAGCAACGTTTAAAGTTAGAAATACCTAGCAACTATACATATTAAAGCAGTCACGTTCACAACAGACCATATTAACTGTCCCAGTTTTTTTTGTTTTGCTAGTACATTTAACATATTGTAAATATATCTAAATTAATTACATTTTAAGCGTTTAATCTTGCTAGATTTAATTTTTATTTGAATGATTATTCCAGGTTTCGACGTTACGAACATTTAATACTACAAAACTATAAGATGACTTTCAATTTCTAATATAAACTACAGAAGAGAGAAAATGTAGATTGTAATGATTATGTGCTTTGTTTAAAAGAATAGAAAAATAATGATTAATACTGCATTCAAACTGGAAGATGTAACGTTACTGAATTTTAATTGCCCTTTGTTTTCTAGCTAACTCAATCATCAATGCACAAGACTCGTTTCTTACCTTAGTGTGGCTATGGGTTGTCAAAACAGCTTAGTGTGAGCCTGCCTCGTTTACAGCTATAATTCTGAAAATAGCTCTAACCCCGCTAGAAATGAAAGGTAGGCTGCTTACATAAACGTCGTATACTCTATCTTATAGTATGAGTACATACATATAAATGACATACAAAACGACAATACACAAATACTGTACGCCGTTAATAATAAAAAGTAATATTTAATGAAATCGCTAAGAACTAAAGGCTAATTTCTACTCGCATTCACAACTTCTACAGAATATAACGATTAAAATCTCAAACATTAACGCTAACTTGAAAGTCCGCGAAAATATGTTCCACGCACTTCGCCAAATTCACTTTAATACCGTACGGCGTGTAATAATACGCGGGTTGCTAGGGAGTGATAAATGATAAAAATAACAACATATGTTGGTAATTCAAATTGGAAAAATTTAAATAATTCAATTTAAAATATATATATATTGAGAAGTTGCTAATAACTATTTCACCGAATAACTTAAAACGGAAAGTACAATTTAAAGGAAGAGAAAGTGTATAAGTAAAACAATGACGGAAATATAATAATAATAGGTAACTTTATCGTTAAGAGAATGAGCTGTTACGCATAGGCGTAACTAGCGGGTGGGGGGCCAGACACTCGACAGAGTGCCGTCTGGCCCACCACAAAAAAATAATAATAAATTTTAAAATCTGCGTTTGTATCAAATTAACCCATTTATACTTAGTGGGTCTTTAACGACCGACCACACATTCTTACATTTTCCGGTTTTATTATTTGTTTAAAAAAAAATACATGCCATATTATATGTTGGATTCAGGGCCGTTCCTAGCTTCTTGGCCGCCTGCGTGAAAAATAAAATAGCCCCCCCTCCCCCCTCCAAGCAATTAAAAAATATATTTACGTTAAAAAAAATTATTAATAACAATTTTATAAAATAAAATAAAAAGAAATACTCCTATAAAATAAAATGGTACAAATACAAAAAAAAACAAAACAAATACAAAGTTTAATATATTAGAATTTAGCTTTTCTAGCTTTGACAGACGCAAAAGTGGTCACAAGGTTCTTGACATCAATTGCTTCTGCCAAGTCTCTCTCTATAGATATAATAGAAAGATCTGACAATCTTTCTTGCTTCATGGCCGAGCGTAAAAAGTTTTTAATTATTTTTAATTTTGAAAAAGACCTTTCTGCTGACGCAACTGAGACAGGGAAAGTCAGTAGAAGTCTTAAGGCAATTGTTGTATTTGGGAAAGTCGCAAGTAAATTATTTGTAACAATGTAGTTGAGAATTTTAGATGGTGTTTCAACAGATTGGAAATGTAATTTTAAATTTTTTAATTCATCACTTAATTCTACGGCGTTTACATCAGCCTCTTTTCTGACAGTGTCTTCTAATTTTAAGGATAAATCTGTACAGTGTTTTTTCATTGAATTATCGTCCATAATAGGAAATTCATAAATCACTTTGAAATTGTCACTGTAACGTTGTAATTGTTCAAAACGTTCCTGTATAGATACTTTGGCGGTATCCAAAATAGTAAAATAAAAATTAATCTTACAATACAACTTTGGGTCAAGTATAGGCTCATCAGGGGTTTCATAATCAAATTGTCTTTTTTTTCGACGTGGACGAATTATATTAGTTGGGGGAAATTCCGTTGCTATATCAAGTTCTTCTGTAGCAAGTATTTTCGCCTCTTCTATAAACGCTTCAAAACTGTGGTCATTCCTTTTCTGTTCCAAATAATCTACTAAATTTTTTAACGCATTTGAACAATCTTTTAGATTTGTATTCACACCTTGAAGCATTTAACTGACGGAATTAATTTTAGACAGAACATCATGCCAAATAATTACAGAACAAACGAATTTAAAACTATTAATTTTTAAGGCCAATGCTTGGAGTAGTGTAGCTAGGCGGGTTCTGGACCACATTTGACCTTGAACTTTTTTCAAGGTCACGGGCCTAGCCGAGGTCAAGGTCACAGGCCTAGCCGGTGGGCGTGGCCTAGTCGGGGTCATTGACCTCGGCCACTTCCGAGAATTTTTTCTAGGTCACGGATCTAGCCTAGGTCAAGGTCGGAGTCATTGGCCTAGTCGGGGTCATTGACCTCGGCCACTTCCGGGAATTTTTTTGGGTTAAGTGTAGTTTTTGAAATTTTCCCACGCTCGAGCGTCTGAGTACGCAGACATGTCTATTCTTGCAGGATGTTATCAGTAAATCAGAAGCTATTGTTACGCTTATCAAAATTTTATCAGGCTCGACCGGATGTGAGTCATCGTCTGACAGACATGTCTATTCTTGCAGGATGTTGTTGAACAATGACATCCATTGTTTGAAAATCAGCACGATAATTGGACAATGAAGCTATTGTTGTCTGGAGGAATTTTTGCTGACAGCCACTATAATATAGGTAAGAAAGAGGGGTTGGGCTGCTATTCAACTACCCTGTTTCAACTACCTGTTTGAGAAAATGTGCAAGGTTGCTAAAAAATAAACCGAATTAATTGTGGTCTAATAGTATATATCGAATTATTTCCAGCTAAAAAGATGCAATAGGTATAAAAATCCAAACCATTTTAAATAACTTGTTAGGTTTTTGTTTTATTACGCGTTCGACGAGATGTATGTCTGGATATTTACCTCGAATAGGCCGATTGGAAGCATCTTTTAGTAGATAGGTAATGTGTTCGATCCCACTGGAGGACTGTTTAAGCGGTAGACAGTATATAACATAATACAAAAGTGTTGCGGTCTTAGAGACATTGGGAAATCTGCAACATTGTTTGTAAGCAAAGTAAATATTAAGTGTTTTTTCCAATACTTATTAAATACACAGTCTCGAAAATTGAGCCGATAGTTATATATTTTACTTTTGCTGTTGGATTTATGTACAGCACCCCCTCGCTTTAGAAATAAGCAAGTTCCTAAAGAAATATTATGATGCTGTAGAGATTTACACGTTACAGTTCGGTGTGTATAAAAATTACGTATTTATTAAATATTACTGTTAACAAAGCTGTTAAACGTATGATACAGGCAGTTATTAATTAGAGTGGTGGTTTAATTTTATCATTGGAATTTCGGTTTCTTACAACGGTATTTGTAAATCATTCGTAAGTAGTCCACCGATACACATTTATTTACGTTATGCATGTGCAGACTTGCTTGTTATGCAAGGTCGTTGACTTATCGTATGCAGTGTAGGAAATGTTATCATATGACTTTGTCAGCACGCCATAAAAGTTGGTTTTTGTAGTATAAGACATCCGCAAGCTAATTCGGTAAAGAGGTGGAAAAATACTTAAAGAAAATATTAGCAGATAATACATTTGAAAAATCTGCACGACTAATACTCAACATTATTACAATTACATGCTAAAGACTGCAGACAAAAAGTAAGATATCAAAATTTTAAAATAAAACCCAGAGAATAAGAATTAAATAAAGCCAAATCAAAGCTATTAGATCACGGCAATATATTAATAAAAAACCAAGTTCCTAAAGAAATATTATTATGGTGTAGATATTTACAGGTTACAGTTCGGTGTATAAAAATTACGTATTTATTAAATATTACTGTTAACAAAGCTGTTAAACGTATGATACAGGCAGTTATTAATTACTTAATAAAACAATTGTCCTATATCCGGTATTCATGGTTTATGTCTTAATTTGATTTTAATAGTCGATTAGAGTTGAATAACTAAGGTTATTACAATGCTAAAGACTGTGCGCAAAATGTAAGATATCAAAATTTAAAATAAAACCCAGAGAATAAGAATTAAATAAAATAAAGCCATTAGATCACTGCAATCACTACAATAATAAGGATGCTATACTCAATGGTGAGGGACAGTTTCATTTTTTGCTGGAGAAAAACATCTAGATTGGTTAAAAATCAGATGTATAAGAGAAAATCTCAAACTTGTTTAAAAACATTTTGTAACTAAACAATCACATTTAAAATTGTGTAAATAAAGCTAAAATTAGAAGGAGACGCAGACTATAGAAAATACGTGTCAATACTTGTGGATGTGAGCGTCTAGGGAATGTGCAAGGTTGCTAAAAATAAACCGGATGTGAGTCATTGTCTGTAAATGCCAAACTTGTCAGAACCTGCCTGCCTGTCTGCTGCGTAATTAAACAACGAAGCCATTGTTTGAGAAATGTGCAAGGTTGCAAAAATAAACCGGTTGTCTGGAGTTTCTGCACAGGTCAGCGCGGGAGTCTGCGCGGGAGTCTGCGCGATGGTTTGGCGGGAAATTCAAAATTCTGCGTAGGTTTTGGCGGTAAATTTAAATTACACTCAGGTTTTGACGGTAAATTTAAATTATGATCAGGGTTTTGGCGGGAAATTTAAATTCTGCGTGTTGTCTGGGGTTTCTGCACAGGTCAGCGTGAGGGTCTGCGCGGGGGTGTTTGAGCATGCTTGGCGGTAAAATCAAATTCTGTGCAGGTTTGGCGGGAAATTTAAATTCTGCGTAGGTTTTGGCGGGAAATTCAAATTATGCTCAGGTCTTACAGGTAAACAGATAGGTAGACAGGCAAACAGTCAGACAGGCAGTATGGTTTATGTCTTAATCTGATTTTAATAGTCGATTAGCGTCGAATAACTAAGGTTATTACAGTGCTAACAACTGTGCGCAAAAATTTTAAAATAAAACCCAGAGAATAAGAATTAAATAAATCCGAGTAAAAGCTATTAGATCACTGCAATACTCTAATTAATAAGGATGGTGAGGGACAGTATAATTTTGAACTTATCTAGATTGGTTAAAAATCAGATGTATGTATAAGAGAAAACTTGTTTAAAAACATTTTGTCAGACAAATTCCTGTCTAGACCTGCGCATGTGAGTCATCGTCTGGGAATGTGCAAGGTTGCTAAAAATAAACCGGTTGTCTGAGGTTTCTGCGTAGGTCTGCGCGGGAGTCTGTGCGGAGGTTTGGCGAAAAATTCAAATTCTGCGTAGGTTTTGGCGGTAAATTCAAATTCTGTCTAGGTTTTTGGGCGGGAAATTCAAATTATAGTCAGTGGAAAAATCTGGGAGTGTACAAGGTTGGTAAAATGTATGGGGCCTTTACACCAGATGTAGTTAATGATCTCCATTATCAGTGTCTATAAATTAGGTAGACAGACAGACAGGCAGGCAGACAGACAGATAGACAGACAGACAGACAGACAGACAGACAGGTAGGCAGACAGACAGGTAGGCAGACAGATAGACAGACAGACAGACAGACAGACAGACAGACAGACAGACAGACAGACAGACAGGCAGACAGGCAGGCAGACAGACAGACAGGTAGGCAGACAGACAGGCAGACAGACAGACAGACAGACAGACAGACAGACAGACAGACAGACAGACAGACAGACAGACAGACAGGTAGGCAGACAGACAGACAGACAGGCAGATAGACAGACAGACAGACAGACAGACAGACAGACAGACAGACAGACAGACAGACAGACAGGTAGGCAGACAGACAGATAGACAGGTAGGCAGACAGACAGACAGACAGACAGGCAGACAGGCAGGCAGACAAACAGACAGATAGACAGGCAGGCAAGCAGGTAGGCGGACAGGCGAGCAGGCACGCAGGTAGGCAGGCAGACAGGCAGGTAGGCAGGCAGACAGACAGACAGACAGACAGGCAGATGGACAGGCAGGCATTCTTAACACCATTTGTTGTACAGATTGTGAGCAGTAATAGAAATAGGTGTGAGAGAGATACCTGTACCAGTTAAGTATAAGTGTCCAAAATGTAAAGGGGAAACCGATCAAGAAGGACGAAAATGTATTGCTTATATTGCACGAACATATGAAAGAAAACAGTGGTGGTAAACATTATCCTCAATCATATTTCAGACAATTATAGCGAATAACTGAACTCAGCTTGGTGGACGCTATCGTCATGAATTTGATTCTTATATATACATCTAACAATTCTGATATCTATCATTTGATAAGAAACTGTTGACGTGTGAACTAGTTTGAATCTGTCAGTCTGTCTAACTGGCTGTCTACCTGTCTAGCTGTCTACCTGTCTACCTGTCTAGCTGTCTACCTGTCTACCTGTCTAGCTGACTACCTGTCTAGCTGTCTACCTGTCTACCTGTCTAGCTGTCTACCTGTCTAGCTGTCTACCTGTCTAGCTGTCTACCTGTCTAGCTGTCTAACTGTCTACCTATCTAGCTGTTTACCTGTCTGTCTGTCTGGCTGTCTACCGCTTACATACTTGTGACAATAATGAAAACGAATGTAGCGACAGAACTTATTAAAACTAAAAATATTATAAGACAGAAAGTTCGAGCTCTTAAGGAGGGTAAGTTGGTGCAACAACAGCTCCTCGGTAAATTTTTTAAACCTGTTACCGAACAAATACAAAGTGTTGCAAAAGAAATCAATACAAAAGAGAATCCTCCATCACAATTTAAGCCTTTCAAATTGAAAAAGAAAGAGAAAGTTAAATACAATTATGATGATGATCTTAAAAGAAAAACTAAATACGATTATGACGCGGATGATGACGATGATGAATATATCAATATATCAAATCCTCCAAAACTAGAATTATTTACACCAATACCGGCTGATGAAGTATTGTGTGAATCCACCGAAGATGAACCTAATACAACTATAACAAACAAATTTCAACCGCAAGCTATAAGTTCTTTCTTAGAACAGTATGACGAACTTCCTAGAAAATATGTAAGCAATTATCTTATAGAAAGACCAAATCTAGGGAGGTATGGAATTAGATATGATTTTGATAAAAACCAATTTTATTTTGGTGGAGATGAGCTAGATATAAAGGGATCTGATATAATTGTAAAAAATGTTCGCTATGAAGGTACGCCTAGTTTGTACGAATTACTATTTAAAAACGATCCTCAAATAACTCCAACGTCGACAGATAGAGCAAATTATAATGATATCATAAACAGAACAGGTGCGGCGCATAGAAATTTTGATAAAAATGATCAGAAGGTAGGTTTCAACCAAGCGAAATACAAGAAATTTATAAAATCTAACCTGTCATCATCACTCTCGCCATCATCGATATCGTTAAGGACTACAAAGCTTACTGGTAAAGGTATGCAACAAGTTAGCAATAAACCGTTGGATTATGTTTACTGGGATGATCCGAACGAATTAGTTGATCGATTAAAGTTACTGTATGCCTCTCAAGCATCTGGCCATACAAATCATAGAAATGAAATTGTTAGTATAATGGAAGAGTTAAAAGAGGCAGGGATAATTGAATAAATCCAGTTCGGAAACAGCACGAGGAGATCCTCCAGACAGAGATGACAACAACACCTCTACCACAATAATTGACTAGTGTATAATATATTTGTAATAATTTTATACATGTACGTTAGACAAATAAACTACATTATAGTTACAATTGTCGTTTTATTACACCGTCGTGCCCATAAAACCGTTACAGGAACAGCTGTCTACCTGTCTAGCTGTCTACCTGTCTAGCTGTCTACCCGTCTAGCTGTCTACCTGTCTAGCTGTCTACCTGTCTAGCTGTTTACCTGTCTGTCTGCCTGTCTGTCTGTCTGTCTGTCTGTCTGTCTGTCTGTTTGTCTGTCTGTCTGTCTGTCTGTCTGTCTGTCTGTCTGCCTGTCTGTCTGCCTACCTGTCTGTCTGTCTGCCTGCCTGTCTGTCTGTCTGTCTGTCTGTCTGTCTGTCTGTCTATCTGTCTGCCTACCTGTCTGTCTGTCTGTCTGTCTGTCTGTCTATCTGTCTGTCTGCCTGCCTGTCTGTCTGTCTACCAAATTTATAGACACTGATAATGGAGATCATTAACTACATCTGGTGTAAAGGCCCCATACATTTTACCAACCTTGTACACTCCCAGATTTTTCCACTGACTATAATTTGAATTTCCCGCCCAAAAACCTAGACAGAATTTGAATTTACCGCCAAAACCTACGCAGAATTTGAATTTTTCGCCAAACCTCCGCACAGACTCCCGCGCAGACCTACGCAGAAACCTCAGACAACCGGTTTATTTTTAGCAACCTTGCACATTCCCAGACGATGACTCACATGCGCAGGTCTAGACAGGAATTTGTCTGACAAAATGTTTTTAAACAAGTTTTCTCTTATACATACATCTGATTTTTAACCAATCTAGATAAGTTCAAAATTATACTGTCCCTCACCATCCTTATTAATTAGAGTATTGCAGTGATCTAATAGCTTTTACTCGGATTTATTTAATTTAATTCTTATTCTCTGGGTTTTATTTTAAAATTTTTGCGCACAGTTGTTAGCACTGTAATAACCTTAGTTATTCGACGCTAATCGACTATTAAAATCAGATTAAGACATAAACCATACTGCCTGTCTGACTGTTTGCCTGTCTACCTATCTGTTTACCTGTAAGACCTGAGCATAATTTGAATTTCCCGCCAAAACCTACGCAGAATTTAAATTTCCCGCCAAACCTGCACAGAATTTGATTTTACCGCCAAGCATGCGCAAACAACCTCGCGCAGACCCTCACGCTGACCTGTGCAGAAACCCCAGACAACACGCAGAATTTAAATTTCCCGCCAAAACCCTGATAATAATTTAAATTTACCGTCAAAACCTGAGTGTAATTTAAATTTACCGCCAAAACCTACGCAGAATTTTGAATTTCCCGCCAAACCATCGCGCAGACTCCCGCGCAGACTCCCGCGCTGACCTGTGCAGAAACTCCAGACAACCGGTTTATTTTTGCAACCTTGCACATTTCTCAAACAATGGCTTCGTTGTTTAATTACGCAGCAGACAGGCAGGCAGGTTCTGACAAGTTTGGCATTTACAGACAATGACTCACATCCGGTTTATTTTTAGCAACCTTGCACATTCCCTAGACGCTCACATCCACAAGTATTGACACGTATTTTCTATAGTCTGCGTCTCCTTCTAATTTTAGCTTTATTTACACAATTTTAAATGTGATTGTTTAGTTACAAAATGTTTTTAAACAAGTTTGAGATTTTCTCTTATACATCTGATTTTTAACCAATCTAGATGTTTTTCTCCAGCAAAAAATGAAACTGTCCCTCACCATTGAGTATAGCATCCTTATTATTGTAGTGATTGCAGTGATCTAATGGCTTTATTTTATTTAATTCTTATTCTCTGGGTTTTATTTTAAATTTTGATATCTTACATTTTGCGCACAGTCTTTAGCATTGTAATAACCTTAGTTATTCAACTCTAATCGACTATTAAAATCAGATTAAGACATAAACCATGAATACCGGATATAGGACAATTGTTTTATTAAGTAATTAATAACTGCCTGTATCATACGTTTAACAGCTTTGTTAACAGTAATATTTAATAAATACGTAATTTTTATACACCGAACTGTAACCTGTAAATATCTACACCATAATAATATTTCTTTAGGAACTTGGTTCTTTATTAATATATTGCCGTGATCTAATAGCTTTGATTTGGCTTTATTTAATTCTGATTCTCTGGGTTTTATTTTAAAATTTTGATATCTTACTTTTTGTCTGCAGTCTTTAGCATGTAATTGTAATAATGTTGAGTATTAGTCGTGCAGATTTTTCAAATGTATTATCTGCTAATATTTTCTTTAAGTATTTTTCCACCTCTTTACCGAATTAGCTTGCGGATGTCTTATACTACAAAAACCAACTTTTATGGCGTGCTGACAAAGTCATATGATAACATTTCCTACACTGCATACGATAAGTCAACGACCTTGCATAACAAGCAAGTCTGCACATGCATAACGTAAATAAATGTGAATCGGTGGACTACTTACGAATGATTTACAAATACCGTTGTAAGAAACCGAAATTCCAATGATAAAATTAAACCACCACTCTAATTAATAACTGCCTGTATCATACGTTTAACAGCTTTGTTAACAGTAATATTTAATAAATACGTAATTTTTATACACACCGAACTGTAACGTGTAAATCTCTACAGCATCATAATATTTCTTTAGGAACTTGCTTATTTCTAAAGCGAGGGGGTGCTGTACATAAATCCAACAGCAAAAGTAAAATATATAACTATCGGCTCAATTTTCGAGACTGTGTATTTAATAAAGTATTGGAAAAAACACTTAATATTCACTTTGCTTACAAACAATGTTGCAGATTTCCCAATGTCTCTAAGACCGCAACACTTTTGTATTATGTTATATACTGTCTACCGCTTAAACAGTCCTCCAGTGGGATCGAACACATTACCTATCTATTAAAAGATGCTTCCAATCGGCCTATTCGAGTTAAATATCCAGACATACATCTCGTCGAACGCGTAATAAAACAAAAACCTAACAAGTTATTTAAAATGGTTTGGATTTTTATATTGCATCTTTTTAGCTGGAAATAATTCGATATATACTATTAGACCACAATTAATTCGGTTTATTTTTTAGCAACCTTGCACATTTTCTCAAACAGGTAGTTGAAACAGGGTAGTTGAATAGCAGCCCAACCCCTCTTTCTTACCTATATTATAGTGGCTGTCAGCAAAAATTCCTCCAGACAACAATAGCTTCATTGTCCAATTATCGTGCTGATTTTCAAACAATGGATGTCATTGTTCAACAACATCCTGCAAGAATAAACATGTCTGTCAGACGATGACTCACATCCGGTCGAGCCTGAGAAAAACAATAGCTTCTGATTTACTGATAACATCCTGCAAGAATAGACATGTCTGCATCCCAGACGCTAGAGCGTGCGAAAATTTCAAAAACTACACTTTTAACCCAAAAAATTCCCGGAAGTGGCCGAGGTCAATGACCCCGACTAGGCCAATGACTCCGACCTTGACCTAGGCTAGATCCGTGACCTAGAAAAAATTCTCGGAAGTGGCCGAGGTCAATGACCCGACTAGGCCACGCCCACCGGCTAGGCCTGTGACCTTGACCTCGGCTAGACCCGTGACCTAGAAAAAGTTCAAGGTCAAATGTGGCCCAGAACGCCTATAGGTACTCTACTGCTTGGGCTTGTTGTTTGGTGTTAATGTCGCGTGATTTGTCATTTACAAGTTCTTCTAGACTATCATAAATTTTCCCTAATTGATATCGCAGAGGTGTAATAGCTTTAATTCTACTTTCTCACCTAGTTGAGCTAACAGCTTTTAATGTGAAATTTGGTACATCAGTTTTAAGTACATTCCATCTATATGGCGAAGAAGAAAAATATGTATATAATTCTTGTATAAGATTAAAGAACTCCGATGTTTGCAAGGTAACATTGGCAGAATCATTAACCACTAGATTTAGGGTATGAGCAGTACAAGGTACAAACATTGCTCGAGGATTGATATTTAAAATTCGGCGTTGCAATCCTACATGTTTTCCGCCCATATTTGCACCATTATCATAACCCTGTCCACGCATATTGTAGATATCCATATTAAAATCTTTCAAAAGTTTTATTACAAAATCGTATAAACCCTCACCAGTCACATCAATAATAGGAAAAAATCCGAGAAAATGTTCACAAATTTTAATTTATTTATTATCATCTATTATAACAAATCGAACAACGAATGAAATTTGTTCGGTATGACTTGAGTCTGGGTTGAATATAGAATAATTGAATAATATTTTGCTTTTGCCAATAACTCCCGAATTTGTTCTCTGATTTTATTTGCTGTAAGTGAGATCAATTCATTTTGTAATCTATTTCCTAAATAATGAGGCATACGTTTATGTGAAATTTTACTGATTTGAATATTTTTTAGATGTTCCGAAAGAACTGCATCAAATTTTGCAAATGTTTCAACCGTCTTCAAAAAGTTTCCATTGTTTGATTCGAATAATTTATTGGATGACCCACGAAATGCTAAACACTGTCCTGCCAATAATAATATAATAGCAACAATACGTTTTAAAACATTACACCTATATTGTTGTTTCAAATTAAAAATACGTTGCTCTTGGTGATCGATTGTTGTGTAAGTACTCAATCTTTTTTCTAATTCAGTCCATAATTTATAATTTTGAATATGATCAGTTGATCGTTCGTGTCTGGATAAATTATTAGAAAGATGTTTCCAATCTGAAAAACCAGCATCTGTTAACTGAATATTTTTGGTCCCAAAATTTTTGCAACAAAAGCAAAACACGCAATTTAACTTAATGGAATAAATTAGCCACATACGAGGTATTTTTTCACCATTTGCTAATGTTCGTGTATAATAATGAACCGAAAAGCGCCCTTGTTCTGTTAAAGGAAATGAAAAATTTTTTACTTGTGTAGGTCCCATTTTTACTAATACTTCAATTGTTGAATTATCAAGTGATTTAGGCCATGAAGCTGGATCTTCTCAACTCCCACTTTCAATGTCCTCTGGTTCTTCTGGAGTACAAGACTCTGCCGAAGTCGATGGAATCTGTGGCTCTATGGGGACGACTTGCTGACTGTCAGGCGTTGAAAAAAAAGGATCTCCAGCCGTGCTTCCACTTTCTTCCTCTGCTCCAGGAGTTTTCAAAAATTGTTCTATAGAGCCCCGCAACTTCTCTTTTTCAGTTTCTTTAGACAGTTGTCTTTTTCTGTAAGCTGCTCCAGAGAGTCTTTTAGTTCGTCGTCGTTCCGAGCTTGACATCTGAATAAATTTAAAAAAGTTTTGCTTTAATTTACTTCTAGATTACAGTCTTAATAGACTATCAAAGCAGCTATTACGTGAAAATCATATAAATTAAAAAAACGTATATCAATAGCTTACCTTTAATAACCAGGCTCTACAACACACGTTTTATTATGATGAAGTATGATAGAAGTAACTGAGTAATATAGATCTTTAATCAGTACCACAATATTTTATTTCCATATAAGGGCACAAAAATAACAATGGGTATTTTACACCTACATATTGCTTCCACCATTCACAAATGAACGCATTTTTTCGTCGGGTGATATTTATACCCTCGGTAAAATACGTCACCCGGGGATTTACTTGAATTAGTACGAACCAATTCGGGACTTCACAAGAAAGATTTGATATGATTTTACAGATTCCTATCTTAGTTTTTTGTCGTATTTTGGACATTGGTTGATAGAGGGTGCTAATTATTTGAAAGGGAAAAATGAAAACACAAATTATTGGTAATAGTTTCAAATTTATTATTGATTTTGTGTTAAAATATTTGTAATAAACGCAAAAAAACAAAAATTGGGATTTCGACTAACAATAAAGTGGTGTTTGTTTTTTGTTCTTGGTTTGCATTTTTCAGAGATGTTTTATTCTCAAATTACTTATTTTTTTAAATTTAAATTTGTATAAAATCGGTTTCGAGCGGCAGCCCCTTGCAATCGGCCGCCTGCGTGATGAACACGCAACAGCCCACCGGTAGGAACGGCCCTGGTTGGATTAATCGGTCTAGTTAAAAATAATATGCAAAATAAAATACCAACGTTAATCTAATGCTCGTTTTTTATTGGTTTTAAACGTTGTAATTATGTCTTCCGTGTTATACTGACTTAACAAAATGTCACATTGACAAATAATTATTACAATAAAACCTCAAAGTGACTGCTATGATCAGATGAAATGAAGAAAACGTAAGTATTTTACAAGATATAAACATTAGTGTTTCAATTTCCCCCCAATTGTACATTATTAGTAGGCTTTTCTATTTCTGCAGTACTTCACACGTTGATTAAATCAACTTAAACTTTATATTCGTTACCATGTTTTGCGACATTATAAAATTGGGTCCGACCAAATGAATAGCTGGTGAACAACCCTTAATGAAAGCATCCCTCAGAGCCAAAGGTGTAACAAAGTGTGCATTTCCGTGTTTTTGGTCATGATTTCATGTAGTATTCTTGTCTTCCCTGTTTCATGTTTTGTAGAGAAGCTGCACTTATGCTTGTGTCATTTGATCCCGGCCAATTAGATTGCTTTGTCATTTCAAAACGGTTCTCAGCTTTAACTTCGATACTTTTTACGTTTTAGCGGCGAGTGAAAGAGTCATCATTTTTCACTCAACGACATTAGCTAAATATGGGACTGCATATTGTAATAATATGAAATGGACATATAACTAATGTAGCATTCGCTTGAAGAAAAACGTAGTGAAAGCAAAATGACAAATACAGTATTCCAACGTGTATTCTACTACAGCCCTTGATAGTTTCATTTTTATTATTTGTTTGAGTTGTTTATCAATTAAACACACGTACATGCGAACGAACAAATAACACTAACTTGTGTCCGTAGATTGTAATATTCACAATTCCTTGAATGTTAAACGCCTTATGAATATGCTTCCCAAAATACCTTATCAATAGGTTGCGTAACAACTGAAATGTACAGTGTAGTTCTTTGCATAAAAAGACACTATTTTCTACTCATGACATTGAAATCAGGCATTTTGACATTGATTCCGGTGGTTGAAATCGCATTTCAACCACTAGAGATTGAAATGTTCCGCCTACCGCGATTTCAAACTGTTTGACATGCAATCAGGGTTGCCACCTTTTGAATTTCTAAATACGGGACGCTAAGTTTTATCGGGTAGTATCGTTCAGTTTATATATTTTTTAGTAGTATGATCGGGAAGGGGGGGGGGGGCAGGCAACATAATAAAAAAAAAATCTCCTTATTAAATAAAAATTGTATCTCTCAGAATGCGATTTAAAAAAAACAAAATTAAAAATTAGGTATATAATTAAAAACAATAAAACATAAACATCTAAATTAAATTATATCTATAAATAAAATCAACATAAGAAACAAAAATCAGCAAAACAGAAACAAAGCCAGCAAAACATAGGTAAAAAATTATCTTTTATTTTATTTTTTAAAATCATATTTTTTGTTGCTTTTAGTACTTTCAATTAAGTCGGAATTTTGATCAATTATGTATTTCTGATTTTATTAAATTCACGCTGCACCTGTTCCGACTGCTCGACCATTTTAAATTCATTATGGAGAAAACTTTTTCTGCAAATGCATTGGATGGAAGAATGCTTAAAATAAATGACATTATTTTAAACAACTCAGGACTAAAACATTTTTAGCCATTTGACTAAACTCTTCTTTAATTATGTCTGATATTAATGGTTTAATAGCACAACACTCTTCAAATAGAGTGTTGATGTCGATTTTTTGCAGTTGCAATCGATCAACATTTTTACAGAGGTCTTGGAAATAAAAATTTTCTTTTATTAGTTTTTGTAAATGAAAATATACATGATTTTCAGAAAACTCAAACTATTTTTCTAAATACGAAATTGCACGAATTAAAAATTGGTTAAAGTTACTTATTATGTTAGTTTTTTCCTGGTTTTGTAACTACTGCAAACTTTGCATTGCATGCATTCCGAAAAAGTCTTCATTTAACTTTGTTTCAAGGCTTGATTACATTGATTACATTAACATTAAGGAATATATTTCCATAGAAGTTGTCGTGTCATTTTGAAATAAAAGAGATATTTTTTTGAAAAAGTGCACAAATATTTGCAGAGAAATGTAAATATGTATATGGTTTTTTATGTAAATGGGTTTGGACATCAGTTTCATCATCATTAATTTCTAGTAGCTTTTTAATGATTAGCGGACACTCGTCGCCAATAGATATAAAATAAGAGATTAATGCAGGGTAGAACTTTAGAATACGCTCAATTGCTGGACCTCAAGACAGCGATCTAGTAGGAACATGCTTTACAATTTCCTGATATTCAAGGTGGACAAACTGAACAAATTCTTCCCTTCTTAAAGAACTGGAACTAAAATGACTATATCTTTAACACAACAACTTCAATGTCAATATTTAATTGGTTTGCAGCATGCTTAAAATGTATTATTAACAATGTGAGGTGGACAACCATTTTTTAAAATTCTAGAATTTTTCTCTCTTAATAAAGTAAAACAAGATCGATTTTTGCCAAAGTTGGCATTAGTATTATCTGCGGAAAACGAAGCAACATTTTTATA
Organism: Agriotes lineatus; assembly: GCA_940337035.1. Lineage (NCBI taxonomy): Eukaryota > Metazoa > Arthropoda > Insecta > Coleoptera > Elateridae > Agriotes > Agriotes lineatus. The sequence continues at coordinate 30,096,817 of OW679197.1, read as the reverse complement.
TCTAAATTTACATTTTGCAAAGATTTAAGAATTGACTGTGAGATTGTATCAGCTGTCTCAGAGGGTTCTTCAAAAAAATCTAACAATTTTCACTCTACTCCATTTTCCACAGTAAAATACCGAACACATACAGGGTACATTTTTCTGTTACCTATATTTTATGTATCTGTAGCTACTAAGAAGTCGGCAGCAGTCTGTTTTTCACTAGTAGGCAGCAATGTTTTTAGAATATCTTCAACTGATTTTTGTGACAAGACTTTCTGTACAATAGCTTCAGCCGTAGTTCTGCCGCAGGATATATTTTTTTTCATATTTCTGAGTCTTTAATAATCTATTTATTTCTACAGTGTTATTTTTGTTTGGAAAACAATTTGTTAACACTTGTGAACTTGTTTCAGCAGTTTGTCGTTTTTTATGATCTAGTAACAGTATTACTCTGGTTAAATAAATAGACTAATTTTAATAATATATAAAAATACGGGACTTTTATTGTCCCGTATGAACGCATGGCGGGACACGGGACTTTTGATCTAAATACGGGACAGTCCCGTGAAAAACGGGACTGGTGGTAACCCTGCATGCAATTGTTGACAAGAGAAATGTCACTTTATGTTTAATTTTTTCTAAAGTGCATTAATTTGTTAAAATTCGTAGAAAAAATAGTATATGCAACTCGTGGCTGATAAAATTTCAACCATTTGTCCCATAATATACTAATTTTCTACTCATGACATTGAAATCAGTCATTTTGACATTGATTCCGGTGGTTGAAATTGCATTTCAACCACTAGAGATTGAAATGCTCGGACTACCGGGATTTCAAACTGTTTGACATTCAATTGGTGACAAGAGAAATGTCACTTTATGTTTACTTTTTTCTAAAGTGCATTAATTTGTTAAAATGAGTGAAAATTCGTAGAAAAAATAGTATATGTAACTCGTGGCTGATAAAATTTCAACCACTTGTCCCATAATATACTAATATTCAAAGGTTTAGTCCGTAGAGAGAAATTCCAAATCTAATACATTTCCACTGAAAGTGAATCATGATCAGTGGTGTATTCGGGCCGGAACGCAGCGGAACGATGTTCCGATCATTTTTTTGTAGAGACGGAATGGGTTCCAGAACTTTTTTCCAAATGTAATAGAAAATCTTCAATGTGACCAATATCCCAGTAATTAATTACTAATTACCAATTACCGCCCAATAAAGTAATTAAATTACCAGAGATTTCAATTACTCACATGAAATAATTAGTAATTCAATTACCAGTTACTTAGTAATTGTAATTGTACAACATCAATTACTTTCAATGGAAGTTATTGTCATATAGTTGTATATAGTAGAACTTTCTTGCAAGTTGCGACTATCATTAGTGTCGTGTCGATTCATAATCGTAATCTAAAAATGCTTAATTTTTATGTTTTATTAACTATAGTAACCTACATACTTTATCACTTTAGAAGGTTTTTTGATAATTAAATCTTGTAGCTACATGCACCGTTCACCAAAACCAAAAGGTTTTAGTTTGTTTTGATGTAAGATGTAAGTAAATAAATAGTCAAGGATAACAATTGTACAGGGTGTGCTTTAGGAACACTGCATGGTGATCCAATTGGCGCAACTTGAGCATATTTTGTTGGCTCAGTTCGAAAATCCTTTTTTTCCCCTTTTATACAAAAGTGACATTTTCTGTCGCCTGTTAGGGGTTTTCCAAAAATATACGTTTGGTACCCTGGTCGGTTTCCAATGGGAGTGGGAGGGAATATAATACATTAACTCCCGTTGCCATTAGAGACGGAAGGAAATGTGATTAATAATAAATCAACTGGCCTCCTGATCTTCATATTTAAATAATTTTGAACGCAGCTGAATACAAGAGATAGTCTCATGATACTTCAAGTGCTAAGAAGTACAGTCGTGTGCAAATAAATCTGGGACAGTGTTTTTTTCACATGCAGATTCAGTTAAGAATTTGAAGAATATTTCCATGGATTTCCTCTCATCAGAGAGAGTTACGGGTTTCAGTACCTGTTAAAGTTTAATGTAACTCTTTCTGATAGCAGAAAATCCATGGAGATATTCTTCAATTCTTAACTGAATCTGCATGTGAAAAAAACACTGTCCCAGATTTATTTGCACACGACTGTACATTAGTTTTTAAATCGAAAAATCGCGAAATTACAACATTTTAACCAACTTTTGGGTAATGTTGACGTTCGTTGATGTTTACCTATCGCCCAGCCGCCTACAAAAAGTAAAATAATGGATTACTCCACTGCTGATTTCTCGTATTTTAATGACGATTTCGACGTTCTTCACTGCCGATTAAAAAAATGTTTTTCTTCGAATATGAAGAAATGTCGAATTTCATTTTGGCTAGATTTTGTAATGGTATTAGAAAAAATACTTCCTTCACGTACAGTTTATACTAGGTTTAGTGACACTTTCTGCACGTTTTCACTCGTAGCCACTTGTTATAAACCTCGTAAATCACTATATTAATTATTCGCATGACGAAGCCGTGTTTACGGTATTCGCGCCGCCGCGCCGTCTCTTCCTCAATTTCTTTATTCATAAAAAACATTTTAAGCAAATATAATTTTCAAATTTCCTTTTCTACTACCAATTCCCTTCAGAAATTGGTGGTTTCTTCAGTAAAGATCCCACCCTGTCTTGACTGTTCGTCATGCGACTGTTTTTATATTGGTCAAACTGGCGTACTTTCAGAAAAAGAATTAAAGAGCATTCGCTTGTATCAGAACCTACAATATTACAATCAATCAACCCAATAAATCTGCTTTAGCTAATCACACTTTGCCGTCTAAGCACAGTTTTTATCCTAATAAAGATTACAAAATTTTGTATAAAGCTAATAAAGGTATTTTGTTAAATTTACTTGAAATTTTTGAAATTATGTCCAATAATAATGAATTCAGACTCACTGAAGTCAGATTTTGATACTAATTAAATTTTTTTGGATATAAAATGATTTGGTAATTTTCTTGCGGTTTCCATGTTCCATCCCTTACTTCAGGGCTGTCCAACTTCAAGGGGTTCAAGGGCCACTGCAAAAAATTTGAAGGTTATGAGGGCCGCATCATGAGTGATTTGTAATAAATATAAAACGTGTATATTTCAATACTAATTTTTATTTATTCAAGAAGCTTAAGTTACAATACATGTTCTAAAAGTAATTCTAAACAAAAAATTCATATTCACTTTAGGTTAATTCCTTTCCGTTCTTGAGATAGGTACCGACAAAAAAAATTACATCAATTAATGTAAATTTACGTATAGAGATGTGACGTTTCACCCCCTCACTAAGGGCGTCAAATTTTTACCCCTCGGGTTAAGCTCAAATCGGAGAAATATGTTCGCTCAAATATATATTCGATTAGGTAAAACAACAGATAATTACCAAAACAAATATGTTTTTAGCTGAGTCGTACATTATGTAAAATTAACATGTTCTTCTGCAACGGTGTCTGGTTTCGTGGGTCGAGCTGCAACCCAATGCACCGGCGAGTGTTGCGGGCCCCTATTGGTAGTCTGCCGGTACGCACGCCGATTCTTCGGGGAATGGGCTGAGTAGGTCTTTTGTTCCTGCAAACTTGACATTCCACTCAGCAGTGATTTTAAGCTGTAATTTTCCGGTCAATTTAGCGATTGTAAGGGTTACCTGGGGCGGGCGTTAGTGCCTAAATCCTGGTGCAGAGGTTCCTGGTACCTTACGACGACTTGGCGTCGTTCTTGGAGCGAACGCGGTGTCATATCCTGCAGATGAATTTTTTTCACCTTGAGCCGGAAAATATTGACATTCCCCCGATAGGTAATTTGCGGGCTGCGGAATCGAACGTTGAAGTACAGGAATTCGCCTTTTAATGACCAAAAAGAGGCCCTGCAGGTGAGTTTATGAGGGGCGGCTACAGGATTATAACCGCTCACAAGCGGGTAGAGGCTGCGATTCCTACATTTCACCTATCGGGGCGCCGGGATTTGCGTTTACAAATTAGGCGGTCGGAAATGGCTTTTAAGCAGTTAGCCCTGCAAAACAGTACAGGGTATTAAGACAGGGTTAAAGCCTCGGGATTCGATTTCCAAGAAAGTTCAACAATCAAGGTAAAATCAAATTCTAGCGGTCTTGCTCTTGTGGAAAATTTGAACTTCTCGGGCTGACAGTACAACACGTCATCTCCCTTGATGCCTGGTCTGGTAAGGGTTGGAGGTCTACTCCGTTAGACAGTTCAGGGTATCAGACCGGAGGGCCCAGGTAGAAAAGAAGAGGACAGGATCAGAACTGGTGGACTCAAGAGGGAATTCGATCCGCGGGCCGCAAAAATATAATGAGGGGCCGCATGCGGCCCGCAGGCCACATGTTGGACAGCCCTGCCTTACTTCGTCTTCTTTTGTCTTTGCTAACCTACTTTGATAATTTCATTGTCATTGAATCTAGTTAGTATAGACATCCTCAATGCCTGCCACACTTTTGACATGTGCTCCAATTTCTAATAGTAGTAAATGGTTTCCTTTACTATGTAAATCAGTTTTAACCATATGCCTTTGTAGATGATTATGGCCTGATGATGAAACCAGTTTGGTTTTGAAACATGTTGCTACCCCAATTTTTAGAATAAATATTGGTGGAGAAGACTATTTGTTTTATTGCTTCATAGATCATGAAAGATAAGCTAAATTATTCTATGAGCAAAAAGAAACAAAAGGTGTAATAGATTTTAATACAAATGTAATGATGAAATAGATTTCATAGAATTGTAATAGATCTATTACAATTGTAATAGCAGAACACCACTACTCACTATGCAGAATTAGTATATGCAAGTTGGAAACATGTTTGAATTAGCAAACAGCTGTAAAGCATGCAATTTAAAGGAAACAACTACAAACTTTATTTAGAAAATACATAACTCAATCTGTTTATTAAAATTTATTTTTTAATATTCAAATATTAATTAACAGTTACTTAGATATAAATAACAAATAAGAAATATACATCAATATATATCAATCTCAACAGATCACTTACAATTTAAAACAATTGAATTATTTTTCAGGATATATTGCATATTCTTAATAAAATTTATTACTAATGCAAGAGTAAAAATTAAAATTGGAGATTTGCAATACCTTTGGGTAAATAAACAGTTAATATCAATAAAATAGACCTCTGAACTGAAAATAATATCATGTAGGAGTCATAACTAGCGAACTATTTCTACTATCAAATACGCGACCATACTTCTTGCTAAGCTTGTCAACAAACTCCTCCTTTAAATTTTGCAAGCACCTGCAAAAGAAAGTGTTAATAGTTTCTTATCATGCCGAATCTAGTACTTACATTCTGTATATTGGAGAATTTCTAAACTTGCCAATATCATAGCTTGGGGCATGAGGCTTATGAATAATAAAAACATTTGGTAAAACTAAAAATTCATAACCCTGAGCTTCAAGTTCCATTATATGAGATACTTTGTTCCAACCAAAACCAAGAATCTTCTGTCGTATTCTGTTACATTTGACTGTACAACCACGTATGGTTCGAAATCTGGCTGCCACTTCACCTGCAAATTTACGTTTTGAATTAAAATATACTGCTGTAGAAATTATTTTGATTGTAGTGTAAAAATATAATAACGTTTTGATGGTAAACATGTTATGTTTTATGTTTATTATCAAAGGAAAAGATTTTCTATGGTTTTCTTAAATGGAACTGACTAATCCGAACAGTTGCTAATAAGATTATTGCATCACAAAGTTTAACCTTATATGGAACTTGTGCTGTCCTCCACTTCATGTAATTCATGGGAGCATGCCCCACTGGCCAGACATCGTACCGAAATGTAAAAATAGACTTATTATCTAGCATCTGCAACAGCTCCTTCTTGTTCTTGGGCAAATTAGTTCTATACCTTTGCGTTTCAAAAGCAGGTACTACGAGAGCCTGCAAAACAGTATGTGTTGTTCCCTGTATTTAAACAATTTAACTAAAACTACCTTCTTCTGCAGATTTTTGAAGTTGCTTATATAATTCTTCAAATGAGAGTACAAATGATACATAGGTAGAAAGTCTGCATCAGCTAAAAACACATATGGTGTGGTAACATGGCGCAGGCCCACATTTCGTAACTCATTAATGGGATGGTAGTCTCCCTCCTTAAAAACGGCATGGTAGGATATGTCTAAACGATCCTGCAATACCTCGGAGTTCTCTATGAAACGTATACACTGCTGGAGTTCTGGATCGGTGACATAGAATGTAAGACTGATGGGCCCTAGAAAATAACAATTATGGCAATTTCCTTATTTCAGAAATGGGTATTTATCATCTCTTAACAAAACTCATTCGACATGAATGCCAAAAATGTTATACAACTTTTTAAAATAAGCTTGTTTTTACAGTGTATCAGGAATTTGGTAGGTAACTTGGTCATAGAAAACAAGCCGAGCTTTAGCGAGGCAAAATACCCATTCGAGAACGCAAAAGTATTTCGCATTCGAGATGCAAACAATGATTTTTCGAAAACTGCATTAAAACTAGTATAAGAATAAAAAAAAATTAAATAAGGTAACTGTCAACGTTAATTGACAATTTTATATTTCATAAACGATTCATTTATGTTTTGAACCACGGCCTGCTGAATTGTTTGACAAACGTATAAATTTAACTGACTGCAGTATCGGCACCTTCAATTTACATGTAGTACAACATAAATTAGTCATGTTTATAATAGTTATTAGTATCTATTGAAATTTTAAATTACTTAATAAAAAACTAATGTAGGTTACTTAATTAATAAAATCACAAATAAGTTCCTAAAAAATAACAAATTTTTGACATTTCTTTTATGTTCTAGAACGCTAAAGAATTTTGCATTCTAGAACATAAAAGTATTTCGCAGTTAAGTGACAAAAAAGAATCACTTTGCTTACTGAGAATTTAACGAAAATGTCAACATTTGATGACAGTTTTCGAAAAAAATCATTTAATAATAATAATATGAAGATTAATAAAATGAATCGAAATTCCATTCTGACATTAAAATAAAACAAAATCTGCATATTACCACATGTAAGAATAAAAGTAACTGGAATTATTGATGCCAACCCAACAAATTATGAGTTTTGTGCACAGATAATATAAAACTACATTAGAAAACTGTATTTCCACTACTAGCATGAAAGGATATCATTATTTACTTTATTTTCGAGCCAAGAAGATCAATTTCCTTCCTAGTGGTTAATAATATTTCATTATTAACTACTGGTTAATAATGATTTTATTTTTTATTAATGTAAAAGCAATTATAAAAGGAATAAAGGTGCTAGTAGTGGAAAAAATAATATATAAACCATGGTAGAGTAGACTTATCAGCCTCGCAACTTATTTCACTTATTGCATCTCGGGAAATAATTCTGCTCAGCTGAGAAAAATGTCTTCTCTACCTTGGTCTATAATATACTATTAGTAGGTTGGTGTGGCAACGTGCTATTAAAAAAATAAGAAAACATGGAAACTTGTTAAACGTATAATTCGTCCACGTTTTATATAACCTCTGGTTGGTCATGACAGTTTTTATATGGTAATACTGCGGAACCAAACACGAATATAATTTTTTTCGCTCCCTTTTATAACAAAATTACTGCAATAAAAGGCAAACTGACAATTATCAGAATTGCAATCATCAAAAATACACCAGGAATGCAACTTAAAGAAAAATATAACCAACAAGCAGTTAACACAATGACTGCCAGTATCTCCGAATGAAGCCATTGTGATGTAAAGTTACGACTGCAAAAAATATTTTTGTGTATATAGGAACTATAAGACAGTTTAGTGCAGTATTTGTGAATATTTAGTGTAAAAAACAAAATAAATGACAAAGCAGGACCGTGTTTAAACTTGATTTAAACACACATAAATTTTAATAACAAAATTTACGAAATCCAGTCAGAAGTTCTAAATGTAACTCTGATTTCATAAACAAGCAGTTTTAACCTCCAGTTTTACTTCATAATTTCGCCAGTTTATATTTAATTTAGATCTGTTTTAATCTTGAATTAAAACAGGCAAATTTCAGTTCCTATTTACGAAATATTAACAAACTAATCTTGTTTCGCAAGCATTGAGTTTAAAAACCACAGCAAACTGCAACTTGGCATTTCACGCAGTACGCGACCTAATAAACCCAAGTTCACCGCTCTGTCCTGCAATCACATACGGAACTATAAAAGCTTACTGTGCTGAATTGATGTTTTTGTACCTTTAAACGCGTTCCAGTAGTACACTACACTATTCTGAACTTTGATATGTTACTTAGTTAAGCATTCTTGTTTTGTATAAATAGAACGTTTATTTTCGTAATAAAACAATCTGCATCTAATGTCTGATTCATTCACTACATCGCTACCCTGCTACTAAGCCATAATATCATTGGGACGTGAGGCTGTGTCTCCCAGTGTAGTTTACTGTTATCCCTTTTAAGTACCATTGACTACATTGGTTTAAAACATAAACGCAGTCTCGTTTATGTGCTTAAGGGATAGAACCAGCGCAAAGCAACAGAATCCTGATTCAGCCTCCAGGCAATTCTCTTCAATGTCAAAATAAGATTTTGTGGAAAACCATGGTGACGTAATAAAAAACTAGAATTTTTTTAACGGCGTCAGCAACATTTGTTAACAAAAAATTACTAAAGTCAAAATAAAATTTGACAATTCATTTGCTGAAGTGAAAGAATGTTATTCAAAATGGCTGATCTCTCAAATACAATAAAATACCACAAAGGGGTTTAAATGTTAAAGAAATATGAGTCATAAGGTGTTTTCATCAGTTTATTACAATTAATGGAAATTGGAAAGTTCAAATCCAAAACACAAATGATATAGCATCATTTGTAGAAATCTTCACGGTAGGTAATTTAATATGCTTTATTAACATCTAAATTATATTAAATAGATACATAGGCTAAACTCCAATCTAGCCCACTGGTGCTTAGGCGCATGCGTGTGATAATGTGATTCTCAGTTTGTCGAAGGTACTACAAATGTTCAGACAATGGAGGCAAAACACGAGAGTCTCATTCCAGACCCAATCTTGGCTGCTGTAAAGGTGCAAATTTAGGTTAGCTGCAGTTTAACATTTGTGTGTACTTAGTACAAAAATGCCTGTGTATCACCGTAAAACAAGCAGTTAGTCCAATCGTCGACAATAATATTGAATTTTAATTTAACAATGAATATTTCTCTTATTTATAGCTTCAAATCCAGTTTCACCACTGACATAACAGTTCCTTTATGTTAATGTTCCGTAAATGTCAAAATGTACTAGTGGGCTATACTGGAGTTTTCCCGACACTAAACTACTTGCTATACATGTTCAACCTGGAATTGCAAATGTACACCGCAATGATCTATTGAGCAGTTACTTACGAATATTTAAGCAATATAAAACTTACAGGAAAATATTTATTTCTCTGTTAAATGCTCTGGTTTGTTTGATGTTAATACTGTTCTGCATATCGTAAAAAACTAATTTGCGAAAAACGTCAAAATATGGTTCTTTTCCGTAGAAACTATAATTTGGAAAACTCACGGCCGCGGGAAAACTAATGGCGGATTTCATCATGTGATACGTCCAATCAAACTTTTGACAAGTTATAAAATGCCAATAACTTGGAATACTTTTGCCTTCAACAAATAGAAAACATGACCACCGTATGGCCACACTGTGATTATATAGTCACTGTAGGTTAGTCGACCGTATTTTCTAAACAATCCAGCATGAGTGCAATCTGGTCAACATTATCGAAGCAATGAATTATGCACGCAATATATTTTGCGTGACTACTGCTTGAATCAATTAAAAAAACTAACAAATCATCAAAACTAATGAATCATCATTTTAATGAGTAAGGTGGAGTATTACCGATAAGTTGTTATATAACAATAATTATCGACGCAAGCCATTTTTGATTGGTTAAAAGTTAAAAAAGGGAGTGCGATCATTGGTCAAATGACATCGTTCGACAGATGTATGAAATAGTCACTATACACAATCGTACATGCAGGAAATTATGGACGAATTAATGAATGTCCTGGCAATACGTAATCTAGATCAGGCGGAGTAGCGGTATTGGCTAAATATGAGGCAGAACTCCAGAAATCCTCTCTGTGAACTGAATGAAAGACAGATTATCTAAGGACGCATGCTCATTTAATAGAATGTATAAAACCCCACATGCGTCCTCAGTTGAGGGCAACTGATCTAGACATTCGCACCAGAGTTTTAGCAGCATTGAAATTTTTTCGGTGGTGGAAGTTATCAGCCGGATGTCGCATCTAATAAATATATTGACATCTTATAATCCAGTGTCAGCAACTGTGTCAAAGAAGTTGTCGGTGCACTAGTCCAACTTGCTATATTCAACCAATGGGTAAAATTTCCTGAAAACTTTGAAGAATTAGATCGGTGAGCCAAAAATTTTATGAAGACCATGGCTGCCCAGGCGTAATTGAGTGTATAGATTGGACACATGTTGCAATTGTACCTCCAGGACTGGATGATCCAGAACATCCCGAGCACCTTTACGTGAACCTCAAGTATTACCATTCCATTAATGTTCAGTTAATTTGTGATTCTGACCTAAGAATTATTAATGTGAATTCTAAATATCCTGGGAGCACCAATGATGCCTATATATGGGGTCGATCTAATGTATAAACAGTTATGAGGGACTGACATGCCGATGGTGTTAATTTGTTAAGTTTGTCACATTTAATGAAATCTGAATAGTGGTCAACAACTACAAGAAAATTCTCATTCCTTAGTTGAAAAATGTCATTACTCAAAAATGTCCATGGTCTATCCGGAACTTCATGTGAAATCATAGGCTTTCTCGGCTGCTCTGACCTCATCGAATTACTAGTCTTGCATTTTGAGATAAAGTTTTTCAAATCTTTGTTCATACCTGGTCAATATACGTGTTCTCAAACAGTTTTCAATTCCAAAATGACTGGCATGCATTCTTTTCAAAGAACCAATTCTCATATTCTCTGGAATAACTATTCTGGTACACTTAAACAAAATTCCTTCCTCTTCCACAAATTCATCTCGAATCGGAAAATATGGTCTCACTGCTACTGGAACTTGTTTAAAATTATCTGGCCAACCAAATTTCACAAATTTGATCACTTGTTGCAAAATTTCGTCCATATTTGTGCCTTGTCGAATTTCCTTGATTCGTTTTTTACTGTTTGAAATATATTTCATATTGTTCTCTGAATGTCATTTTTTGGCATTGGTCTATTACGATATGTTTTTCGGACTTTTTCCACTATCTAGGGTGTAAATCACACAACGTTTCGGGAGTTTTGATCTACTCCCGTCTTCAGGTGTTCCTGGTTAGTCCTGAGAAGGACTGATATTATACGTTTTTCTATGTAAATTTGTGCCTCCCCCGGGGTTTGAACCCGGGACCGCTGATCGCTAGTCTGCCACTCTAACCACTGAATACATTCAATTTGAGCACAAATCTCTTCCTCCTCAACTGACATAATATCACTACACTCTGCTGAACCAGTCTTCTTCAGATAAGCTCTGTTCAGAGCACTTTTATAATTGACCTCAACTTGATATTTTTGCAAAAACAATAACATTCTCTGTAGTCGCTTCGGTGAGGCTGATATGGGCTTACGGAAAATTTTCACTAATGGCTTACGATCAGTGTCCACTTTCACATCAGGTCTTTCATAAATATATTGGTCAAATTCAACACAAGAATGTACTATAGCCAACATTTCTTTCTCAATTTGGGCATAACGTCGTTCTGTTGGGGTCATTGCTCTGAACGAAAAAAATACTGGTTTCCCTCTTGCAACAAAACTGTTCCACTTCCAGTACTACTAACATCACATTGAATCACAACAGACTTCTTACTGTTATAGTATTCTAATACTGGTGCTTCCGTCAACAACTTTTTCATTACATCAAATGCTCTGCTATGAACTTCTGACCATGTCCACTCTGCATCCTTGTCAGTCAATCTTCTCAAAGGAGAGATATTAAAAACACCAAACCTTCCCCATGTATCACGTTTAATGTAAGCAAATGCTAGGTTAATACAGCAGCGACATGTTTCGACTAAAAAGTCATCATCAGGCTAACTACAATTAATATTACTTCTTCTTCTTCTTCTTCTTTCACGGCGCCTTCTGCCCTCTCAGGCGTCGGATTGGGAGTCCCGGTCCTCTTTTACCCATTTCATCCATGCTTTCCTATCTCTTGCTAAAATTTTCATCTCTGCTTTGGTTTTTCCCTTTGATCTCCCTATTTCTTCTGTCTGATCCATGCATCTTCTACGTGGTCTCCCTCTTCTGCCTCTGATCGGTTTTCCCATTTCCATTATCTTTTTTGTTAGTCTCTCTCTGTTCATTCTTGTGATATGCCCGTACCAATTCAGCTGGTTTTCATTAATTTTTTCTAGTATTGGTGGTTGTTGTAAAGCTTCCCTAATGTACTCATTTCTGGCGTGGTCCCATTTCGTTATCCCTATGATCTTCCTCAGGTGTTTCACTTCCATCGCATTTATCTTGCTTTCGTGTTTTTTCTGCCAGGTCCAGTTCTCTGCAGCATATGTAATTATGGGTACAGTTATTGTGTTGTGGATTTTTAGCTTCACTTCTGTTTCTATTTGCTTGTGGCCTAACATTGTATTATTCAGCGTGTAATATAGTCTCGTAGATTTGTTTGCTCTGTTAGCTAATTCTGCGTCGATTTTTCCATCATTTGTTAGGATTGTCCCTAGGTATTCAAAAGTTGTTGCGTTCTTGCATATGATCTCCCTGTTAATGTTTTCTCCCTTTTCGTTTATAATCATCACTTTTGTCTTGTTTGAGTTAATTTCCATCTTCATATTTTCAATTTCTCTAATCCAGTTGTCTAATAGGTCCTGCATTTTTCTTCTGGAGTCAGCAATTAATACCACGTCGTCCGCGTACATCAGACTGCTTATTGATATGGGATTTAGGTTATTAAATCCTATCACGGTATTTAATTCTGCTTTAGTCTTGATTTGTTTTAATATTTTGTCCATTATAATCACGAATAGCAGTGGGCTTAGACTGTCCCCTTGTTTAATTCCTCTTTTTATTTCGAACTCTTCTGACCGATGACCTGCTATTTGCACTTTGCCTTTCACTGTGCTGATCGTGTTTCTAATTATTCAGATAAGTTGTCTTGGCACTTCTAACTCGGCTAGAGCACTCCATAGGGCTTGTCTGTTTACCGTATCAAATGCCGCTCTTAGGTCAATAAAGGTTATGTACAGTTCTTTCCCTTCTTCTATTGTGTTTTGTATTAAGGTTCTTAGGATGTATATATTTTCGTTCGTTTGTCTTCCCGATCTAAAAGCTGTTTGCTCCTCTTCTAGCTTGGGTTCTACGTAAGCTCTTAATCTTTTCTCCAGGATTCTTGTAAATAGTTTGTGAGTAGTTTGGGCTAGGCAGATGGCTCTGTAATTCTCGCATTTTGCTGTTTCTCCTTTTTTATGTATCGTTAAGATTAGATTGGTTTCCCAATCTCTAGGGATTCTTTCCTGTTTCCACACTTCGTTCAATAATTCCCATAACCATTTCTTTCCTTCGTCTCCCAGCCATTTTATCATTTCTGGGGCTATCTCATCCTCTCCACTTGCTTTCCCAGATTTTAACAGCTGGATTGCTTCCTGTAGTTCTTCTTTTGTTATTTCTTGTATTTCTATTGCGTCTACATTTTCCTCCCATTCTTCCCTTATTGCGCTCCCAAATTTTTCAACGTAGAACTCCTTCCAGGTTTCCATAATTTCCTTTGTTTCCACTTTGAGTTCGTTGTGTTTATTCCTTAAGGCTTTTATTTCTTTGCACTTTGAACCTCTTAGTCTTTTTACGGTTGTCCAGAATTTCTTTGTATCTACTTTGTAATTGTCATTAATTTCTTCCCCGAATTCTCTCCAGCTTTTCTTTTTCGCTTCTTTGATTGCTCTCTTTACTTTGTTTCTCTTCTCATTATAATTTTCATGTATTTCTTCCATGATTGTTTCTTATCCTTTACTAGTCCTTTTATTGCTCCATTCCACCATTTTGTTCTCTTTAAATGTTTGCTGTGTTTTCTTCTACCGCATATTTCTTCTGCTGCTTTTAAGGTAGTTTCCCTGAATATTGTCCATTTAGTCTCTAGGTCCTCTTCGTGCCCTTCGTTTTTTCTGCTGCTAAATAGGGTGTTAGTTCTCTTCTGGTACTTCAACTGGTTTTCTGGTATTTTTAGTTTGTATGTTGCTATCCTGCTATAGCTTATTTCTTCTGTTTTGTTTATTCTAGCTCGGAGTTGAGCCACGACCAGTCTGTGATTTGAGCCTATTTCTGCCTCTATTCTTGTTTCTGTTTTGAATTACCTCGTTGAGGCTTCGTGTGTGTACTATGTAGTCTATTAAACTTTTTGCTTTCCGTTCTTCTGCAACGAAAGTGTATTTATCCTCATCTTTTTGTCTCCACATCGTGTTGCCTATTATTAGGTCATTATTTTGGCAGAATTCGATCATTTTTATACCATTCCTATTTAACACTTGTTCTCCTTGATTTCCCATACAGCCCATTCCTCTGTTTTTGTCTCTTCCTACTCTTGCGTTCCAGTCTCCCATTATGATGGATGTTTCTGTTTCCTCTCTCACTTCGTCTAGTACCTCTTGAAGTGTTCTATAGAAATCTGCTACTTCTTCCTATGGTGTACCCTCTACTGGTCCGTAGATTTGTATTATATTGATTACTTGTCCTAATTTCATTATCGTCATAATTCTAGAATTGACTGCTCTATATTTTAATACTTGTTTGTGGATGTCGTTTGTCATTATCATTCCTACTCCTTCATTTGCCCTACTTTCAGCCTTTACTCCTGAGTAGTACATTATATGTTTATTTGTGATCCTAAGGGTCCCCTTTCCTTTTTTCTTCGTTTCGCTTATGCCGAGTATCTGAATTTTATTATTATCCATCTCTTCCACTAACTCCATGTCTTTACCTGTCAAAGTGTTTATGTTCCAAATCCCTATTCTTATGTTTCTGTCTATTTCCTGTACTGTTCTCCCTTTATCTCCGTTTTCCTGAATTTGCCTAAAATTTATTCTCTCTTGTCCATTTCCATTGCCATTTGTTGTTGGTTCCGTCCGGTTTGAGTTTTCTTCTAGTTTTTTGGGGTATGATGGTGCTGTGTTGTCTTCATGAAGTTCCTGAGGGTTTTATTCAATTCTTCCTCCTCCTTCCCTGGCTTTGCTTTTCTGAAGGGTGTAAATATCGTTTGTTCCCAGTTTTTCTTTTTTGGGATTGTTCCTTGAGGGGATTTTCCTTCTTCTCCATCCGTGGACCTGCCTCTTTTCATCCTTTCTTCGTTGTTGTGTTCTGGTTCCGTAGTTTTTTCCGTTTCCTTTGTTACTTTATTGTGTTTCTCTAGGTCATCGATCCTCCATTCTACTCCATTTATTATTAACTTGTCTCTTATGATTGTCGCATTCATTCCCTTGTTCCTGGCTTCTCTCATATGTGGTAATAATTGTTTCTTCGTTTCCCTAGTCTTTTTATCGCTTACTCCTATTTTTGTTCCCTTTAGTCCCTTTAAGCTACGTAGAATTTCCAGTTTTTTCATTTTTGTTGTGAGTCCAACCTTGATTGGTCTGCTTTCCCTTCCTTTATGCCTTCCTAGTCTGTTTATGAAGTCTATTTCCCCGTCTGCGATTAATACTCCTATTTTTCTTGCTACTTCTCTTAGAAATTTTTCTTTTAGTGTTTTAGTGTCTTCTCCATATTCTTCTGGAATGCCGAAGATTATTAAGTTCCTTTTTCTTGTTTCGTTTTCCAATAGTTCAATTCTGGCTGCTTGGTTGATTATATTTTCTTCCAATTAATATTACAAATTAGTAAAATCAAACCGTTAAAGAGGCGAGAAGTTACATGTTAAAACAGTAGTTAAAAGCTAGGTAAAAGCGTAATTAAGTAATGCAGAATTGGACCTTGAGAAGGAGCATGTGTTAAGCCATTTGTACCACGTCACATGGAAAATTACAGACCTAAGCGGTCGTAAAAGCGCAAAAATTACATGCTAAAAAACAATATAATTAGTAAAAATAGCATAATCTAAAAGCAAAACTTAACGGGAAATTCTTAACAAACTAGTTAAAAAATATTTAAAACCAAAGTAAAGCTACCATGCTTCGTGAGGCGAAGTAAGATAGAGAATGCCCGGAAAAATCGAGCAAATTTGAAAATTTACAAACGCCGGTAAACCAGATAATAAATTTCTGTAAAACGAGGTGACAACAATATGAACTAATATAAGAACAGTAAATCGTGATTTAAGTTCAGGACTTCGTTAAGAGATGACTGAGGGTTAGAATTATAATTTTTATGAATTTCTTTAGTTTCCAACATATTTAATTTAAGCCACTTGTTGCAAACATGAAGGATGTCGAAATTGGTGGAGGAATTGAAGGAATGGCCGGAGTCTAAAATATGATTGGCAGAAGCAGATTTTGACGAAGAAATCGCTAAGTTGTTGTTTTTAATACAAGTGAGGTGTTCATTGAATCTAGTTTTAAACCTCCTGCCCGTCTGGCCCACGTAAGAAGCGTCGCAATCTCCACAATTCAGTTTATATATTCCTGACTGATCTAAAATGTTGATTTTGTCTTTAGTATTAACAAGGTAAGATTTGACATTCTGTTTGGAGGAAAATGAAATGTTTAAGTTGAATTGTTTAAAAATATTCTGGAATTGATGAGAACACGGACCAATGTAAGGAAGAGAATGATAAATTTTATTAGAAGTAATTATAGGAGTTAATGTAGTATAAAGTTTAGATTTATAAGCAGAAAAAATTTTGTTTTGAAGTTTTTTAATAAGATCGAAAGGGTAACCATTATTAAAGGCTATCTGAAATATAATTTGAAGTTCACTGTTAAAAGAGCACAGGTTAAGCGGTAAGTCGTAAAGACGATTAAAGAAAAACCTGAAGGCAGCCAGTTTGTGTAACATAGGGTGAAAGGAACAAAATGGAATAACATTGTCTGTAGTAGTGGGTTTTCTGTAGATACCAATGGAGAGAGAAAGATCATTCCTAGTGATGGACAAGTCCAGAAAGTTTAAAACCTTATCGGTTTCATGTTCTACTGCAAATTTGATATTGTTATAAACTGAATTCAAGAAACTGTGTCAATTAACAAGATCAGAGTCGTCACCATCGAAGACAACAAAGATGTCGTCGACATACCTCCTATAATAAATAAAATGTTTTTTATTTAACGGGTTAGTGAAGAAGTGGTTGATTTCTAAATTTGAAAGAAAAATTTCGGCTAAAAGAGGAGACAGATTATTCCCCATGGGTAAACCTGTATTTTGTTTAAACATTTGGTAATGAAAGAAAAAAAATTGACTATGACATAATAGTAAAACTTGTTTTAAGAAATTGCAAGCATCATCTGACAAGTTACTGGATGAGAGGTAATTGTCAACGGCAACCATGCAGTCATCAAAGGGGACGCTAGGAAATAAATTGTTGATATCAAACAAGACTAATTTATAATTACTAAGGGCCGGTTCTACAATCCAAGGATAAAGTTATCCCGGGAATGAATACCCTAGAAACGATTGTTGTAACAAAGAAAACTATGACAATTATACCTCGGAGAGTTTATTCTAAGTATATACTTGCATTGTAGAATCGGCCCTAAGTAAATTTAATTGTATGTTCAATCTTAAGAATTTGGTTAAGCCAAGCTGCTCCTCCTCAAGGTCCAATTCTGCATTACTTAATTATGCTTGTACCTAGCTTGTAACTACTGTTTTAACATGTAAGTTCTCGCTTCTTTAACGGTTCGATTTTACTAATTTGTAATATTAATTGTAGTTAGCCTGATGATGACTTTTTAGTCGAAACATGTCGCTGCTGTAACCTAGCTTTTGCTTACATTAAACGTGATACATGGGGAAGGTTTGGTGTTTTTAATATCTCTCCTGTGATATACAACCCCATTTTGAGGTACCAATGGATCCTTTTGTTGAATCTTCTCAAAGGTTCTGTGACATCCGACAATTCTGGTACAAATTTAGCAAGATATTGTACCATACCTAGGAATCTCATCATATCCTTAGCATCTTGTGGAGTTGTCATATTTTTAACTGCTTCCACTTTCTTCGGGTCGACTTTCACTCCCTTATCAGTAAGTAGATATACAATGAAGGGTAATTCTTTCAATTTAATCTTCATCTTCCTTTAACAACTCTACCAGATTTCTGTCATGGTCAACTACTGCATCTGTATAGGTTTCACCTTGACCAAACACCAAAAAATCATCTGCTGTCACTTCAACTCCTGTCAAGTTCTCAGAAAATTCATGCATTTTCCTTTGCCACACTTCTGGTGCTGAACTAATTCCGATAGGCATTTGCAACCAACAAAATCTTCCGAACGGGTTATTGAATGTTGTAAGGTAGGTGCTTTCTTCATCTAACTCAACTTGCTAAAAAGCATTCTTTGCATCAAATGTACTAAATATCTTCACATTAGTCATTCTAGTAGCCACTTCTTCAATAGATGGTAATGGGTAACTTCTTCAATAGATGGTAATGGGTAATGTTCTCTATTAATCGCTTTATTCAAGTCTTTATATACGAGGCCTGATAAAATATATGGTCAAAGAATTTTTAGAGCCGCAACTGATGATGCTACATCCATTTCATGTCATATGTCCGATAGCTTGATCCGCTGAGACAGACTGTGTCAAGTTTGAACACGCTATGACTAGTTAGTCAGTCTCCAGAGCCGCTAGAGTGAGGTCGTGTTTTACGCGATAATGTAGTAACTCTGAAGACTGTTTACAAGTGCTTGCTGAAGAAGTTAACATCTCAAAGCATTTTAACCGATAATTTACAAATGAGATGAGTGAGTGCAAAATTTGTTCACAGACTTTTGACTGACGAACAGAAGGAAAATTGTGTTTCAGTTTGCATGAAATTGAAGGATCATTTTCAAGCAGATACAAATTTCATGGCCAAAATTGTAACTGGAGATGAAAGTTGGGTCTATGGCTATGACCCTGAGATGAAAATGCAAAGTTCCCAATGGAAAACCCCTAACTCCCCTCGCCCTAAAAAAGCACGTCAGTCAAAGTCGAACATCAAGACCATGCTCATTGGTTTTTCAATAGTGAGGGCATAGTGCGATCAGTTTGTTCCAAGGGGAACAACTGTAAATTCCGAATTTTACAAAGGCGTACTGCAACGTTTGCGAAACGATATACGAAGAAAGAGACCAGTAAAATGGGCTAACAATGCGCCGTGCCACACGTCGCTTGTGATTCGTGAGTTTTTGGCTGAGAAAAATCTTCCTGTGTGTCCACATCCACCTTACTCATCAGATTTAGCACCATGCGATTTCTGGCACTTCCCAAAAATAAAAACCGTGCTAAAAGGAAAACGTTTTGACTCCATTCCTGACATTGAAATGGCCAGGAAAGAGTAGCTGAAAGCCATTCCGATAGAAGCCTTCCAAAAATGTTTCCAGTCATGGATTCAACGTTGGGATGAGTGCATCTCTAGCCAAGGACAGTACTTTGAAGGAGATTAATTCCATTTCCATGTAAACTTATTACTTTGTTTGTAATAAAATTATTCACCGTATTTTTTGATCAGACCTCGTATATCGCAGCAATGCAGGGTTAGAGGCCTATGGCTTTTATTGTGTTTTGCCACAATTTTCTATTTTCTGAAGTCACTTTCCAGTTTGTTAGACCATATTTTTGTAAGTCTTCCTGCACATCATCCCACCATGTCTTCTTTGGTCTGCCTTTTCTGTTTCTTCCTTCTGCTTCTGTATCTAGCATTTTTCTAACCGGTTCTTCTGCATTCATTCTTCTTATATGCCCCAACCATCTCAATCTGTTTTGTATGACTACCGTTGCTAGTGATGGTTCTTTGTATATCTCTTTTAGTTCCTGATTTGTTCTTCTTCGCATATCCCATTCTCTTTTATACCTCCTGTTATTTTGCATAGGATCTTTCTTTCCCAGGTTTCGAGTCTCTTTTCATTTTCTTTGGTGAGCACCCACGTTTCACTACCGAAAGTTACTGCGGGTCTGATCACTGTTTTATATAGTTTTAGTTTCACCACCCTTTGTAAGTCTTTGTCCTCTAATAAGCTTCTTAGTGCGCCTACACTTTGCCATCCTATGGTTGACCTTCTAGCGATATCACTTCCCTGATTCCCTTCACTTGTCACCTCAGCCCCTAAGTACACTGCACTATTTGTTATTTTAAACTCGTACCTTTTGTTTGATTTGTTTTCATTTATTAGAAATCCTACATACCTTGCTTGTTCTTTCATTTTTTTGCCATTCTTTTTAGTTCTTGCAAGCAGTACTAGGTCGTCTGCGTATGCAAGGATCTGGCTGGGGCCGTTTATGATGTTGTTTTTTTGTTGTATGCCACGTTTCCTCAAGATGTTTTCTAGTACCATATTAAAAACCGTTGTTGAGAGAAGGTCTCCTTGTTTAAGTCCGGAGTTGCTCTTGAATTCTCGGGGTTGCTGCTCTTTAAATTTTATCATATTTGTTGTATCGTTTAATGTCATATGCACTAGGGTTATTAGTACTTCTGTGATTTTCATATTTTTCATAGTTTTATAGATTTCTGTTCTTTTAATTTTGTCGTATGCCTGGCGAAAGTCGATGAAGAGTGCATGAATGGGGATATTCTTCTTGCTACATTTTTCTTGGCATTGTTTTATAATAAACACGTGATCTATCACGGATTTTCCTCTTCTGAAACCGGCCTGGTGTTTGCCAATTTTGTCTTCTGTTTCTTGCTTCAGTCTGCGGTCGATAAGATGTGCGAAGATTTTGTATGTTACGTTCAGTAGCGTTATTGGTTTGCAATTTATACATAAGTTTTTGTTTCCTTTTTTATATATGGGGCATATATTGCACTGGTATGTCTAATTAGTGTTGTAATATGTTATTAATTTAATTTTTAAGTAAGGGTACCACGCAATATATTTTTCGTATTCGTGTTACCAAATCTTAGGTTGATTAAAAGTTACTTGTAAATTGATAGATAAAAATAAATAGTTGTATGCCCTTTATAATATTTTATTTATCTGCAATTAATCCAATAATACGCTAGCTCAAATCGATAGAGCACAGACTCATCTCGGTTGGGTCCACCCTGAATGCATAATTTATTAAAATTATTAAATACGGATCTGTCTCCGCATACGCTTAACTGCACACAATTTCACACGTCAAGCCATTAATTTATTCATTTTTCTTCTTCCTCGTTATAAACAAAAGCTAGTTTCAAATTAATTACGGATGTTAACATGGTTCAAAATACTGACTTTTAACAATAAATTCTACTTAAAACTAGGATTTTGTATACTAATATTACATCTAAAATAATTGTTTATATTTATACTAATTTTGCGTGTCTATTTGTCACTGCACGTCTTTTTAAATTGCGTTTAAATATTCACATGTCACTGCACTGATTAGAGTATTTAATTCGGGCATTTCTTGCACTGGCCTGCTTTGAATTCACTGTTTTATTTTCCACACATTTTTAAGTTCATATGCTGTCTCCTTTTCTGCACTTTCTATAACCCTTGCCTTTTGATTCTTACGGTTTCCTTCAAATGCTTTAATGCCTTCATTCTTATCTGCTCGTTGCATGTTCATAAGCTTATCTATCTTTCAATTGCCTTTCTTATAAAACCCTGACTGGATTTCACTATTAAACTGTACCTGAATTCTATGCTTCATTCCCTTGCATTTGCGATCCATCTTGTAATTATTAAATTTCATTCGGCTTGGCATTTACTTTAGCACAAACCTAATCAATTAACTGAACTTACATTCAACTTAGATCGCTGTTCAAATTGAGCTTTGCTTATTGCGTTCATTAATTAATTATTCTGCAATTACTGGCATCTCATTACAAATGTATTCATTCTGGCAAATTCAATTTTTAGCTTTGCAGTTATATAAAATATCTCACTCTGAGCATTCATGAAATGTCCATTAATTTGACAATGCTAACAGAGTTGATTGGTAGGGCTTAAAACCATAGCAATATATGCTTTGGACCATTCTTCTGGCATTTCTTTCTTCGCCCAGTTCGAGTCTTTAGGATCCAAATAAATTCTCCAGTTTTTGCCTTTCTTACGAGTCAACAGTACACTAGTTGGTTCAGTCACTTTGGTAATCACCTGATCTGTCTCCAACTTGTCTAGTAACTTTTTCAAATCATTTCTCAATGCACTGGGAATTTTCTAGGTGCGTGTACAACTGGTCTCACAGTATCATCAAGATAAATCTTATATTTACCTTTCAATGTGCCGAATTCTTTGAAAACATCTGGGTACTTCGTCAAAATTTCTTCTTTTGTAATACCTCTCACTGTATTCACTGTTGAAATTGTCTCTTGGTCAAAGTCTAGTCTTTTCAACAAACCCAACTTCTCAGACGATAATAACGACAACAATGGATGTGCTTCAACTCTAGGAACCACTGCATGTAGAATGTACTTTGTCCCTTGGTATTCCACCTTAAGACTACACGATCCCGCAGATTTAACACTAGACTTTCCACCGTAAGCCTGAAGATTAACAGTCTTTGAGTTCAAATTCTTGCCCAAAGTATCACCAGTAACACTTATGTAGTCTTTGAATGGAATGACATTACACGTCACTTCCGTGTCAATCTGGAATGTGATTTTTTTCTACTCGTAGAACACAGTCAAAGTCTTAGCCTTTTTCTTGTATTCACTTACTGTCACGGCATAGAGTTCCTCATCTACGTGACCAAATTTACCAGTACTTGTACTTGTACCACGGCAACAGTTTGCGAAATCATTTTTCTTGCCACAGCTCTTACAGCTTTTACCATATGCTGGACATTTCTCTTTCTTCTGCTCATGTGATCCACCACACAATTTACACTTAAGAACATTGTCACTCGACCTCTGCCCTTGATTCTTATTCTTAGATCCTTCGTACTTCTGGAGCCAATATCCACAACCGCAACTTCAATACAGAAGTCAATAAATTCAACTCTTGCTTCCCACATACAGTCCTTTTAAAATCATAATGCAGCGCTTTTCTCCTGTGCATAGTCAATCAACCACCTTCCCCTACCCATCCGACAGACACCATAAAACATTGACAGCAATAAACAATATCATACAAGATTCTCACACAAATGATGAAACCACACATATTCAAATTCACTAGATATAGAAAGTGAACTTGATCAAGAAATGTCAACAGAGTGGAGGAACGACTAGCGAATCTTGTGTTTAATAATTGACGTTAATTATTATAGTAATAACCATAGACGTAGGGATTTTATTGGATACGGTTCTACAGAGAGTTTGATTGCCTTATAGCTTATGCAGATCGTTTTCTAGCTGCACACATTTTTTATTTTATTTTTCCGACAATGCACGTTTAACCACCTGACTTTTTTTGATTCCGTCGTGTTTTTAAAAACATTATAATTGATTTTGTGCAACTGCTCGACAGTATTTAAGCAATTAAGCAGAAACAAAAAAGCAGTATTGTGCCAACAGCTGGTGTAAGATTGAACACTTATGCTTGATAGTTGTAAGCAAAACATAACACACCATCCCAATATTTACACAGTTCCTCTACCATCTGCAGTCGATCGTACGACAGCTGGGCAAGAAAGGTGATATCATCTTTGGTTGGAATATATTTAAATTCTCTAAAAAACAGCAACGTCCTCCATTGCTGTGTTTGGGCTTTGCGAAAATCAGAACAGACATCAACGAGGGGCTCCTGTAATTAATTAGTTTTAATTTGAACGACCTGTGCACCAACCTGTGGTTACCGTGGCATTTCTCGAAACGGTATCGCAATCGAACAGCTGTCGCCGCAACAAGTTGCCATTATATTCAAGATATGTCGTATAAATAGTTCTAAAATAATCACCATCTTTATTAATAACATTAAACTTCTTTGGAGAATTCCAATGCACAACCTAAAAAAATTTGTAAGCACAATGTGGACGCGCAATAATAAATATTATCACAAAACTCATTCAAAGCGACTACTAAATGTCATGCAAACTTTTAAAGTAAATCTGTTGCAAGAAGCTTATGACAATCTGGATGCTGCACAATGATAATGCACCTGCTCACAAGTTGCTCGTTGACTGTTGTTCTCCAACAGATTTTGCTAAATTAGAAAAATGTGATCTAGAGGCAGAAAAAAGGTTGGCAGCCGTATATAAGTATAAAAACAATGGAAGGAGTACTTTGAAGAAGACATCTAGGTAATAGATATAAGTTATGTTACTTTCCACGTGAATACATGTGGAAATTATAAAAAAGTAACATTAAAAAGCAAATTAAAGTTAAAAAAAACCTGCATTACCACGACATGTCAAAATGAAAGCAACTAGAATAATTATGCCCCCAAACAAAAATAAAGCCTGGAATGAGTTTTGCAAACCAAATTTACCTTAATTTGATTATTGTTATAACAATTGTAACTGTGAGTGTGATCACTCAGCTGCGTATTCCACTGACAAGGCACACGATACACCAAATCGGAATTCTGCTTGATAACTGCATTCATTATATCCTGGTCAGCTAGTCGAGTCGCTCCGAAGATCGAGGCAGTCTTTTTGGCAATTCTGACCCACAGCTTATCCCATCCCACAGTTTTCAAATGCTCCAAGTGGTACAGTATGACGCCGGTGTTAAATCTGCAGTGTTTAATTTAGAAATCATCTTGTATCATTAACTAGAAACTGTATTACCCTCTCCCCAGTGCAGGCCATGGAGCAGAAAATAATTTACCTAAATAATAATCGCTTTGGTTTTCTACTACTCCTACAACCTAGAATACTCTGTGTAGTACGAGTTCAAAATGGTACAGCGACTACTTACTTGCTTTCGTTTAAAATTATTAAACAGAGCCCACAACTCATAAATATCACCCACGAAGGTTAAGTCTGTGTCTATGATTATGATCCTGTCAGTAACGTTCAACGGAATCACCTTGGGAAACACCAGCTTCAGCAAGCCGTATATTCCTGAATAGTGACTATTTGGCACCCATCGTACATCAGAAACTAAATCGCTTATGTTATAAAAACTTACGCTAACTGAAAAATTTTAACTTTAGTTTCAGCTTACATGTGTAAAGTCGCAACATTTAATCATATTATTTTTTTTTAAAGTTAAGATGGAAGAAAATTATTCAACAAAAATAATCCTGATATTGTTAGGATGTGGAAGTACAAGGGTTTGGTCCCCTAGCATTGAGGTCGCTGTTAATAGCATAATATTAAGATTGTCCTTAAGGCCAATGTCGTGGAAGTCTGGAACGGGTTATTAAAAAATATAGAAAGGGATGAAATGGCAACAACAAGCACGGCAGTTATTAATACCGAAGAATTGGGTTTCTGAAATTCTGTCACTTGCACGATCACTTTTCTCAAAAGCACTTTGGAATGAGGAACACCTAACAAAGGATACATCAGATTCTATTGTGTCAGTTGTAAAGAAACCGTGAATCTGTAAAACAATAACTGCTTACGTATGATCGACTACTTGCATGAAAAAATGTTAGACCAAAGCATTTGACTCAAATGTACGAAAATAACTTTGGAACAAGGATCTGCCATTAGCGCTGGGTACAGATACAGGTGAAAAGTATTTGAGTTAATATACTTTTGCTTGCATACACATACAAGATATCAGTAACTTTTACAAAGTAAGGTACCATCAAACAGGCTGAAGCACAACAACCGGGTCAATAAGGATCGACTGTGACATTAATTGAAAAATTCATGGTTTTCTTCATCATAACTTATGTTTTCATGATGGATAATAAGGGAATCGTAAGTAGACACAACCGTGACTGGAATCATGTGTGGAGTCGCTAGAATATTTCAAACTGCATGCCGGCACAGTGTGACAAAGATATAGTCTGTTTTTTTGCTTTATGTTTCAGAGCAGGCTTTGCATTTGCATTTTTGTAACAGTGTAGGAATTTGGTGACAAAGAAAAAAACACTAGTTATGTCAAAAACCTATTATAACTGTCAATGTGTTAACTTATAAGCACTATTATACTTAATAAGAGCTAAAATTACTGAACCATTGACATTAAATAAGGTATTGCTTTATTTTAAGTACGTTTATTTAAAGATGATTGTTATCTAACTGTACAGAAACGTCATAAAACTTCTAGACATCGATCTTATATGTACTAATGTAAAAATATATTATTAAGAATTTGCTGATGATTTTTGTTTGCAGATCTGTGTTGTAGAAGTTATTATTTAGGCTAAACATATAACAGGCATTTCAAAATAAAGAGATAATACAAAATACTCTGGTAGAACCATTTCCAGAGATATAATTTACCAGAATTTAGATGGATACAGAATCTGATTCAGAAGAAGAACTTGCTGATAATCTTTGTTTGTAGATCTGTGTTGTAGAAGTTATTATTTAGGTTAAACATATAACAGGCATTTCAAAATAAAGAGATAATACAAAATACTCTGGTAAAACCATTTCCAGATATATAATTTACCAGAATTTAGATGGATACAGAATCTGATTCAGAAGAAGAACTTGCTGATGATCTTTGTTTGTAGATCTGTGTTGTAGAAGTTATTATTTAGGTTAAACATATAACAGGCATTTCAAAATAAACAGATAATACAAAATACTCTGGTAGAACCATTTCCAGAGATATAATTTACCAGAATTTAGATGGATACAGAATCTGATTCAGAAGAAGAACTTGCTGATGATCTTTGTTTGTAGATCTGTGTTGTAGAAGTTATTATTTAGGTTAAACATATAACAGGCATTTCAAAATAAACAGATAATACAAAATACTCTGGTAGAACCATTTCCAGAGATATAATTTACCAGAATTTAGATGGATACAGAATCCGATTCAGAAGAAGAACTTGCTGATGATCTTTGTTTGTAGATCTGTGTTGTAGAAGTTATTATTTAGGTTAAACATATAACAGGCATTTCAAAATAAACAGATAATACAAAATACTCTGGTAGAACCATTTCCAGAGATATAATTTGTCAGAATTTAGATGGATACAGAATCTGATTCAGAAGAAGAACTTGCTGATGATCTTTGTTTCTAGATCTGTGTTGTAGAAGTTATTATTTAGGTTAAACATATAACAGGCATTTCAAAATAAACAGATAATACAAAATACTCTGGTAGAACCATTTCCAGAGATATAATTTACCAGAATTTAGATGGATACAGAATCTGATTCAGAAGAAGAACTTGCTGATGATCTTTGTTTGTAGATCTGTGTTGTAGAAGTTATTATTTAGGTTAAACATATAACAGGCATTTCAA
Source organism: Agriotes lineatus (assembly GCA_940337035.1). Lineage (NCBI taxonomy): Eukaryota > Metazoa > Arthropoda > Insecta > Coleoptera > Elateridae > Agriotes > Agriotes lineatus. The sequence goes on along the minus strand of OW679197.1, from coordinate 30,069,351 downwards.
AATAAACAGATAATACAAAATACTCTGGTAGAACCATTTCCAGAGATATAATTTACCAGAATTTAGATGGATACAGAATCTGATTCAGAAGAAGAATTTGCTGATGATTTTTGTTTGCAGATCTGTGTTGCAGAAGTTATATTTAGGCTAAACATATAACAGGCATTTCAAAATAAAGAGGTAATACAAAATACTCTGGTAGAACCATTTCCAGAGATATAATTTACCAGAATTTAGATGGATACAGGATCTGATTCAGAAGAAGAATTTGCTGATGATTTTTGTTTGCAGATCTGTGTTGTAGAAGTTATTATTTAGGCTAAACATATAACAGGCATTTCAAAATAAAGAGATAATACAAAATACTCTGGTAGAACCATTTCCAGAGATATAATTTACCAGAATTTAGATGGATACAGAATCTGATTCAGAAGAAGAATACAACTTGTCTTTCGATTCTGTAGTAGATTCTTCCAATCTAATAATAACAGGAGGTATATTATCCACATCAATTTAACAATGTCCTTTGCCCAGTCGCTTTGTATTAGTAGTTCACAGTGTTCAATGTTTTTTCCATAATTGTTCCTTTGTTAGTTTTTCATCAAATTGTACGTCATGTTTAATAAAATTAACCATTCCTGTATTTGTCATTTATTGGACGAGAAATTGGGTGGTTTATCAATAAGAACTGAATTATATGATGCATTATCCATACCTAATTACCACACATATTCTATTCATTTGGACAAAGCACGGATTAACTGTTTTTCAAAATTACCTAAAAATGTCACAATCTTGATGTGCATTCACCATGCTCTTTCCCGCCGCCTTAACTTTAGATGAATTAATTTTCAAGTCTGTGTCGTGGGTCAACCTACGCACACTCGTTCCATTGCGAAATATATAAGTTTCATCCAAAAACATGAACATATAGTCCATTTTCTTGACATCTGCACTGTCAGTGTCAAAACTAAAACATTTCTTGACTATACCTCAAAAATAATGTGTTTTTTATTAGACTGTACAGTAATTTAATTGTTAAAATGTGCAAAATAGCAGTGGTGCCAACATGATGTCAGTTTGACAGTGCAGATGTCAAGTAAATGGACTATACATTTTTCACTAGAATTTCGAAATTGTAAATATTTCTTTAAAAAAGCAACCTTCGCTGAAATTACATGACTCTTCTCACACAACAATTTTCTTCCATCCACAATTTTGTATTCATATTTCATATTGTTTAATGTGTAGTATAATTTTGAACGACTCCCAGTTTAATTAATTTAGTTCCTCCCTTGCACATCGCAATAAATTATCCAAAGTAAAAAATCCCTAATTTTGTTCTTAATATCTGCCCTGAAACTATATTCATCCCAAGTTAGAAATTCCTTTTATTTATTCATATCTGTATTCGGTTGTTCCTGAAGTTGCGATTTTGCGAAATTGTTAGAAATGTTACATCTGTTTAATTCTTAATACTTACATCAAAGATTTGACCAACTCTTCCAATGATGACTGTTTTACTTAAGTTACCAATAATTCTTTTATATTAGTATAGTAGAGCCTCTTTGGTTTTACTGGTAAGAATCTAGTTTAGTGACCAACTCCGATCGACATGTGCTATACAGCATTTGACGCGTCTCGTCGAGCTGAACAATATTGCTGCTGGGGACATTCGGGGCAGACCAATGGTTACTGAGATACAGCACTATAAAGTTTTTTTAATAAATTTTTTCTTCGTGGAAAACACTCTGAGGCATGTGGCGGGGCGCCGCGCAGCGCTTTGCGCAGTGTACCTCACCAAAGGCTAATAACAAGTCACACTGCGCGCCACCTAACCTAACCTTACCTAACATAACTTAACCTAACTTAATTTAGTTTAGCGACCAACTCCGATCGACATGTGCTATACACCACTCGACGCGTCTCGTCGAGCTGAACAATATTGCTGCTGGGGACATTCGAGGCAGACCAATGGTTACTGAAATACAGCACTATAAAGTTTTTTTTTAATAAAATTTTTCTCGTGGAAAACACTCTGGGGCCTTCGGCGGGGCGCCGCGCAGCATACCTTACCGAAGGCTAATAACAAGTCACACTGCGCGCCACGTAACCTAACCTAACCTAACCTTACCTTACCTAACCTAACCTAACCTTACCTAACCTAATCTATCCTAACCTAACCTTACCTCATCTAACCTAACCTATCCTAACCTAACCTAACCTTACCTTACCTAACCTTACCTAACCTAACCTAACCTAACCCAACCTAAAGCAATGGTTACTGAGATACAGCACTATAAAGTTTTTGAAAAACGCCCCCCAGCCATAAGCAAAATATATACGAAAATAAGGGACCCTCCGACTGAAAATTAATTGCAAAGCGTAAAAACATTTTTCTTTGTGGAAAACACACTAGGGCCTTCGGCGGGGCGCCGCGCAGCGTACCTCACCGAAAGCTAATAACAAGTCACACTGCGCGTTACCTAACCTAACCTTACTTAACCTAACCTAACCTAACCTATCCTAACTCAACCTAACCTAACCTAACGTAACCTTACCTAACCTAACCTTACCTAACCTAACATAACCTTACCTATACTGACCTAACATAACCTAACCTAATGTAACCTTACCTTACCTAACCTAACCTAACCTAAACTAACCTAGCATAACCTAACCTAACCTAACGTAACCTTACCTTACCTAACCTAACCCAACCTAACCTAACGTAACCTCACCTAACCTAACCTCACCTAACCTTACCTAACCCAACGCATCCTAACCTTACCTTACCTAACCTAACCTAACCTAACCCAACCCAACCCATCCTAACCTTACCTTACCTAACCTAACCTAACCCAACCCAACCCAACCCAACCTAACCTAACCTCACCCAACCCAACCCAAACCCAACCCAACCCAACCCTACCCAACACACATGATTTAACATAAAGACATTTTAAAGCGAACGCGCCATAAACTTAGTAACCGTTGGTCTGCCCCGAATGTCCCCAGCAGCAATATTGTAGAGCTCGATGAGACGCGTCGAATGGTGTATAGCACATGTCGATTGGAGTTGGTCGCTAAACTAGATTCAAGCCATTTTACTATTAATACTGTTTTTTTGTGACATTTTATTAAGCTTTAACGAAGTGTCAACTTGACAATCCCGGGGACCTTGATTTAGACGTTAGGTATATTTAGTAACTAAACTGTTGTACACTGCTAAAATAATAAAAATGCAAAGCCTACTCTGAATCACAAAGCAAAAAATAGACTATAGTTCAATTACTTGGTGATTTTTTGTATGCAAAAAAACTACTTTGAAGAAAGGTATTTATGAGATTTCAGTGTTGATAAATTAGTATAATCTACTAGGGAGTATTGCCTTGATGTTCAGTAGAGTTTGATTTGATTTCGTGGAGTTTTTCTAAGGGTTTCTAAAAACTTGTTTGAAGTTTTAGGTGCATATCGGAGCAATGGTATGTATGCAAGTACAATAAAACATGCTTATAACCAGGCTTAGGATAAATATGCACTTAAAAATTGGAATATATGCATGCAAATATGCACGTAAAATACCGAAAATATGCACTTAAATAGGCTCCTTCCCTTATTTGGTTCAATGTAGCACTGTGCAAGTCAGGAATGCAATTTTTTATTAATGTTGATTTGTGTACACTTCACGTATTTCTCTAGAAATACCGTGATTTTTGGTTTTTGTAATTTGGATAAAGATATATCGGTAGAAATAAAGGCTTTACATAAATCATAATTAAACTCAGAATGGTGTGGTCCTGGTTTTGGCATTGTTGGTGTCTATTGGCATTTTTTTGGTTTTTATTGTTCAGATGTTTTTCTGCTTGGATATGCTGAGTAACTTGAACTTTTTTTTGAAGCTACAATTGCAACTTCGCAATACAAAGTAGCACACTACCATTAGTGAAGTATTTGAAATGAAGCACAAACTGGTTTAGAACTACACTTAAGAGATATTTCTTTTCTCATTTTAAATATTAATTTGGGCTTTGACTTATGTTTTATGTGTGACATTTTAATGTTGACTGTAGAATGGATGTTGGAGAACTAAACTTGTGGCTCTACTACAAAATGAAACTTAAAGAGTTGGCAACAAAAGGATTAGTAGAGATTTCCATAAACATACTTTGTCAATCAACACAAAGCCCCTTTTACACAATTTTCTAGTTAAATGTTAAAACAATATCATCCATCACTTAAGTGTTTAGTGAAGCATAGAACGGATCATTATAAAGCGTCATTCATTTGGCTTGACCAAAATATATGCTTACCTGGGCCATAATCCCTAAACCGTTCTAAGAATTGACGAAAAAGGATTTACATTTCCTATTAAAAGGTTAGCATGGACCACTGGAAATGCTTAATTTAAAAAAATACCAATATTCAACCAAAATGTAAACAGATGCGTTTTTCATGCTGTTCTGCTTTGAAAGTACTTAAAACTTCCAAAATAATTACATTATATGCAACTACAAATCAACGTTTTTAGAAATATGCAGCTTTAATTAGAAACCTTCAAAATATGCATTTATTATATAAAACAGTAAAAATATGCATTTGGATATGCAGATATGCAAATGCATAATTATCCTAAGCCTGCTTATAACTGGTTTTTGCCAGTTTCGGAGGAAATTTTAAATATACCACAGTGAATGCTAAGTAACAAACGACTTCCGGGATTGGACCGTGTCATGATTGAGTTCTTCGATCTCAATCATGACACGGTCCAATCCCGGAAGTCATTTGTTACTTAATGACAATGGCCGTCAAAGCCTCAAAAATCATCACAGTGAATGCTGTTCGTTGCGGCATGCCTGGAACCGTCAAAACAAACATAGTGGACAAATTGCCTTATCAGAACATGAGGAAACTAAACTAGTGGACTAGACTAGTTGGAGAATTGGGATATACACTAGAATAAATAAATATGCGATAATTGTTAGTTATTATAAAACAGTTGCAGTCTGAAAGAAATTTAATTTACATACATACATAATCTGTAACCCCTTATACCGTTTACACAGTGTCTGGGTGCCGAGCGCACCGAGCTGCAGAAGGTATGTGTATTTTTTTCTTTAAATTTGATGGAGGTTGTGGAGCTAATCTAAGCTAGAACACTAAGCCTGTTCTCCAGATCTTCACCCATCCAAGTACTGACCAAGCAGATTGGAAAATATTAAGAAATAATTAATACTTTTTTTTGATAACCTCTAAGAAGTGTTACAAAGCATTGAGCCTGTGTCCACACCCTCATTTATCATTTATAAAAGTAAGTATTACAATATTTTCAAAAGGCCTCCTAGTAAGAACTCCTCTATGTTTTGAATAAAATAGATTCTTTCATGCCGTTCCTATAAAAAATATCCGAGGGTTGCATAGCTAATTCTGAATGGTACTGTGAAGTCGCTTTATTGTAGTTGTTTGAGAAATTAAAAACAGGCCGTCAAAAAAGTTGCTTGCGTGACATCTTAATCCTCTACGAAAACTCATCAGCCCATACTGCTGCCAGAACATTGAATTTTTTGAGAGTCGGGGGTTCAGCTGATACCTCACCCTCCCTACAGCCCTGCCTCGCCCTGAGCGATTTTTCTTTTCCTAACTGCTAAGAAAATTATGCGAGGTGAAACATTACCAAGTGCAGATGTAGCAATATTGGAATTTTGAAGAATTTTGGAGAACCTGCCGAAAAATGAATTTTCTGACTGCTTTACATAATTTCATAGATTGAACAGACGTATTAGTGTAGGTAGTTGTAAAAGTTAAGCTTGGTCAGTACTTGGATGGGTGAACATCTGGAGAGCGGGTGTAGTGTTCTAGCTTAGACAAGCTCCACTACCACCGCCGAACTTAAAAAAAAAATGCACATACCCTCAGCAGCTTGGTGCGCCCGGTACCCCGACACTGTGTAAACGGCAGCGTACATAAATCAAACAAGTAGAGACACTCACGGTAGGTTCCTTTGATGTCAAAATACCGATTTGGATGACCTTGAACGGCTCCTGGGGGGTACTTTCCGATAGTACTAACAGATGGCGCCACTACTTTAGCACATATGACTGGTAGCAGAGCTAATAACTGGCTCTGATTGGTAGAATTTTGTGCTGCCATCTGATAGTCAAGCTTAGAAATACCCCTTAAGTCACTGTCCCAGGCACTTTAGACAGCTTTCAACATTTGACATGAGTGTCTCTACTTGTTTGATGTATATTACGCTGTAAACGGTATAAGAGGTTACAGATTATGTATGTATGGAAATTAAATTTTTTTCAGACTGCAACTGTTTTATAATAACTAACAATTATCAGAGCAGCCCTCGTATATCGCATATTTATTTATTCTAGTGTATACCCCAATTCTCCAGCTAGTCTAGTCCACTAGTTTAGTTTCCTCATGTTCTGATACGGCAATTTGTCCACTATGTTTGTTTTAATGGTTCCAGGCATGCTGCAACGAACAGCATTCACCGTCGTATATTACAAATTTCCTCCGAAACTAGCAAAAACCAGCTGTAAGCATTTTCCCGTCCTAATTGCTGTTATATATAATGTTCCCTGCGGCGTACAACGTTGTTTATATGATTTTGCGATTTTCTTTGCCTTACTAAGATTGTTTCTTAATATGTATATGAGTATATATACGGAAGGGGCCATAATTATATATAACAGCAATAAGATAACATGAACAACAAAATAGAATGCTTGAGTAAGAAAGAGATGGGCATACGATAAAATTATTTTAGTAGGCATGTTTAGTTGACTTATGTCATAATTAAAATAAGCGTCATGCCTACTCGAATATTTACTACTATATTTATCTCTTTCTTACTCAAGCAATTCGTGTTATTTTCTTGTTCATGTTATCTCACTGCTGTTATATACCAGGTGTCTTAAAATGAATTACATCTAGTATGTATTGAATTTCCCATAATGCAATCTAAAATTGTACTTGAAATTGGCAAGACTGTAAGTCTATGTCAAATTCGAGGTTAGCAGGTTATGTTTTGCTTCAGTTTGTGTCAAAACTGATGCTAAACCTAACCTGCGAACTTCGAATTTGACATAGACTTACAGTCTTGCCAATTTCAAGTACAATTTTAGATTGCATTATGGGAAATTCAATGAATACTAGATGTAATTCATTTTAAGACACCCGGTATAATTGTGGCCCCATCGGTATATTATTATTAATGTTAATAAATATATATATGCTAGCGCTACAGGCCTAGTAGGCCCATGGCTTGGTTGGCAATTTTTGCCCACTCTTTCCTATTTCTGGTTTTGGCTTCCCAATTTTGAACCTTCATGACATTCAGATCTTCTTGGACTTCCTGCTTCCACTGTGTCCTTGGTCTACCTCTCCGTCTTCTTCCTCCCACCTCTGCTTTCCATACTTTACTTGGTGTTCTTCTGTTGTCCATTCTAGCCAAATGGCCCAGCCATCTAATTCGTTGTCCCTTTACTATTCCCAATATAGTCGGTTTGTTCTTCTTTCCCACTGACCCTCTATCTTCTTTCCGCCATAGATCTTTCTGAGGATTTTTCGCTTCCATGTATTTAACATAGCCTGTTCCTGCTTTCTCAAGGTCCACACTTCACATGCATACGTTACAGTAGGTCTTATGATGGTCTTATACACCCTTAATTTCATTGCCCTCGAAAACACTTTACTCGCTAAGACAGAGTTCATTGCGAAAGCACTTCAATTCAATTCAATTCAATTCATTTTATTTATCATCAACATATCACATGACAAGTCAAACAAATACATCTAGCAATGTGTAATAAAACATGAAACTAATATAACATTTTACAATTAAAAGAATAAATATTAAGTACACATAATTATTATAAATAAAGGTTATTTTAGAGATCATGCAGAGGTGAATTTGTCCCTGCTGCCAGTCTCGCCTTTATTTCATCACTACTACTTGGTTGTCGTGTGAATACTGTGCCCAAATAAACGAACTGTTTCACCTGCTCAAACTTTATTTCCTTGCGCTCCTCCATTTTAATCATTAGAAATTTGCCCTCTTCAAACATTGTGTCTTCCCATACCATGTATTTGGTTTTTGTTTCGTTAATGCAGTCCTACTTCCTGCGCTTCTTTTTAGTAACCTCTCTACTAAACATACTAGTTCACTTCTACTTCTTGTTAGAATGGTGATGTTATCAGCGAATGCCAAGCACTGATGCGATCTTTGGTAAATTATGCCACTTCTGTTAATATTTGCTTTTCTTAAGATATTTTCCAACATCAGATTAAAAAGCAGCGGAGACAAGGGGTCCCCCTGTCTCAACCCCCCTCGCACTTTAAAAGCTGTTGATACTGCACCACACACTCTCACTCTATTATCTGTATCATCTAGCGTCATTCTTACAAGTTTTACTAATTTAGTTGGTATTCCTAATTCCTGTAATGATACGCACAGTTTTCTTCGTATAATGCGATCATATGCTTGTTTAAAGTCCACAAATAATAGATGAGTGTTTAGCTTGTATGTATGACTCGAGGCTTGTATCTCTTTAAGCGTGAATATTTGATCTACTCCCGATCTAACTTTTCGAAATCCACCCTGATATTCACCGATGATAATCTATGCATATTTTTCGAGCCTCATTTTTATAGAAGTGGCTAATATCTTGTAAGTATGTATATCACGTTGAGTAAGGTTATTCCTCGGTAATTCTCACACGCCTGCTTGTCACCTTTTTTGCATATTGGACAAACTACAGCTTGATTCCAAGACTTGGGCATCTCTTCCTTTATTCATATGTCTTTCAATAATTCATGGATCCTTACAAGCAGACTTTCGCCACCATACTTAATCAGTTCTGCTTGTATGCCATCTTGTCTTGCGCACCTGTTGTTTTTTAGGTTAGGAATTATTGCTGCTACTGCTTCCCTCTCCGGTACTTTATTCAAGTCTTGCAGCTCTCCCTCTTCATTAACATGAATATTATTTGATGGTGGTTCTACTCATTTAGTAGCTCTTCGAAGTACTGGGCCCACCATTCTACTACTTTCTCTTGATCTCCAATTAAAAATCCTTCTTCATCTTTACAGAAATTGGTCCTTGTTTGACATCCTTTTTTCACATTCCTAATGCCTTGATAAAAATTTCTGAGTTTTTTGTTTACATATTTTTCCTCAATTTCACTTAGTTTCAGTATTTTGAACTTAAGTTTTTTATCTCTGCACGTTTTTTACATGTTCTTCTTTGTTCCTCATATTGCCGCTTACTCTCTTCAGTTTTCTTTATTAACATGTACTTTCTTGCTTCTTCCCTCTTTTTAACTTGATCCTTACATTCATTGTAGTACCGTGGCTGTTCACATATCTTCTTTCTTTCTTCCTCGTTGTTTACTACACTTTTCATTGCTTCCTCAAGTGACTTCAATTTTTCTTCTATACTCCTATTTGGAGTTTCGATTTTTAATGCTTCGTATAATTTTCTTGGTTGTCTCTGTTATCATGGCAGGGCCATTTAAGTAGAATCTGCACACAACCCGCACCCTACAATTGGGGCAGTCAGTCACCGTGCGCCAACTTACGCATGTTATATCAAATGTAGCAATATTGTTTTGCTTCGTATTTTATTATATGGTTGGTTAGTAAGTGTCGTGTTTTATTTGTTGTTTTATGAGCAGCCTATCAAGTTCATTTTTCAATAATGGAAACAAGTAAGAAAATAATGAAGTACAAACAATATAAATGGACTCATTAAAAGCATTAAATTTAAGAATCATCCCAATCTCCAGAGTCCAAGTATTCACAAAGTCCCTCCAATTTTTTTGTAAATCCTGACGGTTGCAATTTATTGTGTCTAATTATTTATTTCTATAAAGTTCGGCAGCTGTTATTTTACATAAAATATTCCAGTTCATTTATATGTAGCTTATTTTATTAATCAATTAATTAAATTTGCCATCATTTGGGCTCGTTATATTTTTTTTGGGTTCATCACTCCCTTTCTTTATTTATCTTCTTTATAAGTTCTTGTGTGATTTGGCTTTTGTGACTATTTCTCTCCGATCCTTTCTATTTTGTTTTTTTTCGCTTCAGTTCTTAATTCCTAAGGTCTTCAGATCTTCTAACACCTCATTTTTCCATCTATTTTTCGGTTTTCCTCTTGGTCTTATGGGTCCTGGTTTCCATTCCGTTACGCTCTTGATCATGTTGTCATCTTCTGCTCTCATTAGATGTCCGCACCATCTTATTCGTTTTGCTTTTATTTCCCTTACTATACCCTTTCCTTCTATTTCTGCTTCTATCTTGTAGTTCATCCTGCTTCTGTACTCGTCTTCATGATTTTTTTTGGCCCTAGTATCGTTCTAAGTCATAGATTCTCAGTTCTTCATCTTTTTTTGTCAACCGGATTATCTCTGCTGCATAGATCACTGCTGGTTAGGATGCCTCTTATTTTTCAAATTTTAAAATTTATTAAAGACCTAAATTGGTTTCTTTGGATGCAACAAAAGACTTCTAATTTCAGCTAGGTCGGATAATATTGACCCGTACCGACTTAAGCATGAAGCTTTACAGCGTAGGGTATAAATTACCTTCTATCGGGGACGTACTGAAAGTTTTCTTTTATCATTTAAGATACAGAAAGTTCGACTTATCGACCAGTATTAAACTCATCGCTGAACAAATAATTTTGTATTGGAAGAAATTCAGGATACCGACGCAAAATCCTGATAAAACTCTAGCAAAAATTTTAAAAAATGTACGAAACGTGGCGAGACCTCCAGAAAAATAAATCCAAAGATTCAGCAGTTTTCGGACAGCAAGAAACTGCTTTTTGGACAGTGATGCAAATTGTAAAATGTATAACACTTCACTGGTATGGAAAAATGTTATCGAAGTATTCTGGTGGTGGCAAAAAAGTCGAGATTGGCGGTCATTGCTTCGAATGTTGAAAGATTATTAAGAATTTCTGAACTTCCTTCTTCTACTAGTGCAGAGATCAATTCTGCTGTGTACGACATTGTAGATGAGTGGGGTCTAATCGAAAACGTTCAAGCATTTTCTTTTGATACAGCTGCTTCCAATACAGGCCGGTGGAATGGTGCTTGTACGTTACTCGAGAGAAAGATGTATTATTTTTGGGCTGCCAACACCATATAGCTGAAGTATTTTAGCAACTGTATTTAAACATTTCATGCCATCCTCGGGTCCTAATACTGTTTTATTTCAACGATTTAAAGAACACTGACCGAAAATAAAAACTGATTATTATGTAAGTGGTTGCAGTGATTTAAAAAGAATTTTAGGGGAAAATGCAAACATCGATCCAATACTTAATTTTTGTGTAAAAATGTTGGATGAAAAATGGTTAAGAAATGATTACAGTTTCTTGAACTGTTTTATTATTATTTTTAGAATAAACGGGGCTGCGCGCGCTATTGCGCGGTCTATCCTATTCAATTTACCACCATTTTTAGGCCTATTACGAAGGGCCATTCCGTTCTGTTACACAATCTCAGAAAACACATTTCGCATGACATGAAGCAGAGGGTTCTTTTGTGGAGGAAGAAATAGGGAAATACCCGTCCTCTAAACCAAGAGGAACGTTCACGTGGTGAGGTGGAAGCTCACTGCTTTCACCTAACCGTTGAAAGGCTCCAAGAGGAGCTATCGCACTACTAATTGTCGACATGATCTAAAAGAAACACGTCCAAAAAGTCTCATACGATCAGCACGTCATCGTATGTGCCTCGAGATGCCAAATTTGAAAAACCTCTGCTAAACATTTCGCCAGTTTCGCCAATTTTCTAGATCAGTTCGATTATCGATCTTACATCGATTTTTCGATTCTTAATCTCATCGCTTCTGCCGAGTTATTGGTGTCACCGGTTTCATGCCAACAGAAGACGAAAAAGGAACAATGGTTGGCATCTCGAGACAACATGGATGACAGCAGATCACACGAAATACACCACACAAATATCGCAAAAATACACACCACGAACTAACGTGTTGACAGGTACACAGTCCAGTGCCTATATTAATGACAGTGTGGTCAATTTTGGTACTGTTTCTGATTGGTTGTTTTAAAATCCGCCATTAAGAGTCGTTTCAATGTCCTATTGAATATTTTTAGCAGTGTAAGCATATTTAGTTACAAAAAGTTACTAATGTCAAAATAAGACGTTGACATACAAATACGAATGAAAAATAAACTTTAACCAAGCAATAATTTTGACTTTAGTAATATTTTGTTACTAAATGTCACTGACACCATTAAAAAAATGCACATGAAAATTCTGTCACAGTGTAACAAATGGAGTGAATGCGGTACAGACGACTCCTGCAGTTTACACAGGTATTTGTAGTCATATTTCAGTAATATTTCAGACGTTTTCAACTAAAAACCATTATTGTTAGTTTCAGTATCACCGTTTTAAAACAGTTTTTTAATAAAACAGGAGCTATTTGTAGATAAACACCCGTGCAAGTTTTAATTGATGTTAACCATCTAAAGGAGATATCTGTTATCATTTGAAAAGAGAATAATTGCTTAAAATGGGGCCCTCGGGAATCCGCCCCTCTCCAAGGGGGCTCACGGGGCTCTCTCCCTCTTCAAGGGGGCCCTCAGGGCTCCGCCCCTCTCTAAGGGGGCCCCCGGGACTCCGCTCCTCTCCAAGGGGGCCTTCGGGGCTCCACCCCTCTCCAAGGAGGCTGTCGGGGCTCCGCCCCTCTCCAAGTGGGCTTACGGGGCTTTGCCCCTTTTCAAGGGGGCCCTTAGGGCTTTGCCCCTCTCCAAGGGGGCTATCGGGGCTCCGCCCCTCTTTAAGGGGCTCACGGGGCTCCGCCCCTCTCTAAGGGGGCCTTTGGAGCTCCGCCCCCTCTAAGGGAGCCCCCGGGGCTTTGCCCCTTTCCAAGGGAGGCGTCAGAATTCCGCCCCTCTTTAAGGGGGCTTTCAGGGCTTCGCCCCTCTCCAAGGGGGCTATCGGGGCTTCGCCCCTCTTTAAGGGGCTCACGGGGCTCCGCCCCTCTCCAAGGGGGCCCTTGGAGCTCCGCCCCCTCCAAGGGAGCCCCCGGGGCTCAGCTCCTCTCCAAGGGAGCTGTCGGGGCTCCGCCCCTCTCCAAAGGGACTGTCGGGGCTCCGCCCCTCTTCAAGGGGGCCCTCGGGGCTTTGCCCCTCTCCAATTGGCGCTAGGGGCTCCGCCCCTCTCCAAAGGGGCCTTCGGGGCTCCGCTCCGGTCACGAAATCGAGGCGACGGCGAAATGAATGCAAACGCAAATGGGGGACATCGCGTCTGCAATTGTCGTGACACACACGTTTGGATCGTTCTCCTTTATTTATATGATATCAAAATAATTCAGTCTGTTGTATTTAAGCATGGATGGCCAAAGGGATCTATTCCCTAATATTATATCTTTTTTCAGAACAATTTAAACTGACTTCAACAGAGACAACAGCCTTATTACTTATTACAAGTTAATGATTTCATAGTGAAATGATATTGCCAGTATTGGTTGGTAGCTCATTGAGCAGAAAAGGTGCCATTAGCAGATTTGAAATGTTTGAAAAGTTTATACAATTAACGAATTAAGGAGGTGCTGAAATAAAAGTGAAGAAATTAGTAAACCACTTATATTGTTTAAAAGATGAATGAATTCCCTTATCTCTGTATGACAACGATGTACGTGACGAGACGAAGGCAAAAATATGTAAAGAAATTATCAATGAATAAGACCAAAATGACAAAAATGATGATTTTGGTTTTATGATGATCAAGACGAAAGAGACGCTAATGAAGATCAAGAGGATGATGAGAATGAGGTGCCCAAGAAATTTATTTTAAGAGTGAAGGATGTGCCAGAGTTTCTATAGAATGAAGACAGCAACATTCTAATTCAAGTGATAAGCGGAAAGTCCAGATATTTCTTTACCAGGTTTTTAGTTTTCAATCGATCAAAGATTGAACAGAAAAGTTGTTCCGAGTTTATACAAGGAGAAGAGGTTCTAAAAAATTAGAAGGGACAAATGATACGGCCGAGAGAGGAGTGAAACTTTTGACAGATTACAATGACAGCGTAACAAAAAGTATTGAGCAGCAAACATATTTATTTCAAATACCCATAAATCTACAAAATATTTTGAACAATTTCACGCTATGTTTTGTTTTCCTTTTTTCTAGGCAATTGCAGACTATCGAAAAGGGTACCCAGATGAAAAAAGTACAAATATTAAGAAACAAATATACAGTGTCCGCCAAAAAGTCGGCGTAATATGGTAAAAAAAATTATTTTTAATTTTTCAAAAAAACTTTACGGCAATAATTTGTGCTCGTCTAAAAACCCATTTGGTTCCTATCATATATACCGAGTAATTTTTACTTATCTAGAAACTGGAGTTTTTCGAAAATTAAGTAAGATTTCAATGCGATTCTTTTTGACTGTGTTATTTTTAGTTAACTGAACAATCTCAAGGCCAGAAAACCCCTAATTTTTTTTTAACTTTAGCTAAAAATGTATTTTTCAATTTTTCAAATATTTTTCAATATTTCACATATCAAGACTTAATATTAAAATTCAAATTTTTTATTATTTACCGAAAAGTAGTATGTTTGCATAATTTTTACGTTTTCTATGCAAGGCGCTTTTTAGGAGAAATGTTTTTCAGTTCTAATTAACATCTATTTCCAGCCATAGGCCAAAGTGGCCTGTAGCGCTGTTTTATATAATTAACATCTATTTAAATGGCTTCAAGAAACTCTAATCTAGTCCTGTTAATAAATTACTGTTACAGAAATTGTGTAATGTTCTTTTACAGTTGTCTAAATGAGGAGATTTTTTTAGAACATCTAATTGGATAAAGAAAGATCTCCTCATTTAGATAACTGTAAACGAACATTTACAGGGTTTTTGTAACAGTAATTCATTAACAGGGCTAGATTCGACTTTTTAGAAGCCATTTAAAAAGATATTAATTAGAATTAGAATTAAAAAATATTTCTCCTAAAAAGCGCCTTGCATAAAAACGTAAAAATTATGCAAACATACTACTTTTCAGTAAACAATAAAAATCTAAAGAAGTAATTAACATTTTATATTATTCTTTCCAACTATCTTTAAAGTTTTCACATAAAAAAATTTGAATTTTAATATTAAGTCTTGATATGTGAAATTTTGAAAAATATTAAAAAAATTAAAAAGTTAATTTTTAGCTAAAGTTAAAAAAATTAGGTATTTTCTGGCCTTGAGATTGTTCAGTTAGCTAAAAATAAACACTCTAAAAAAATCTCATTGAAATCTTACTTAATTTCCGAAAAATAGCACTTTTCGGATTTTGACAATTTCGAAAAACTCCACTTTCTAAATAAGTAAGAATCACTCGGTATATATGATAGAGGCTAAATAGGTTTTTAGACGAGCACAAATAACAAAAATTAAAATTTTTCCCATATTATGCTGACTTTTTGGCGAACACTGTATATAGGTTTTATTTTTTTAAATAGGCCTAAATATTTATTCAACATCGGTGTTCAGACCCGAATTATTTCTATAAGTAAGAAGAATCATTGTAACACAAAAATTACTTGCTCAAAAATAAATTAAAGTCTTCGATTGAACTCTGAAGCGTACATAAACATCGACGATATACGCGCCGGGAGTTCAAGTGAAAGTTCAAGTGCATCGCCCGATAACGCGGCCGCGGCTGCTTAACATCAATAGCGTACAACGAAATTTAGAAACTAGTTCTAGTGATAGAGACACAATTAACATATAAACAGGTACGATAGCTATGTAAGCAATAAAATATTATGTATTCTCACGGAATTAACCCAGAATACAATAATATTACAAACAATCAACAAGTTTATCAACAACAAAACATGCAATGGCAGCCTACAATGAACACACCTCCATACATAAACATACCACCAGCATTATCACAACAAACATATGCAACACCTTGGCAACAAACGGCTCCAGGCTACTTTAACCCATCTACACAAACAAAATAAATCCGCTGTGGAAAATACACCCACTAGTAGTGCAAACAAGAGGACATCAAATACAAAGAATGACGTCAACCAGTGAAGAAGAAGAAGAAAAACAAATGAACAGCAACCATGAATGGCAAGAAATAAAAAGTACAAAAAGGAAAAAAATTCAAAAAATAAAACCAAGCACCACTACAAATGAGTTAGAAACGAATAATCGCTACGATCTGTTGTCACAAGGTACAGAAGCAAACAAAGAGAACACCAAAGCTTCAAAAACACCAAGACCTCCTCCAATATTTGTACATGGCGTAAAACAATACGCTGAATTGATAAAACGGATTCAAAACGTCGCAAACGATGAACAATATCTGACAAAGACTTTAGTCAATAACGTTGTAAAAATAAATTGCCAAACCCCTGAAACATATAGGACACTGATCCGAGAATTCAAAGAACAAAACATATACCACCACACTTTCCAAATGAAAGAAGAGAGAGCCTACAGAATACTTATAAGATACACCATTCCACAAACCTCGAAAACATAAAAAAAGAACTTCTTGAGCTAGGACATAAAATCAGAAATATAATTAATACACAGCACAGAATTACAAAACAACCTCTCAATCTATTTTTTGTAGATTTAGAACCCGCCCCAAACAACAAAGATATCTACAATATAAAAGGTCTTCAAAACAGGATAGTACAAATAGAACCACCCCATACAAATAAAAACAACATTATACAATGTACTAGGTGCCAACAGTACGGACACTCTAAATCGTACTGCAATAAACCATATTTGTGTGAAATGTGGAGGCAAACATAATTCCACAACATGCTCTAAAACAAGAGAGACCCCCGCCAAATGTGCACTATGCTGAGGCAACCACCCCGCGAACTATAGGGGATGCGAGCACTATAAAAAAATCTACAAAGGGA
This sequence comes from Agriotes lineatus, assembly GCA_940337035.1. NCBI lineage: Eukaryota > Metazoa > Arthropoda > Insecta > Coleoptera > Elateridae > Agriotes > Agriotes lineatus. The sequence continues at coordinate 30,052,408 of OW679197.1, read as the reverse complement.
ACAACAGAAATCAAGGACAAGGCTACACAGCACCACCGATATACACAAACGATACTTATATAAGAAATACACAACAACCTTTTTCTCAACAAAGAAGTTATGCGGAAGCAACTAAACAAAACACAAATCAAAGCGAAGACACAACTACTATACTAACCAAATTCTTAAATGAATTTAAAACCCTATTTAATCAACTACTCCAACAGAACAGCACGGTCCTAAATATGCTCACAATGTTAATCAGCGAAATTAAATAAATGGCGAAATCACTACGAATAGCACAATGGAATGGCAATGGCCTTCCAAGTCATCAAGAAGAAATAAAAATATTTTTGGACATCAATTTTATAGACATACTACTAATTAGTGAAACGCACTTCACAAACAGAAGTCATTTTAACATACCAAAATACAGTTTTTATCATACCAACCATCCCGATGGGACAGCCCATGGAGGAACCGCAATTCTAGTTAAAGAAACAATAAAACATCACGAGCAACCAAAATACGAAGAAGAACACATTCAAGCAACGTCAGTAAAAACTCAAACTCTGCCGTATGACATCACAATCACAGCAGTCTACTGTCCACCTCGACATAATTTAAAACAAGAACATTTCCAAAGATTATTTCAAACACTGGGACAAAAATTTATTGAAGGAGGAGACTTCAACAGCAAACATACGCTTTGAGGATCGCGCCTCATAACAACTAAAGGCAGAGAATTAGCTTAAGTATTCCAAAATAACAATTACCATTTTCTCTCAACGGGAACGCCAACATATTGGCCAACTGATCCCAACAAAATCCCAGACTTGCTGGACTTCTTCATAACTAAAGGTATCGCATCAACTTACACAAATATAACACCAAGTTACGATTTGTCTTCGGACCATAGCCCTATAATAGCCACGATAAGTACAACCGCAATCCATAAAACCCAAATCACGTTTGCACAATTCTAAAACAAATTGGAACATGTACCGACAAATAATACAAGACACTATAGTTCTACAAACAAGACTAAATGAACCTAAGGAAGTTGAAGAAGATTACAATCATTTCATCAATATACTACAACAGGCCGCGAAAGCAGCCACTCCGAACATCGACTTCAAGAAAACTGCCAATAATATACCTTTAGAAATAAAAAAACTAGTAGCTGAGAAAAGAAAAGCCAGATCAACTTGGCAACGAACTCGTACACCAGACGATAGAGTTACATATAATCGACTAAGTAACAAGCTAAAAACCAAATTGCAAGAACAGAAAAACAACACTATTGCTACATATATTTCTAACCTCTCAAGGCTTGATAACTCCATTTGGAAGCCGATAAAAAACAAAAGGAAACCAATCACACCATCACCTCCAGTACGAAAATTTTCAATACCACCAGGTCCATGGGCAACAAACGATAAAAAGAAGGCTGATCTCTTCTCCGAATACTTAGCCGAGGTCTTTACGCCACAAAACAATGATCAAGTACAGGAAGTCGAACAGATCCTAAGTACGCCTATACTTGCACAACAATTAAAGCTGTTTACTCCAAAAGAGATAAGAGATGTAATAAGCACCCTAAATCTGAAAAAGGCTTCAGGCATAGACCTCATCACGCTAAAAATGTTGAAAGAACTGCCAAAAAAAGGACTAGTAAAACTTTTATATATTTTTAACGCAATACTTAGACTTAACTACTGGCCTACAACGTTCAAAATTGGGCAAATCATAATGATACCTAAACCTGGTAAAAATCCGTCAGACGTCACATCTTATCGTCCGATAAGCTTATTACCTACAATCTCAAAATTACTCAAAAGACTCATACTCAACAGATTGAACACACACATAAATCCACAGGACTGGATTCCAAATCATCAGTTCGGGTTTCGACATGCACACTCAACAACACAGCAATGCCATCGAATTGTAAATATCATAAACGAGTCACTAGAAAATAAAAAATACTGCACTGCAGCGTTTATAGATATCAGTCAAGCATTCGACAAAGTGTGGCACCCTGGACTTCTATCCAAAATTAAAAGAATTCTCCCAAGCAGCTATTTCAATCTGATGACCTACAAGATCGCCAATATGAAGTGAGTGAATGAAGAAACATCAAATCGACAACCAGTATTATCAGGGGTACCGCAGGGTAGCATTTTAGGACCACTGCTACATGTTCTTTATACACATGACTTACCCATAACAGCACCAACAACAACTGGAACTTTCGCAGATGATACTGCCATCTTCTCAGTACATGAAGACCCCGTCGTAGCCTCCGCAAACCTACAACACCACTTAAACCTAATAAACACATGGCTGAGGAAATGGAAGATCAAGGCTAACGAATCCAAATTATCGCATGTTCACCCTCAGAAAAGGAAACTGTCCATCAGTAAACATCAATCAAGTTACCATACCGCAAAGCGACAATGTAAAATATTTAGGCCTTACATTCGACAGCAAACTAAATTGGAAACAACAGATAAAAAAGAAAAGAACTCAACTCGACTTAAAAACTAAAGAACTCTATTGGCTCATCGGAAGGAAATCCCGTTTGTCACTGGAGAACAAAATCTTAATCTACAAAATAGTACTAAAGCCGATATGGACTTACGGCATCGAACTCTAGGGATGCGCCAGTAAGTCTAATACAGCAATAATCCAGAGAGCACAATCCTAAATACTTCGAGCCATAACAGATGCACCGTGGTACGTATCGAACCACACCCTACATACAGACCTCAAAATCCCATACGTCAGCGAAGTAATCCGAGAAAACGCCACCAAACACTACAGCAAACTAGAAATCCATCCAAATCCACTTATACAGCCCTTGCTACACCACCCAGAAAATAGAAGACTCAGAAAATGCTGGCCAATAGACAACAAATAAAACTGAAGCAACATCACTGGATGTTAGCTTCCCCAAGTCATTAATCTCTACATTATACTTTTTAACAATGTACTAGCCAACAAATTGGCTTATAGGTTGTAATACATTTTGATTGCCAATAAAGAGTAAAAAAAAAAAAAAAAATTACATGGTTATACGTCATGAGATCGAGTAATTTTTCAATTTGGTGTATCAGGCAAAGTTTACGTGGAAGTCGGCATGGGTTAATATTATCCAATTTGGCTGAAATTTTAACGATTTTTTTCTTTATATTCAAAGAAACAAATTTAGGGGGGGGGGAGTCCAAGCAAAATACTTGAAAAAAAATTTAACCTATAAATAAGTGGCACCCTACTGCTGGTCTTAAGTTTATTTTATTAAGATACACTATTACTATGTGAGTGGGGAGTGGGCATTATCAATGAGAATGGAGAGCTTTTTGTAGAATAGATCACATGACAATAGAAAGAAAGTGGGAAGATATGTTAAGTGATGTAAGAGCAATGAGAGGGGCAAATGTAACTACAGACCATACGTTACTGCGAGCAAAGATAAAAATCCAACTACGGGCAAATAGGGAAAGGATAATAAGAGAGAAATATAATATTCAATGGCTAAAAGAAGAAGAAGTCAGAAACCAGTACAAAGAAAAGCTAAGAAGTGAATGGGAAAAACATAAAAATAAAGGAAATGGAAATGTAGAAGAAGTATGGAATAAATGCAAGACTACCATAAAAGATGCGGCAAAGAAAGTATTAGGATACAAGAAAACAACACAAAAGACGTGGATATCTAAACATACATGGGAAAAAATAGAGGAGAGAAGAAAGATCAGACAAAAAACATTTGACAAGTAGCAATGAAAATGAAAGAGGAAGACTAGAAAAGTTATACAGAGAAAAAAACAAACAAGTGCGAAGAATGATAAAAGGAAATATATAGAAGAAACATTGAAGAGAGCAGAAGAAATAACGCGGAAGAAAAACTATAAATGAGATAAGGGTAAAAGACAAACAAGGAAAAATCCTGAAATCGGATATAGAAATAGAACAAAGATGGATCGAACACTTTGAAGAAATATAGAAGAGAACAACACAGGAAGATACCGAGGAAGAAGATCACCAAATAAACGTAGAAATCAGCATGAACGAGGAAGCGATCGCCAGAGAGGAAATAAAAGGGGCCATAAAAAGTAACAGAAGGAGATCATATCCCAGCTGAGCTTATAAAGGAAGGAGATGAAGTAACAGTGGAAATAATGCACGAAATATCAAACCACATATGAGACAAAGAAGAAATATACCAAGAGAATGAAACGAAGGAAGAATAATCAAAATATCAAAAAAAGGAGACCAAAGCGAATGCTCTAATTGGAGAGGTATAACGTTACTATGTATATCAAATAAAATACTTGCGAGAATACTGTTAAACAGAACTAAAGTTGGAGTAGAAAGGTCATTAAGAAACAATCAGGCAGGATTTAGAAAGAGCAGATCATGTATCGATAACACATATATATTGCAAACTATTATAGAACAGGCAAATGAATGGCAAAAAGAAATATGGATGAGCTTTATAGACTTCGAAAAAGCTTTCGATAGAATAGATAGACAAAATGTGGACAATTTTAAAAGCATATGGAATACGAAATAAACTCCTAAATATGATTAAATTACAATACTCAAACTATACAGCAAAGATTGACATAAAGAAGAGACTAACAAAAAATATAAAGCTAGAAAGTGGGGGTAAGACAGGGGTGTACCCTGTTACCAATACTATTTTTAATGGTAATACCATGAGATAAAAAAAATATTCTGAGCAGGCCTTGATATGTGTTATACGTTTGGCAGTACTGAAGTGTATTGTCAGTCTATGTCAAATTCGAGATTAAAAGGTTAGGTTTTGTTTGTTGTTTGACACAGACTGACGTACAACTTAACCTGCAGATCTCAAATTTGACATAGACTGACAATACACTTCAGTACTGCCAAACGTATAACACATATCAAGGCCTGCTCAGAATCATTTTTTTTATCTCATGGTAGATTGGGCCATGAGGAAAAGGGAAGATAGGAAAACGGGCATCAATTGGAGATTTGGAGAACCATTAGAATATATAGAATTCGCAGATGATGTCTGTTTATTAACGGAAAACACAATACACATGCAAAAGAAGATAAACAAACTGAAAGAAGAAGCGATGAAAGTAGGATTAAATATAAATAAGAATAAAACTAAAATTATGAAAAAAGGAAAAGAGGGAAATAGAACAAATGCAGATAAGAAACAAACGGACAAAGATCAAATAGAAGAGATAGAGAGAATTACATACCTAGGAAGTTTTATTGATAGAGGAGGAAGCGAATGGGATATAAAAGAAAAAAATACATAAAGCCCAAGGTGCCTTTATCACGCTTAATAAAATCTGACAATCTAAAGAAATACATTTGAGAACGAAAATCAGATTATTTAACAATGACAGGGGCAGAATCCTGGACGACAAACGAAAAACATGTAGCCAACAGTATTCATAAACAAATGCCTCCGTAGAATACTGGGTATACACTGGCCAGAAAAAATCACAAATGAAGAGCTTTGGGAAAAAATGCAACAAGAAGTGATACACACAACGATAAAAAGAAGAAAATGGAATTGGATAGGACATACACTCAGAAAAACGAACAACGACATAACAAAACAAGCATTAGAATACAATAACAGAGGGAAACGAAGGGAAGACCAAAAGCCACATGGAGAAAGAAGATAAAGCAAGAAATCACCGATAAAGAATTACAATGGAATGAAGTGAAAGAAAAGGCTAAAGACAAAACTGAATGGAAGAAACTGTGTGAATCAATGTGTGCACTGTAGTAAATCAACAAAAGTGAAATAGTGATAAGAATGTATAGTGATAAATTAAAGAAGAACTGGTATAGAGCTCATTGGCGTAACTAGGATTTTTGGCTGGGGAGGGCCAGGCCCCCAGCCAACCATCGACAATATCTATGCATATCTTTGAAGACATGAATTTGCATATATTACCTTTTCACGTAAAGTTATTTGCTTGTTTTTGTATCGGTTTCTAAACAACATAAAAAATGTAAAGATTACCTCTCGCAACTCAATGAAGTTGGCGGTAAAAACTATTATTCCAGGATAAATACCTTTTTTGGAAAACATCACTTCAATTTTTTCTCAGTACGGTTGAACTAAATATTTTCTTGAAAAAATTAATATGATTTCTCTTTACCATAATATATTGAGTTTGCAACTGTGGAAATTCAAGCAGTTAGGATCACTTACACTCGTTATCACCACAAAATTATATTTACTACAGCGGATAAATACTTATATAGGGCACAAAAACCAGTTGGTAAATACAAGATTAAGTTACTTTATTATGTAATATTAAAAAATACACGTAAGTGTACTAATACACCAGGGACATTCAAATACCTGCAAACTGAGATATGAACGTTCTTTAAATTTATTTCAATAATAGCGTCCCCCGCAATTACAATCTAAAAATGTTTTTTCTTCGCTTGTATTTCTGCAAATACATCTATTGCACTATGTATATCTATACAGCTTCCTGCGTTATTCTGTGTAGCCGTAAGGGCCAAGTCATTTTTAATCTTTTTTAAGAGGTACTGTTTCTAAGAAAATTTTGTATTATTTCAAATTTTGCATGGGCTTGTTCATCTCTTCTTTATCTCTGGCGTATACTTTTAAAATTTAAAAAACAATACTTTTAGTGTTACTTTGATCTTCTCACGTTTGCAATTTGGTAAGCTGTGAGTTGTCTTTAATTGCACTAATTATTGAGTCAGAAGGCCCTCAGTGCTCAGTGACAGCTGACCCCCCATTTCCCATAATGCAGGCTTTCCAGATTGCGATTCCGATTCCGTACTTTGAATTTTAATTTTATCTAAAACTTTAACAAAACCGTTTTAAATTTAAATTCTTTTTAATATTTGGAGAAAAAATATGTAGTTTCAGTAACTGGGCATGAAACTTCTTAAATATTTCTAATAACTAGATGGGGCGACGCCAAACTTGATCTGCGATGTTCCATACCTTACTTTTAAAGCTGCCATTTTGAAAATGACTACACTTCACATTCCTTTTGCTAATTTTATTAATAATATCGTAAATGACCCAAGAAAACCTTTTCATGTGTATATTAATTGTGCCCCCAAAGCTTTTAACAGTACACATTGTAAATTAAGAAAAAATATTCTTTCGACCAGGGCCCTCATACCTGGCAATCTATAATTACGACACTACTTTGCTACCTTAATTATTACTAAACATAGGTACAATTCTGGATCCTACTCTTCAAAATGATAAACTGAACTCTTTAGACAAAGCAAACGTCCAAATAGCATGTCGTAGTGTGTTTGAACTAGACGAGCCTAAGTAGCGGCATGCGCTCAGCAAGTCGTTAGAGATTCACTCAGGTTTAGCGCTCATTTACATACCCGCATATAAAATAATTGAAATTGTCTTTTTCTAGGCAAATAAGTTGACCATGTATTTATAGATTACTGAAGAGAAATTAAAAGAAATGGTGCACTGGAAAAAATATTGTTTTGTTTTAAAGATTAACAAAACTATATTGTAGTTCTGCACTAATTATGTTTTAATTTGCATATTATTTTCAATTACAACCACCCATCCAACATACGGTGGTTATAATATGTTTTTTAGTCAAAACAAATAATAAAATCTGAAAATGTAAAAATGCGCGTTGGTCGTTAATAACTCCCAAGGTTTAAATGGTTTAATACAAAAGCAGATTTTTAAATTTATTTAACTTTCATTCTTCTGGGGTGGGCCAGACGGCACTCTGGGGAGGGCCTGGCCCTCCTGGCCCCCCCGCTAGTTACGCCAATGATAGAGCTGGCAACTCTGCTACCATATAGGTGGAAACACCAAATGCTTCTACAGGAGCAAAAAGGAATGATGATGATAATACCTTAGCTGTCTAAATATTAGAAATTTGATAAATACCCTACCCACTGTGTATTTACCCAACCCATATCACTAGGTCCTTCGCTTAATCTACTTGAACCTGCTAAAATCATATTTAAATAAACCTCAATTCTATAATTTCCATTTACTGCCCGATTAAATCTGGCGTGTCCCGAAGAAGTATTCTTGGACTGATTCTGTACAGTGAGGTCGTATTGAGAATATTTCTCCTGGATATGTTTCAAAGAGACGCTTGAACACATTAATTTTATATTTCAAGGAAGAATTTTTTTGCAGTTTAATTTTTTTACATTGTGATGTTATTGCACAGTGATGCCATTGCGTCAAAAAAGTACTAAATTAAAAAGAAATGTTCTTGAGATATTGAATTCCAAAATTAAAAACAATACAAAAGTTACCAAAAATAACAAAATAAAATCAAGCTATTAAGAATAATAAAAGAGGTGGCAGATTTTGTTTCTATCAAGGTGACATTGTCTGTAGTTGTGATAACTAGGGTGCCTTGATGCCAATTTGACGTATTTGTCCGTACCTTAATCGTTGTTCCTCTCACTCTTAAAATGCTTTAGAGCGAGAGGGGACGACAATCTGTCCGTAGGCTGGTAAAGGACAAATACATCAAACTGACATCAAGGCACCCTAGTGCTAACAAGTTCAACGTTTTTGAAAAACAAACCGTAGCAATTAGTGGCATATTAACCATGGTTGCCACCAGAACCCCGTTAAAATTTTGTGCCTATGTTTTACTGTGTTAGAAAAATCCATAAATTATTTACTGTGACTATTTTAGGTACATGTCTGAGAATTAATACTGTACAACAAAGATGAAACAATTTTTTGTGATCATTCCATTTTGGCGCCCCCTGAAATTTTGCCCCAGAAGCCCGGGCTTCTCAGGCTTCTGCCATAATACGCCACTGGTAGCCATCTCTACTCTTCTTTAATTTAAAAATGATGAGAGGATATGGTGACCATGTTAGAACAAAGAGGTCTGTGAGGAGTTCAATAAGTATCACGGTTTAGAACCGATTTCAAGAACTGTGGGTAGTATTTTGCAGAAATTTGAAGAATGTGGTCATGTGAGAAATCGTGAATCGATAGCACAATAGCAGACGACGTAGAATTAGACGTACTACTTGAGTTTGAAGAAAACCCACATAAATCTAGGCGAGAAGTGGCAGCAGATCTTTAGATCAGTAAAAGTTCTGCCGGTCATTTAAAAGGTAAAGTTTACGTCTATTTGAAAAAAGTGTTCGACGATATACCATGGAAGTTAATTTGGATAGCACTAAGAGCGAGAAAAATAAATACACAGCTGATCGAAATAATCCAAAGTATTCAGAGGAAAACAGCTGAATTCCCAAGTTACAGTGAAGTGCGACAGGAGGGAATTTTGAGTTCTTTACTGTTTATAACCTCTTAATTGGACGAAATAGCAAGAACAACGTGAGAATGCGAAGAAAATGGCAATAAGAGTGAGGAATTTACAGAATGTAAAGATTAGTGATAGTGTACGTTGATGACCTGATGACTAGTGGCAAACATGAAAGACAGGGCCGTAGCTACCACCGGGGCAACCGGGGCAGTGCCCCGGGGCCCCCAAACATAGGGGCCCCCGAAGACGGAGGAAGATTTTTACGAAGTTGTCTTTAAAAAGTTTTGAACTAAACTTAGCCTGTTTAAACGTTAAATACAGTTTTATATTAAACTCAATGTGAAGTAAATATGTGTTTTGTCTGTTTTAAATACCCATGCTTCTATCTTAACAGAAAAAAAACACCAAATAGTAACCCTATTAAAAAAGTCTTACTAAATGAAAGTGATGTAGAGGTAAAGGGGAAGATAACAGGGGGGCCCCATAATTATTTGTTGCCCCAGGGCCCCCAAGCCTGTAGCTACGGCCCTGATGAAAGAAGACCTGCAAAAGAGTTTAGGAGCCTGGAATGAAACACTACTGCAATTTCGAATAAAGATCAACGTAAAGACAACTGAAGTGATGATTATAGTTTAAGAGTAAGAAAAGTAGAATTAAAACTAGACAACATGAGTATCAAACAGACGACCAAAATGAAATTTAGTGGCAGCCACAAGATTATATAAAGCATTTATATGGAAAAAAGAGGTATGAAAAGAAACAAGCCTTAATTTACAAATCTATGTATAGGGTGTTTGCTCAAATTTTGACAGCTTTTAGCGACTTTGTTATTCCAGACAGAAAAAAATTGTTCAAATAAAAATTGTACGGTATCATCCAAACCGTCCTAATTTGCTACTTAAAGAAACAATTGAGCATCACGGGTTAACTTTTTGACTTATTGTATACTTTTTTTTAATGTTTATCGGATAGCGCTTAAAATTATCTTTTCAAAAATATATAAGTTGCCTATAATTACTATATCCATTGTTGAAATATCTGCTATTAAAGAATCAAAATATTACTAATTTACTATATGAAATAAATCAATTGAAATAATCAAAAATTTTAATACCAAAAACAATTTTAAAAACGAATTGACAACTAAATGTTCCATGCCGCATGCCGCCAGTTATGTCATTTGATAAATTTGTTTTTCAATGGTTACTGTGATTTATTTCATATAGTCAATTTTAGTAATATTTTGATTCTTTACTAGCGGATATTTCAACAAGGCATCGATCAAGATTAATATAAATAATGCAAATATAGGAACTTGTACTAGAAAGGAAGTTACAAACAGTAAGAACCAAAAAAAAAGTAAAAGGGGAGAAGAAAAACTAATTGTGGGTTTTTGGAATGCACAGGGATTAAACAAACCAAGGAAAATGAAGCAGTGGAAAATGAAGCAGTTAATAAAAGAAACAGTAGAAAACAAAATAGACATTTTATTAATCCAGGAAACTAATCAAAAAGGATTAGCAAATATAAACTTAGGAAACTACATATGGCTAAATGGCGGAGGAGATCTAAACAGATTCGGAACAGGATTTCTAATACAGAAAAACTAAAATCAATGATAGTGGACTACAAAGTAATAAATGAGAGATTGAGTTTGCTAAGGTTAAAGGGAAAATTTAGAAAGTACAGTGTAATAAATGTTCATGCACCAACTAATGATAAAGAAATGGAAGAAAAGGAGCAATTTTATGATGAGTTAGAACAGATATTTGAAAGCATTCCAAAATTCGACATTAAAATAATAGCAGGAGACTTAAATGCAAAGATAGGGAGGGAAAAGGAATATGAAAAGATAGTGGGAAGGGAAAGCTTACACGAACACACGAATGAGAATGGCCAGTGGCTCATAAATTTTGCGGCGAGAAATAATATGATCAATATTTCTACTTGGAAGAAAAGAAAGGATATACACAAGGCAACTTGGAGGCACCCAGATAACCAAACAAATAACCAAATCGACCATATGTTAGTTTCAAAGGTAAACAAGGATTGCATTCCAAAAATCAGAACATACAGGGGAGCAGACATAGGATCAGACCATTATTTAGTAAAAGCGATGATAAAACAAGAAAAGCCAAAAATCAAGAAAAAGAAAACAAGAAAAAACAGGTGGCAGTTGAATGCACTAAAAGAGGAAAACATATTGGAAAAATTTAAAGAAAAATCAAAAAGTCGTGCAGAAATAAAACCAAAAGAAAATAACAGAAGAAGAATGGAGTAAAATAAAGGAAGTGTTGATGGAAAGTGCAGAAGTTTTGGGAAAAGAAAAAAAAATATATAAAAATGATTGGTTTGATGAGGAGTGCGAACAGGCAATTAAAGAAAAAAATAAATCATGGAAAAAAATGTTAGCAAATAACACACAAGAAACAAAAAACCAGTACAAGAAAGATAGAAATACAGTAAACAAAATTTGCCGAGAAAAGAAACGAAAAATGGTAGATAAGAAGATGCAAGAATTACAAGAGAACTACAACTATAAAAATACAAGAATGTTTTATAAGAGCCTAAAAAATCAGCGGGGAGAACGTTACAGAGGCAAAAGCGTTGGAATACGAGATTCCCAAGGACAATTATGTATGGATGAAGAAAAAGTTATGGAAATTTGGGAAGAATATTTTAAAGGTACTCTGGTAGCACAAGAAGTATGGGAAAGGGAAGAGAAAGAAGATGAAACAAATGGAAGTGACGAAACGGCACCTTCAAGGGAAGAGTTCGAGCAAGTTATTCAAAAGATGAAGAATAATAAAAGCCCAGGAATAGACGAAATACCGTTAGAACTAATAAAGTACACAGACGAATCAGTAAAAGAAAGAATTTTTGAACTAATTACAGAAGTATGGAAACAGAAAAGAATGCCAACAGAATGGAAACTCGCAATTATAAGTCCAATGTACAAGAAAGGAGACCCACAAAGAACTGAAAACTACAGACCGATATCTCTGTTAACTGTTGCATACAAAATTTTCACAAGTATGATCAATAAAAGGTTACAAGAGGAAGCAAATACAAAAATAGGTAGTTATCAGTGTGGTTTTAAAAAAGGAAAATCAGTTATTGATCATATCTGGGTAATAGGGCAAATCCAAGAAATGTGCAATAGAAAGGATACAAGAATTTATGCACTATTTGTAGATTTTCAGAAGGCGTATGATTCAATAAAGAGAAAAGAAATCATTACAGCATTAAAAGACCTGGAATTCTCCCCAGCAATAATACAGCTAATACAAATGTCTTTAGGGAACACAGCAAACAAAGTTAGATTTCAAGGCCATGACTCCAAGACATTTGATAGCAACATAGGACTTAAACAAGGGGACCCCTTATCCACCACATTGTTTAATATAGTATTAGAATCAGTACTTAGAAAAAGTAAAATAAAAACAGGATACCATTTAGCAAGAAATTCCTATCAGTGCCTTGCCTACGCGGATGATGTGGTATTCTTAAGTAGAACCAAAGAAGAATTAAAGGAAATAATAGCAAGATTCCAAAAAAGTGCAATAAAGATCGGTCTAAAGATTAATGAGAGCAAGACAACATACATGATTTTAAATAACAAAAACAAAACAGGAAATGAAACACTAAAAATAAAATTAGAAAACCAACTGCAATGTTTTAAAAAAGAAGAACAGGTAATATACTTGGGGGTACAGATTTCAGAAGAAGGAGGTTCCAGAAGGGAAATTATGAGAAGGTTAGCAGCAGGGTCAAGATGTATAGGGGCATACAATAAGATTATAAGGGACAAAAAGATATCATGCAAGATCAAAGAGTGCATTTATAAAACTATACACAGGCCAACAGTAACTTTTGCGGCAGAAACATGGGTAACTGATCAAGAAAGTAATAAAAAATTGGATGTGTGGGAAAGGAAAGTCTTGAGAAACATTTATGGGGGGATCAAAGAAGGAGAGGTATGGAGACGGAAAACGAATCAAGAATTAGAAGAATGCTATAAAGACAAAAAGTTAAGTGTAATAGTAAACCAGTGTAGGTTAAGGTGGCTGGGTCACATTATAAGAATGGGAGATGAGGATTTGGTAAAGAAAGTGTATAATGCAAAGTGGGGTGGCAAAAACAGAAAAGGCAGACCAAGGAAAGTATGGGAAGAATGTGTGAAAGAGGATTTACAATCAATAAACGAAAACAACTGGGAAGAAATTGCAAAAAACAGAAAGTTGTGGAAAATAAAAGTGAATAGTATAGATTAGTTGCTAATTATTGTTTGTGAATAGTATAGAATAAATAGCCAAAGGCCTTAAGGCCTATAGTGCTGTATGTATATATATTATTGCAGTAGCAGGTTATATATTTAGAACGCTGTAACTGTTACGTTAAATACCGACCATTTCTAGTAGGATGCACAAGAGCATAGTGAAAACGGTATGGGAAATGAGTTGCGATAAAAAAAAAGCAAGAGGCAGACCAATGCCTACCAAATTCTAAAACAGAAAAGCTGCAATTGGATGCAGATGAAGCGGCTAACAAGAAACCGCAGAGAATAGAAAAACTTTAGCATAAGGTCTTGTCCAAAGCGCATAATTACAGATCGAACTTTAGTGCAAGTGCAGTAGAATTCACGAATGAATGTGATTAGCGCTTACAAAACAATTTTATGAGACTTTCAATTTAAAAAATTATCAAAGGCTGCAACTAACCTAAACAAGCTAGAACACTACGACAAAACAACAAACGCAGAAGGAAGAAAACTGATTAGCTGGACAGAAGACAAGGGATTAAGCATATTAAATGGAAAATTCTGGGGAGATGAAGAGGGAGAATTAACATATATCTCAAAAGTAGGAAAATCCGTGATAGACTATTTAATCACGAATAGGGATACAATGGAAAGCGTAAAAAAAATTACGGTGGAGGAAAGAACAGAATCGGATCACATGCCCTTATCTTTAGAAATACAAGCAGCAATTGAAGAACAGGAGCTAGAAGCAGAAACAAGGGAGATAGTGGATTGGACTGAGGATGGCAAAGAAGAATATAGAAGAAGATTAAAAGAAGAAATAGAAAAAAGCGATATACAAAACATACAACAACTGACTGAAGCTATAAGGAATAGCCTAGTAACAAAAAAATATAAGAAGAAGGACTGGGTACAGAAAAATAACTGGTGGGACAAGGAGTGCAGAGAAAAGAAAAGAGTAGTAAGACGAGCATTAAGGAAACTGAAGAAAGAACACATAAACATAGAAACATATGTACAAGAAAAACAAGAACTCAAAGACCTATGTCAAAAAAAAAGACAAAAAAAATTGGAAGAAGAAATGGAAGAAATAAGAAAAATAGAACAGGAAACGGACATCTGGAAGTACATAGCGTCCAATAAGAAAGTAAAGTCGAATAACCGGAACGGTATAAAGACAATGGAATGGGCAGAATACTTCAAAGAACTACTGGAAGGGAGTAATGAAAGAACGGCGGAAGAAGAGGTAGAAGTAATAACAACCACGGAGAGAATAACAGAAGAAGAAATAAAGTATCACATACAGCAGCTGAAAAAACAGAAAGCAGCGGGACCGGATAAAATACAAAACGAAGCTTTGAAGTATATGGAGAAAGAAGGGACCGAAATCATGACGAAATGTATAAATGAGATCTGGCAGCAAGGCAGAATACCAAACAGCTGGAGAGAGGGCATTATATATCCAATCCATAAAGGTGGAAACAAAGAAGAAATAAGAAATTACAGAGGGATTAGTCTACTAAATTCTATGTACAAACTATATGCAAAGATAATACAGAAAAAACTACAAGAAGAAATAGAGGAAAATCAACAGATACCGGAAAGCCAAGTGGGATTCAGGAAAAACAGAGGAACAGTTGACAACTTATATGTGCTAAACTACGCAATTGAAAAGAGGTTGAAACAAGGTGAGAAACTGTGTGTTTTTTGCGGACCTGAAAGCAGCGTTCGATAAGATAAATAGAGCAAAGCTATGGAAACACATGGAAAAGAAAGGAATAAGCAGGATACTAATAAACAGAATACAGGACATATACAAGGAAACCATAAGCTATATAGGCACAGGCACAGAGGAGAGAAGATTTTGGACTGAAAGAGGACTCAGACAGGGCTGTCCACTAAGCCCAATATTATTCAATATATACATATCAGATATAGATGAACACTTGGCTAAGGAAATAATAGGAGGCATAGTAATAGGAAAAACAAAAATAAGAACACTGGCGTACGCTGATGATATAGCGATGATAGCTACAACACCTGGAGAAATGCGATGCATGATGGAGAATTTACAAGCATACCTAAAGAAGAAAGATTTGATACTAAACACAGAAAAATCAAAAATAATGGAATTCAGGAGAAGCAGGGGAAGAAGGAAAGAAGAAAGATGGAAGTGGGGAAATGAGAGGATAGAAAGAGTGAAAGTGTTTAAATACCTAGGTTACTACCTACACGAAAATAATAGTACTAGGACACACATAAATTACGAGAAGAAAAAAGCAACAATGGCACTGGCACAACTTTGGGGCATAGGAAGAAGAAAATTCCCCGATAACTTCCAAGCAAAAATGTTAATCTTCGATGCAATAATACGCAGCATGCTACTGTACGCAGCAGAAGTGTGGGGCTGGACTCTAACGACGCAATTGGACGGAGTGATGCTTAAATACATAAAATGGACATTAGGGCTAAAGAAGACAACCCCTACAAACATAGTGTTGGCAGAAACGAACAGAAACAGCTTAGAAGTAGACGCAGGAAGAAGGGCGGTAAGATATGAAGAACGAATAAGGACTGGACCAAAAGGAGAATATGCGATAGAGGTGCAAAGAGAATTATCAAACGAAGAAAGCAGAGGAGACTACACAAGATATGGGCTACAGAGAAAGAATTACTATGAAGAAGCAGGACTATCACTGGAAGAAGTAAGAAAGAGGACTAAACTAACCAAAGAGGTAGGAGGAAGAAGGATAGAGGTTGAACAACAGAAAAGATACAACAGCTTAAATAAATATGAAATATATCGAAACATAGTGCAATATAACAGATTACCCGAATACCTGATTAGAAAAGGAAACAGAAACTCACAGAGTATAATAGCAAGATTCAGATGTGGAAATGAAGAGTTAAGTAAAATAAAATGGCTACAGAGAGAAGAAAAGAAATGTAGAATATGTCATAGAAGTGAGGAAACTATTATACACTTAATTTACAACTGTGAGGGCATGGGAAATAACCCGTTGGGCGTATATAGGATACTAGGAGAAGACGGTGCTGGACTGGAATGGATGAAGAAAGTTTTGGAAAAAAGGGAAAACCAATAGAAAGGGCTGGAAAACAAATGTGGAAAGTGTTTACATTATATATTGAGATATTTAGTTAAGAAGTAAATTGTCAAAATAAGCAAGTCAGCAACTTAAACATTTGTATGCATAAACAAATTAAATAAATATATATATACACTACGAATTTGCTTCTTTAAGTGGCATGAATTCAACTAGCTTGGGGCACAGCATCAACCAATCAACATGCGCAATAGGCACACATAACTTTTATAGTTTGGAAATATCACTGTCCTACGGTAAACATTAACAAGGTTGTGATACCACAAACAGATGTGGGGTTAGTTAAGTATTTGGGGTTGCATCTAAATAATAGAAGAAATTCACATCTTCGTCTGGAAAACTTTGATCGACATGGTAAAAGATGTAATTTATGAAAACTCCATTAAACATTATCTCACTCGCAAGAGATCCAAACTCTCTATTACATTACTACTCCCAATAAATGACCCTAGACTCAAAAGAAGTTGGCCAGCAGACCTACAGGGCAAGAGTACGTAATATAGTAGATATAAAACGTATTATGGTAATTAAATAATTACTTATACAAAAATTAAGTGATATATTTTTCTTCCATCTTAAATAGGACCTTTGTCATTCAAGCCAATTTAAATGATTTAATATCTAATAAAAAAATAACAGGCACAATTGTAGAAGATACAGAGAATAAACGCAAGTACAATAAAATGTTTAATTTAGATGCTATAAAAGTAAATTTGTTGGTAACAAATACGCATAAGTAGGTCAATCCTAAGGTAAATAAGGGGATTAAAACAGTTTTATTACTGCGTAGTATAAAAATATAATTTACCTTGAGGCACAGCCCACGATTCAAATAATGTCTTCAAAACCTTTTCCGACAATTTGTTTGCCATAATGTGGAAATGTAAAGGATTGTTTCGATAGAAATAAATAGACTTAAGCATTGTATGAAAATATAGATTGGACTTGTAACCACTGCAGACTACCCCAATATGCACGACCTCACATTTGGGATGTTTGATTTGGTATTCGTTAAAAGTTTGGTGTTCATTTATGACTAGACTGTTTTCATTATTCGAGTTATGGATTTCGGAAAACAACAGTTGCTTATTGAACTGCACCTCCTTCCGCTTGACCACAGCGTAGTCATATCGAAAAACTGCAAGTTAACGGTTGCTTAGCTGCACAATTAGTTACACTAGTAAATCATTACCTGGAACATATTGTGATAAGAAATTTATCACTAGTAGTAACACAACCACGACTATGAATGTTACGGCTACCCCGTGTCTAGTAACAATAACATAAAATGCATTTTGCTTCCGTAAACGAATGATTAGCTTTCCTAGATTTCTTAGACAAATTTTAATGGGCTTTTCATACCGACTTCTCTTTAATAATACTCATTAAAATACGTCAAGTAGATAGTTTAAAATAAAATGAGATTTGTAAATTCCTCCTGTTAAAATAACGCTATAACAATGAACAGTACACAATAATTTTAAAGTTTGATTTTGGGCACTTGGCTTCAGCAGATGTTTGCGATGTTTATACTCAATCTCACCAACTTTAGTGCTTTTTACCCTGAATATCAGAAGGTTGGTATCGACCAATTTATGATGCGTTCCGTAGTTTAAAGTGTTGTTACTTTGTTGGGGTACTTGAATGCTGTAAAACGGGGAAGCTTTGTAGCGTGACCAGACGTTCCGATTTTGAAATATCCCTCAGTGCCACTAAACATACCAGTTTTTCCTCGGTTTTCAACTTTCAGAAAATAATTGTATACAAAGTTCAAATAAAGACGAAAGAGAACTTCTCGCGATTTAAATAGTGTATTTATTATACACGATATGAGCATTGAATGGCAATTATTTCCCACGAGTATAAAAGTTTATAGCACGAGCTATTCATACGACTAGAAAATGGACATTTTGTGCGAGTTTTACATTACACTTTTTACTTCCTTTTACGATAAAGGAAGTATTGGATTCACCCCAAAAATTCGAAATTGAGTTTTCAACAGATCTTCACGTTTTCGAGTCTCCTGGTCCCAAAAAACATATTTTTTTCATTGGTCTGTCTGTCTGTGAACAGAATATCTCAAAAACGAAAAGAGGTATGGTGTTGAATCTTCATATATATAAGTTTTGTGTACTATGTAGATCAGACAGCAAGCTTTTTAAGATAATCGCATAACCGGAAGTAGGTGTTTGCTCTTGTAATTTTTCAGTTTTTTCGATTTTTTCAAAAACGGCTCTAACGATTGTTTTCAAACTTTATATTTTTATTACATTTTTAATGTGTATTGAAGTAAGGTAGGTGATTTTCCAGTTGAATACTTCTAAAGTGGGTTTCTTTTGTCTTTTTTTCAATTTTTTTATTAGCTTCTATTTTCAATAAAACACCCCGTATATTATTAGATTTTTCAATTCAGCTTAAAATTTTAGAGAAAATTTGTCCCTTCAACTAACGCTCTATTTTGTACCGTTTTTGTAGAATTTGTAATTTTTGAAAAATTTTGACAAATGCTTAAAAAATGAAAATGAAATTTTTGACTAATTAAAGGAAGTTGTGTGAGTGTATCACACCATATTTTTCTACTACTATATAGCAAGAATTTGAAATTTGTATGTTATTTATTAACAATATGAAACCATAAATTATGACAATTATTAAATATTATTTTCTGGGAATTTTTTGAACTGATTTTTAATAGCATTTCCCGTGTTTTAAAAAGTTTCTATCCTTGAAATTTACAGAATATTTGTTGAATTTTTAGTCGAACTCAAGATTTTACTGACTACGTCATTTATTTTTTAATAATTTGTTGATGTATTTTTCGGCGACCGCTGTGAATTTCCACCCACCGTGTACCGTGTCTCTTTAAAATCTACAAGATTTTTCGGTGGTTGGTATAAAATTTCGGATTTGGAAGTTTTAAATAGATAACCGTATGTTTTCCCAATTTTTCAAATTTGTTTAGGGAACAAATTAAATGCTCGGTATTTTATTCCTACTGCAGATCATATTTTCTCGATATTTTGTCCAAATGCATGATTAAAAAATAAATGTTCGATAAAAATACTAAACGCTTGATAAGTGCATCGAGTGCTCGGTATAGAATTTATATGCATCCTAAGAAAATAAATGTTTCATAACAATACTAGACGCTCGACAATGATGACAAACGTTAGGTATAAAATTCAAATGCCTATTAAATTAATAAACATTCGATAAACATAATTGATGCTCGATACAAAATAATGATACTCGGTACAAAATTCAAATCTTTGGGTAAATAATAATAGACAAAACGTAGGTATGATGATTACAATAAATGCTCGGTATGAAATTTACTTGTTTTCTTTTGCTTGTTTTTTACTTACTTTTCATTCAAGCCAATGATCTTATCCAGGTAAACTTTAATACTCATAAAAAATGTTTTTAGTAAAAAGTACATAACGTAATAAAATACTACACAGGTATTTGAAGAAAAAATGTAAACTCTGATAGGTAACCCGAAACAACACTTCCAAAAAATAAAAAAAGTAAACTCTGATCATACACAAAGAACGAAATAAAACTTAAATGAAGTAGACGGTGCGGTCAATTTTAGTCGAATAGCCAATCCCACTATGTGTTTACATATTAGCATTTTAAAGTAGGCTGGACAATCACATTCAGCATTAATCCAATCATCTTCGTCTTCAGGAATTGTTGTTCACACATTAAACATAACAGTTTTATAAACTTCAAAACTATTAAAGTCTAGGCTCGTACATTTTTCCAGCTCGTCCTGGCTAACTTTAATGTTTTTTTTTGCAGGGATAATGTAAACACAACTAGACGGTGGCACATTAGAAACAATCGTTTTTTGATGCTTGGCCCATCCGTAAGATTTTTTCCACAAATCTAGGTCAATAACCAGTTTTAATTGCACTTCTTTTAATTTTGACACATAATTTCGAGGCCAGTCGGTTACGTGTTCGTTAAGTATTACTGAGAATCTAGCTAGACAGAGGAAGCCTTTCTTAGAGTATTTTCGTCCTTGATAACTGTGTTAAAAGACTCGAGGCCGTTATTAGTAGCTTCAGCGTACTTATGCGAACGTTTTGTCCGTCCGTCTGTCTGTGTGTCCGTGTGTCTGTCTGGATCGCCTGTAACTTTCGAACGGCTACAGATATCGAAATTTTGAAAGGGGGCAAAGTTGTTGCTAAGGTCCCGAGCACCTTCATGCGCTATTTGGTTTTGGCGAAAGGTCAACCGTTGGCGACCTATGTCAAAGGTCACTTTATTTTTCAATGGCAACATGGGTCATATGGGGTATCAATCGAAAGCTGTGGTCAAGGGCTACATATACTTAATGTTTTCGCAGTGCTGAAGCTACTCTTTAGACCTGTACTTGAGCAGTTTATTAGTACTTGGAGTTTTCTTGTCTACCCCTTCATACCAGTTTTGATTCAACTGCAGCCATTCACATTCAAAATAATTTATGAAGTCTTTTTGTTCTCTCCATTGGTAAAGAAACGTGATGGAAGCTTTGTCGAATACTTCCCGATTTTTACTTAGTTGAAGACATCTTCCGAGATATTTTCTTTAGGGTGCACGAGTTGATCAGCTTTTTTCTTACGTTTCTTTTCATATGTGCCCAACACATCTTAATATATCATAATTCACTTGATGGGATAGTACGAAAGCCTCATCTTTGCCATCTGGTACCTACCTGAGTGTGATCGATGCAAAATTTTTCTAATTCACCAAGGCTTATGGAATTTGAACTGGATTTTTGCGTTCTTAAAGAAGCCAAATAGTTATTTAACTGTTTCTTTTCGGCAATTGGTAAATCCTTCTTCGCTAAAAGTAAATTTTTTCAGGTTTAACTTTTGGGTCGTATTCGAACAGGGTCTTAATCTCTGTTTAAGCAAGTTCGCTCATTTTAACGGTTGCTTTGGATACTATACTGTCGCAAGTGTTGAGCAATTCTGATCGATATAAAAATACATCGTTAGAATTAGCCGGATAATACAAATATACATTGCTCTACATGATATTTTACTTTATTGCAATGATAAATAGCACTAAAGTTTGGGTCCCGAGTGGTGTAGCTTGAACAAGCGTCCACGTTCGATCAGCAGAGTTAAGCAACGCTGTCCCTGGTCAGAACTTGGATGGGAGTTCCACGGCTGCATCTCTCGGCGCCTCGTGGTACGGCTATCACGGAAAAAAGTTGGTCCCGGCGGTCATACAACATCATGACAGTCGTTAGTGGGGTTGGAAGTCCTCATAACTGCACAGCGACGCCTGTAATTGACCTAACGGCTGTTGGCTGAGTGCAAATTAAATTAAATTAAATTAAAAATTAAAATCTGTATCGACATTTTTATGAAAAAAGCTCTAAATACCTTTTTCCTTCATAGTTTTGAGAGCTAAGGCTTTGCTATTGAACACTTATTTTCTTTTCCACTTCCTATCTACATTCTTTCTTTTTTTCTTTGTCACATACTTCTCAAATACATCACTCTCACTTACCTCAAATGAACTGTACTGAGGAATCTCACTGTGACTCATACTTACAGTCAGTTCTAACGTGATAAACACAATACAGTATCGTAATAAACACACCGTAAATAAAACTGCACATCGCTCATGTAACATGCACTGCTACGCACACACGCCCATTCAGTAATTTCTATCTTATGCTGTACTTGGCGTGCAAATCGAACCTTTGAAACGCATTAAATGAGCGAGCGTTTATTAATACAATATACAAAATTTCAATTAATAGTAAACTTCAGATATCCAGCATTTGGTTTTTTTAGAGTACATATTTAATTAAAATAGCGAGCAGAACTTACTCTGCAAATGATATATTTTATATTGTAGATGTTGTTAAAATACCAAGCATTTCCAATTAATTTAACGTGCATTTTAAATTTTTTATCGAGCATTTAGTATTTTTTTAGCGTGCAAAATGCATTAAAATACCAAATGTTTATTACCATCCATTTGTTTATATCAACTTTGTAAACGGTGAATTTATCTTTCAAGCAGTTCATAAAAATCAGAATTGTTTAAACTGCGTTTAAAACATATTTTGTTTTTGTTTGTTTAGGGAATACTACAACACAAGAAGTTAAGATTTTGTAATATTCCTTATTGCGGCGACCTAGTTTAATATACAAACATTACTTTTAATATAGGCTATGTTACTAGGCGCACTGAATTTCAGAATTGCACTATTATGTTTATATCCCGTATATATCTATTTTGAAGCTAGGCGAGACACTATGTTAAAGTAAAAACAGACGCTAAAAGCTGCTTTAAAGAATTTAAAAAAGTGTGCAAAGGCGCGGAAGTAATTTCGAAATAATTAAAAAAGTTGGCAACATATTTTCTGTAAGTAATTGAGTTTATAATGCACTGTATTATTGTTAATATATCTGACTAATTTTTAGACTTGAATCAGTGCTGTTTATAAATATTGAAAATCTTAGTGTTCAGACTGTAGAAGAACTTTTTCAAATTCCAACTGGGTCGAAAAATTTGCAAATACCAAGGAAAAAACTAGTATTTTATTCATTTATTAGACCATGCTAGATTGAATTTCTGTTGGCAAGCAAAATCAAATTCTTAAAAAATATTTGGAATATGCCGATGGCTAGGAAGGAGTGACTCTTATTTACATATATGAAACCTGGATATACCAGAACGAAAGCACGATACGATGTAACGGGCTAAGTCGACAATTACGACGCTCCAGTTTGTAACGGTACGACACGGTATTTACGAAAAGCTAAAATAAAGCTAGACGACTAGCGTGTACAATAACGCACAAAATTGGGAATGTATACCATAGGACCGCTGCCCATGCCCATTACAAAAGAGTTGCCAGCTACACTTCTGTGGAGCGAGGGATGGTCCGATACGAGATTACACAGGGCAACGGCCTAATAAACAAAAAGCAGATCTAAAATGATAAGGCGCCACCACATTTCCTACACTAGAAAAATGCATAAGTGAACCCGCTAAAAAAAGTGGAAACATAGCGGTTCACCTTTCAACTTTAAGCTTGTCAGTAATCTGGTCAGCGAGCAGCTTTAGCACCATTGGACCTACCTTTCGAAAATCCACTTGATTAGCTGGCCAAACGCCTCTTAATCATGTAATGCATGACGCTAAATTATGTGCAAAATTAATTTGTAAATTTTCAAATAAATTCACTGATATATTTTTTCAAAAACACAATTTCCTGTTTGCAACGTGTGCTAAATTTTATGTTAAGTTTGGCATGCGCACATGCGTAGTAGCAAATCTTTTAACTGGAAACAGTACCCTCTAAAGGGTATTGGTTGAAGATTGCGGTTGTTTTCATGTTATTTGTCGTTTGTTAGCTATTTTCTGAGGTTGGGTTAAGGCATTTATCTTAGGGACCTTTAAATTTATCTTAGATAGGAGCGCCAACATTAAACACGTGGTTAAACAATGCTAATAAAATGCGGAGGAAAACATCTATTTCGGGAATTACAGTGACTATTTAATTTATGCCTTCATACAGGAGAGATTCCAAACGATTGGAATGAAGCAATAATCATTCTCTTATACAAAAAAGGGGCTGCTAATAAGCTTGCTATCCCACATTTACAAGCTATTCACAAGAATAATAACCAATCGTTTGACCAATAAGTTCGACTTTTACCAACCTAAAGGACAGGCCGGATTCCGAAAGAATATTTGCATGTAATGACCACTTACAAGCAATTCGCATTCTGATTGAAAAAGTTACGGAATACCAATTACCGCTCTAGCTAGCCTTCGTCGATTATCAGAAGGCTTTTGACAGCATCGAAAATTGGGCCATACTAGATTCTGTAGCCAACGCAAGAATTGATCATAGATACACAGCTCTCATTAAAAACATCTATAGGAACGCTACGTTAACTGTACGGTTAGCATATTTGAGTTCGCTCGATGCTACAGCGCAATCCGTGAATGCCAGACTCTGATTGGTCCGGTGTGCGCCGCGCAATGCTTGGTCAGTGCCTCGTTTTCCTAGTAATTCTGTAGGCAATAAGTAAAATGATTGTTCAATAGATCTAATACCTGCTTTTGTTTACACCCGGACTAGCTCTGATACGTATCTACTGTCAACACCTAATTGCAACTTAAAATTTAGTAACATTCCAAAAAGAATATGAACATAATACAATTGAAAACAAAATATAGGTTATAACAAAAATAAATTTTCATAGATCTTTTCAAGTACATCAACACAAACTGCAGCAGCTTTGCAAGAAAATAATATAAGCAACGACTCCAACAAATATTAAAAAACGACGAAATTCAAAATAACAAATAAGTATAACTACTTATTTATTGTTTCATACAATTCAGCTTAAGTAGTTTCTGAATAGGATGATTTCTTAACACCAAAACAGGGTAAATCTTGTCTGTTCATCTATAGATAGATAGATATTTATTGGTGCTAATATGCAACAACTGCACTTACGTAAGTCAAAAAAAAAGATTACAATAAAATTAAAACTAATAAGAATCATCGGTTCAAATTCAAACGTCATTCAAGAAGGACGCGAAGTTGGCGACCAATCAGAGCCCGGCAATCCCGGTCTGCGCTGTGGCATCGAGCGAACTCAAATATGCGTACGGTTACATGATGACACAGAAAAGGTGAATATTCATCGAGGTGTGAGGCAGGGAGACCCGATTTCTCCAAAGCTTTTTAACACGGCTTTAGATGACATATTTAAAAAACTCAATTGGAGCAAGAAAGGAATAAACATTTCTGGAGCAACGGAAGAGCTACAAACTAAGTGATGTTTCTAGGGAACAAGGCTTAGAAATAAATATAAGCAAAACAAAAGTTATGACAAACGAAGTTCAGGATAACGTTCAAATAACGCTTAACAACACAGATATAGAGAAGGTGGAAAAATCTGTTTAACTTGGACAGGAAATCAGGATGGGGAAAGATAAATTAAAAGCTGAACTAACTAGACGTGTTAGACTGGGATGGATGGCGTACGGAAAATTGGGTCACATAATGAAGATGAATATTCCAGAAAAACTAAAAGCCAAGACCTTTAACGAATGTATACTTCCTGTGCTATTGTACGGAACAGAAACCTGGGCCTTCAACAAATCAATTGTCAGGAAAATGGCTGTCACACAAAGAGCTATGGAACGCAAAATGGTGCGAGTAACTATAATAAAGACAAAAAGAGAAGAATGGCGAAGCAGAAGTGGGAATGAGCAGGCCATGTAGCAAGATCGCAAGATAGATGGACAAAAATGTTACTCAATTGGAGACCATGGGGGCAGAAAAGACCAACTGGAAGACCTCAAACGCGTTTGTCGGATGATGTGAAGAAAACTAGTGGTTTCAACTGGCAGAACATAGCGCAGAATAGATGGAGGTGGAATGGTGTTAAGGAGGCCTATGTCCACAAATGGACTGAGGAAGGCTGAGAAGAAGAAGAAGAAGAAGAATAAAATGCAGGTTATGTTTATGTTTATATTCCGCGTCATGCGCTGCAGTTTAGTCTGATTACGATACTTCTGCGCATTTTTACACGCATATTTACCAGGAAATTTAGAACAAGCTCTAAATAATTTATATGAAAATCGTACCACACTCATTAATGACCAATAGAAATATTAGTTCACGAGCCATATCCAAGACAACAACAAAATTTCTTGGAAATTTTTTGTAGGTAGACATTACTTCTTTTTAGGGTTTGTGTCGTTACGATTTTCTTACCGAATCTCCATTCGAGCATTAATTCATATCCGGAAATTGTTATTCGTGCATTTCAACAACGTTCTAATTTGCCCTCGCATCCCGCTCGGGCAAATTAATACGACGTTGTTGGAACGCACTCAAAAAAATTTCCGGAAAGAATTAATGCTCTTATGAGATTATATGTGAAAATTTAGCAGAAAATTTAGCAGCGAATTTTCTGTATGCAACGGTGCTTAATATTTTTATGAAAATTTACAAGTAAATTTTGCATAAAATTTAGCGTCGTGTCATATAGGCTTTACAACTGTAATAGTTATTTATGTGTGTGGCCCGGAAAACTGGCTTTTTATGGACGATGCCTGAAATTTTTGGCCGAGGCGATAGTCGAAGCAAGCAATCAGGCAAGACCATAAAAAGCAGTTTTCGTCCGAAGGGGCATATTACATTTTTCCGTCGACCGTCATAATTTGAAAAAAAATTAAAGTGGATTCCGAATTATAAGAGTTGTTGAGGACGAAAAACGTTTGCGGACAAAAAGCGTTTGCGGACGAAAAGTGTTTGCGGACGAAAAGTGTTTACGGACGAAAATCGTTTGCAGCTGTAAAGTGCGGCCGTAAAGTGTTTGCGGACGAAAAGCATTTGCGGACGAAAAGCGTTTGCGGACGAAAAATTAATGGTGTCCAAAAAAGTGACAGTTTTCGTACGTAAATGCGTCCGTAAAATCACATTTTATAGGTAGGTCGACGGAAAAATACTATACGCATACCGCATGGACAATAACAAAGAAAACCTCAGTTAAAATAAACATGAAATGCATTATCAAAATATTTGAATGTATATAAAGGCACATAAAAATATGAAATGGGTTAGTATACGGCAGTTAGGTAAATTGCGTAACGATATGAACATAACAAACTATAATAAAATAGCGGTAATGAAAGGCGATATTCAAATATAATAAGTAGCGGTTGCGACAAGGGCTACTGCATAAAGCTAAACAACAACCATGTAAACTGACGGTAAATGAATTGTAATGACAGGTAAACAACTATAATGGTTTGATAAATGCAAAAAGGCACACGATAAAAGTTAAACGACCACGACGTTACATCAACTGTCTGATGCTTCGGCGAAACACACTGTATACGTTAAATTCTTACTGTAAAACTTAATACAGCGTACGGTACTTTTAAAGGGCTTGGCTGTGCGGCAAATTGATGTCCCATGCTGCTGCAATCGGCTGCTGTTCCCAGATACTTCAGAAGACACCAAATAGGGGGATGACTGCACCAACTCAACGTAAAGATGCGGCAAGGCGAAATCAGGGGATTATCCCATCAAGGAAGGTCGAGGCCCGCACGGCAAAATGGCAGCATCGCAAGCGGAGCCCTGCGATACGTGATAAGCCGACACTGAGCATCCACAGAGAGTCCGTCCAATGACGTAATATAAAGGGGGTTGCCGCCCCCACGGCAAACGGAAACTCAGCGACTTACATTAAACAACAACTACACCCCGTTCCATCACCGCCCGCAATCAACGTGCAGTTCAACAAAGGTTCAAGAAAATGCGAATCGAATGACACTTGCATTGAAGCGGCGTGGAGTTCAAATAGTAACTAAACAGCAGTACACACACATACTGCAGGAACGACCCGTTAGGCGATACTTGGTACGCCTACTCGACCCCGAAGGGTGAGTGGCGTACGACCACCTCAAAAACCAACTCTTGCTTCCGACCCGCGGGTCGAATCTGACTAAAAATAAGCTCCGGCAGCTCGATCGATAAAGTGGTGGGACGCAAGAGCTGAAGCTTGCTCTCTCGCACACATGTGGGATCGTAATTTAGGAAATACCGCTAATTAGCCGTACGTTCATGCAATCTAAAAATGTCCCTACAACGAATGTGGTTGAAAGGCGGTGATACATGTACTAATAATAGGAGATTGAAATCAGAAGGTAAGATATTCATTGTGCTTCTTGCAGGCTATTGTGGTGTTTTTTTATGGGGGTGACTTTGGAATCTAGTTAAAACCAACCTAAATAATTTCCACAAAAAAATATAAAATTGACGAATTTTTAAAACAGAACAACATCAATGTTCTAAGACTTCCTCCCTACCATTGTATTTACAGCCCCATTCTGAAAAGATACTATATAATAAGTTAATAATGGCAGCCCCATATTGAAGAGAAAAAGTCAGACAGGTTTGAGAGGAAGTCTTAAGTAAATGCGATGCTCATAAGAGGAGAAACTGCATTAAGTACTGTAACTCTCGTATCGGGAGTGATTGGGTGAAATATATGGGAGAACATTGTATGGTTGACGTTCTTCCTGCAGTAATTTCGTTAACAAAGTCAATTCTGATGAAGATTATCAAATTGGCCCCTTCAGCTTTAACTACCTAGCAGAATATTCAACAGCAGAAGCACAACACAATGTCGAAAAATGCCCAAATTCTCAGTTTGTCATGGTTTACATTAATTTAGTAAGTTCTTACGCAACAAAAAACTTCCGGAATTGGACCGTGTCATTATTGAGGTCGAAGAAATCAACGTTTCGCCCACTTTTGTAAGGGGCTTTATCAGGAGGAAAAGTAAAAGAGCACGGTAAGTCAACGTGTAAACCACGTCAGAGGCGAAACTCTTCTAACGATCGGAAGGGCAAAGGCGAGAATTTACAGGCAAGTGCCGTCGTGGTTGAATGGCGGTCGGCGGAGCTTAGAAATGAGCACTTTCCACATAGAAGGAAGGGGAAAACATTCGTCCAGATTAACATTTGTAGGGTGTTTGTAAATCTCAATGGCTTCGCTAATCTTTCTACTAAAGAAGAATGGGGATTTGCAGATAATAGAAGTTTCATCAAAAAGGATCTTATGGACAGTATCGCGTTGGTGTTCGGCAATGGCTGATGATAAAACGAAAGCCGACTTAATACAGCGCTGGTGTTCAGAGATGCGAGTTTTTACTGATCGTCGTGCTTCACCAATGCATACAGCATTACAAGAGCAAGGAACTCTATAACGATGTAGTGTTTAATTTATCTTTAGCTGAAGGAAGAACCTGTTATATTTTGCTCGGGGATTTGATTACTGTCTTAATGTTTTGTTTTCCAAGAAAGTTTTCTACGCGATCGGTGACTTAGTGGGTATAGCGAAGAAAGACAGGTGCTGCTGCGGGAGGATCGGTTTTTGGAGGTTTGGGTGGCCGTGGATGAAAATGGCGATTGATTGCAAACTGTATATCCCTAGCACGGTAACCATTGTTCCTAAGAGCATTCGGAATATGGTTTAATTCAGCGTGGACATTATCGGGTTAGGATATGGAAACTGCCCGGTGTTCAAGTGAATTGATAACGGAAAGTTTTGTGTAGGATGATGGTGGGAATCGGCATGTAGATAGCGATCAGTATGAGTGGGTTTGCGATATTCAGAATGACCAAGTTTGCTACTGGGTTGGCGAGAAACCTGAACATCTAAGAAAGGAAGAGAGCCGTTACTTTTTAACTCCATGGTAGCCGTTACTTTCTAACTCCATGGTAAAGTTAATCAATGCCATTTCTAAACAATTGTTATATCTTCATTTAGAATTGTCAAATACTCTTAGCTTTCTTGATTGGCCTTTTTTCGATTCGACCACCTACACACAGGCCCAATAATTTAATGCTTTGGTTGCTGTATGCCATTTTAAAGTGGAACTAAATTTATAACTATATTCCAGTAATGGCTACCCAAGTACAAGAAATTATTCTGTATTCTAAAATCTGGTGTCTCGCCTAAATTCTAAAACGACTATAACTTATCCTACTATAGTCTGTTTTTTTGCTTTATGATTCAGAGCAGGCTTTGCTTTTGCATTTTTGTAACAGTGTAGGTAGTTGGTTACAAAGAAAAAACACTAGTAATGTCAAAAACTTATTACAACTGTCAATGTGTTATCTTATAAGCACTATTATACATAATGAAAGCTATAATTACTGAACCACCGACATTAAATAAGGTATTGCTTTATTTTAAGAAATTTTATTTAAACATGGTTGTTATCTAACTGTATAGAAACGTCATAGAATTTCTATATGTTTGTGAAAATATATTATGAAAAATTTGCTGATGACTTCTATTTGCAAATCTGTGTTGTAGAAGTTATTATTTATGCTAAACATATAAGAGTGATTAACTGTTTTTTCAACATTGTCTAGAAAGGCCACCGTTCATACACTTATGATACTACGTGCCAAACAGTGCCACACCCTGGTAAAAATCCTGATGTGCATCCTGCATGCAAAATAGGATATCTCTTTCCCTCGTCCTTAACTTTAGATGGATTACTTTTCAAGTCTGTGTCGTGGGTCTACCTATGCAGACTGGTTCCATTGCGAAATATCCAGTTTCATCCAAAAACCGGAACATACATTTTTCACTAAAATTTCGAAATTGTAAATATTTCTTTAAAGAAGTAATCTTCGCCGAAATGACATGATTCTTCTCACAAACCAATTTTCTTCCATTCACAATTTTGTATTTATATCCCATATTTTTTAATGTGTAGTATAATTTTGAACGAGTCCTGATATAATTTAGTTTCTCTGTTGTACATCGCGATAAATTATCCAAAACAAATTACAAAGTTTCTTAAAATCCTCCCTCAAACTATAGTCCTCCCAAGTTAAATTTATTTTTTTCTTTTTCGTATTGTCTTTCGGTTGTTGCTGGAGTTGTGATTTTGCTTCATTTAGTTTTAGACTATTAAACAGAGTTGCATTCAAAATCTAACATAATAACAAATTGTAAGAAATTTTATATTAATGGTTTAAGTCTTAATACTTACATCAAAGATTTGACCAACTCTTCCAATGATGGCTGTTGTACTTAATTTACCATTGATATCTTTTATATTAGTAAAGCAGCGTTTTATAGCCACTTTAGTTTTACTATTAATACTGCTTTTTTGTGGCTTTTTATTAAACGTTATTGAAGTGCCAACGTGACAATCTCGGGGATCTTGATTTTGAAGTTAGGTATATTTTGTAACTAAATTGTTGTACACTGCTAAAATAATATAAATGCAAGGCCTGCTCTGAATCATAAAGCAAAAAAACAGACTATAGGTCATGTTGAATTGCCAAATGCATAGTCACACTCACTATTACGTTTAGACATTGTGTAGTGTATAAATACAGAATATGTTTCTTAATAAACTCTTAACTGCTGTGTTCACTTCTTTCAGTTCTTTGTGAGCTGACATAGCCTATAATTGTCTTAAAGAGGAGGTTTGGTCTGGATGTCCTGCGTACAAAGAGTATCATACCCCAAATCATCAACAAGGCTCCAATTAGCAAATTTCAATTCCTTCAGTACCTACCAAAATTACTAATCTAGTTGTTCCACTCAACACAACCTATCTATTTCTGATTTACTTACTAAAGCGATTTCAGACAAGGATTGATTAGTATTTTGCGTATGAAAATCTGCGTGTTCTCTAAAAATAAAAAAAAATGTCATGTTCTTGTAAATTTTCTAGCACTTTTTGTTTTGTATTGGGTATTTCAGTTAAATCTGTTGAACCTCAGTTATGCTAAGCACCCATAGTTCTCACAGTTAACACGACGTACAAAAATTTTATTAGTGCCAGAGTTTGGTGTCCCCAGGGCTCATGGTCGAGAGCCAACTTATAACAATTAACTTCGATTAGGTAATTGATTTTAATTTCCCCGTTGCATTTTGTGCTTATCGAATATGCAAGCGCGACCGATGGTCTCGCGCGCAGGTGGTTTGCGATAACTCGGCTGGGACTTTCCGCGAAGCTCGAGGAATTGGGATTTTGATTTCAACTGTTCGCCTGAAAAGTTTGCGAGGCACGTTAAGTTATTTTGTGGAGATTTATTAGTGCCAAAATTTGGGATCTACTTCGCAAAATAGCCTATTTATATTGTGATGATTTGGAATATAGTGAAGATTTGTTATTCGCAATATAAGGCACAGTTTCGACTGGATTTAGTTACGTTGCTGAACTAAACAATTTGGGAGAACGAGGGGAAGTCTGAATATTAAAATCGTACAAGAAGCCGCCCAACAACTTAGTACGTATGAGCACGAGGTTTCGTTGGACATTTTGGGTAATTTTATTGTCCATTTTCAGGGCTTTTAATTGTTACTTTTGGGTCTTGTATCCTGTCGAGCTCGCACAAATTAGTCCTGCGTTTGGCCCATCTGACCGATACCGTGATCTGCTCCTCGATCCACTGGTTCATCCCCTAACCTCCAGGGTTGCAGCACGTGGGGAGCTCCGACTTATCGAGATCTGTAGCAACTGCCGAC
This sequence comes from Agriotes lineatus, assembly GCA_940337035.1. NCBI lineage: Eukaryota > Metazoa > Arthropoda > Insecta > Coleoptera > Elateridae > Agriotes > Agriotes lineatus. The sequence goes on along the minus strand of OW679197.1, from coordinate 30,019,696 downwards.
CTCGGAATTGGATCGCCCGCTCACCGAAGATAAGGTCAGATCGCTCTTTGTTTTTTTTAACCATCGCACCGCATTGATCAACGAGGACGCGATTGGAGCCGTAGCATTCTGCGCAACGTTTGGTGTAACATCACAATCGTATACTATGAGAATCGCCTATCAGAATGGTGAACGCGCAGTTATCTCAAGTGAATTAGTTAATTACCTAGTATAATTGTGAAACCAATTAGCTCGCTCCAGGGTTTGTTAGATAACCGTTCGGCCCAAGGTTTGCGCGAGCTATCGTTTGGTTGAGTCCTCTATTAGGTTAGCTTACGATCGCTTGATCAAAATCAAACCAGGAACCGCGTACGGTAATCGAATCATGTACATGAGTCGCATCCCACCCAGCGGTATATTTTAAAACCTGCTCGTATTCTCAGATAATGTAATCAGGCTACCGTTTAGCCTCCGAGTAACGCATAGCTAATAGAGCTCGATGACGTCGATCCCAAAATTGTGTAGTTAAACTAATTTTTACAATGATTTGTTGCCGATAACCACGCGAGCATAAAGATAAATCGCGTACCCCAGTTTTCATATTTCAGCTTGCTGCGAGCTGTTGGTCTGTGTTAAACATACCGAATTCATTTGTATTTTGATTAGGTTTAGGGTTTGTATATATATTTATGTATATTAACGAATGTGGGGAATACTCATATGTATCTATTCGCTGATGTTTCTTTAGGTAGCGCATACGTCATACCCCCATTGGGTTTAATTTAGTTTCGTCTGTTACTGTGATTGTGATTTGGGAAGAACGCCGAGGGTATTGGAATAAATGGTTTCGTTGTATCGAGTGGTTTTATTTTGGTTCCGGTAGCGTGAGCATTTTGGTATCCGATGCATCAGAGACTCCAGGCTCGGAAATAAAGTTTTAGGATCCTGGCGCCCAGGACTTCCCAGCTGGTCCAGAAGAGGAAAGTCCATATTAGCCTACGACCCAGGCTGAGCTCGGCCGAGCCTATTTATGTTACCATCGACGGACCAAGGTTGACAACTTCGTACAAACATCCGTGACATAAATTTTGACGCCCAACGTGGGGCCTCGACGCAGCCATCCCTTCGCAGTTGTTTTTTTTTGCAGTTACTTCGCTTTAGCGTTTTTCTTTTGCGTTCTTTATTCTCTTACAGCTTCCTGTCAATTCGAAGAAAAGGTGTTTGCTGGGATTGTTATACTTGTAGCACCGCCTTTTATTTGTTTAGCTTGGCTGTTTTTTTTCTTTTTTTTGTCTTTGATCGTATGGCAGTGGCGTTGATTAGTTTATAGGGTAGTTGTTTTATCAGTTTTAGTAAATAGCATGGAGATTAATAGACTATTGGTGGATGAACTTGATTACGAACTACGTATTCGGGGCATAGTTTTTCAGGGCAATGTGCACGACAAGCGTAAGTTACTTAGGGCTCGTTTCAACCTCGAGACTTCGATAAATGCTACATTTCCCAATTTGGAGATGGACGTGGACGAAGAGTTACGTATATGTCAAGCAAAACTGAACTTGTTTGAAGCCGAAATACCGACATTCGAGGATGGAATCGCCACGAACGATTATAAGCGGATTCGCACAAGACTGCTACATTTACATGGACGTTTAGAACGCATCCAGAGCAACGATGAAGTCACTCTCACTAGAAGAGATGCATTAGTGAATAAGTACCTCATGCTTTTGGACGATTTGGAATCAAAAATTGTTAATACAGCGTTGCGTGCAACCGAAGACGCAAACTTAATTGAACTTGAACCTGTTAGCGTGGACAACGGTGCTCAGAGGCAAGACTCAGCATCAGGAGAAGAATATCCATCAAGTTCACATGTTCGTTTCGCCACCCCTCCTCATTCAAGTGTGGAAGACATTGAAACTGCCTTCGGAGGCTTTAATATTGGTTCCGCTCCTTCGCAACCGGCTACTGTTCGTCGCTCGTCAGTGTTCAGTAGCACAATGATACCTCAAACTACATCATCCCTGACTTCTAATCATCTTGCCATTAATAAATGGAACATCCGCTATGATGGAGAAGCTGGACTATGCGATTTTCTGGAAAGACTAGACAAAGTAAGGAATGCCCGAGGTGTTACCAAACAGCAATTGTATACGGCTGCCGTTGAACTGTTTACGGGACACGCTTTAATCTGGTATCGTTCCGTTCGAAATTCAGTTAGTAATTGGGACGAGTTGGTGATTCGATTGAAAGAAGCGTTCTTACCTTGTGACTACGAAGAAAGTCTTTGGGAAGAGGTCCGATGTCGTACTCAAGGAACCGAAGAACCTGTAGCGGTTTATATAGCCGTCATGGAAAATTTGTTTAGGCGTTTACCCACTTCCCCAACGGAAGCCACTCGCGTCAATTTAATTCGAAGGAACTTACAACCGTTTCAGCAAACTCAATTGGCTTTACAGACTACCAAAACAATAGAAGAGTTGACTCGTATATGTAAATCGATCGAAGACGCATATACCCGCTCGAGTAGATTTCGGCAACCTCCTCCATGTACCTATCATACCTTAGAGCCAGGTCTCGCTTATCAGAAATCCAAGAAGCCCCATCGTTTAGCGGCTATCGATTCAAATTTTTCCAGAAACGTATCCAGTTCCCATACTGAATATTTGCCGTCGCCTGCTGTTTCTGCTGTTGCCACCCGCACTTGCTGGAATTGTCAGAAGGTCGGCCATACAGTACGCAATTGCTCCGAATCTAAGCGGTTGTTATGCTACCGTTGCGGTAAACACGGGTTTACTTCCAGGAATTGTCCAGATTGTACCAATTCGGGAAACTTGTGTCGGAGAAACTGACCGGTCGTAAGGTTGTCTCCGCTTCTTATTCGACGACCAAATCAACTTTATCTTCAAATGATCGACAAAATATTCTTTTGGATTACGTGCTTTGTCACGCTCAAGGTGATCAGCGTCCTTATTTGGAAGTTGCTATATTAGGTTATAAAATTTTAGGTTTATTAGATTCGGGCGCCAGTCGCACGGTAGTTGGAGGTCCCGGTTTGAAAATTTTGAATGACCTAGGTTTAAAATTGCGTTTTCAGGAGTCAAGATGTACCATGGCCAATGGTCAGCGATGTTCTAGTATCGGTGTTATTTCGACACCCATGGTTCTTGAAGGAAAGGTTCGAATTTTAGACGTTTTGGTAATTCCCAGTATTCCCCAAACTTTAATATTTGGTGTAGATTTTTGGTTAGCCATGGACATTATACCTGATCTTAGACAAAATATTTGGCAGTTTTCATCAGAACAACCGCAACATAGCGTTTCTAGTATTCAGGATGAGAAATCTTTAACTCCCGAGCAAAAGGGTATGTTGGACCGGCTCATAGACGAAAAGTTAAAGCACCCGACGACTACGGTTGGTTGTACTAATATAGGACAACATGAAATTGAGCTGCTTCCAGGAGCTAAGCCAATGAAGCAGAGATATTATCCAGTCTCGCCGTATAAACAGAAGATAATAGACGCCGAATTAGAAAACATGCTTCAACTAGATGTTATCGAACCGTCGAAGAGTGCGTGGTCTTCGCCCGTGTGTTTAGTTCGAAAGAAGGACGATACTTACAGGTTTTGTATAGATTTCAGGCAACTTAATGCAGTTACTAAAAAGGACGCGTATCCCTTGCCATATGTATCGGCTATACTAGACAAACTGCGGGATGCTGTATATTTGACTAGCTTAGATATTAAATCCGCATATTGGCAAGTACCGCTGTCGCCATCTTCCAGAGAATGTACAGCTTTTACTGTCCCTGGTCGCGGTTTGTACCATTTTAAGAGGATGCCTTTCGGCTTATCGAACGCTGGTGCCACTTGGCAGAGGATTATCGACACCGCTCTAGGCGCTGATTTACAGCCGTCGGTCATGGTTTACCTTGATGATATTATCATTGTATCGCAGAATTTTGAAAACCATCTTCGAACTTTGGAAACAGTTCTGCATCGCCTGAGTCGAGCTAAGCTTATTGTCAATGTTGATAAGTGTCAATTTTGTAGGCCTCAATTAAAGTATCTGGGTTATGTTGTTGATCGATATGGGTTACGCCCTGATCCCGAAAAGGTGGAAGCAATTTTGAAAATAGTTTCACCGAAGAACATTGCAGAAGTAAGAAGATTTATTGGCATGGCTTCGTGGTATCGCCGCTTCGTACCCAATTTCGCCTCTATCATCTCGCCATTAACTAACTTAACGAAGAAAAATATACGTTGGAATTGGACCCCGGAGTGTAATGAGGCTTTTACGAAGATTAAAGAAAAGTTAGTTACAGCCCCTGTTCTTAGCTGTCCAGATTTTGATAGTCCGTTTATACTTCAAACAGACGCTTCTGCGTATGGTATTGGAGCTGTTCTAGTCCAGAAGCACAAAGAAGTCGAGGAAGTCATTTGTTTCCTATCCCGTAGTCTCACACGCCAAGAACGCAACTATTCTACCACTGAACGAGAATGTTTGGCAGTAATATGGGCGGTTGAAAAACTCCGTCATTACTTAGAAGGAGTGCGCTTTACTGTCGTTACCGACCATCATAGTTTGCTATGGCTTAAAGACCCGCAAGGCAGATTAGCTAGGTGGGCGCTTCGTCTGCAACCCTACGATTTCGATATGATCCATAGGAAAGGTAGAGAACACGTGGTACCGGATTTTCTTTCCAGATCCGTGCCCGTTCCAGTTGACACCGTACAGGTCGACGTCGAAGATCAACCTCGCTTCAAAGACCGGTGGTATACCAAAATGATTCAAAAGGTATCAACGAATCCAGAAGCATTTCCATCTTGGAGACTCGATAACGGAATTCTTTTCAAATATACCAAGTGCAAAATACCTGATTTAAGTAAAGAGTCGGACTATTGGAAACGTGTGATTCCAAAAGACGAAAGGTCTGAACTACTTCGACGCTGTCATGACCACCCTACTTCGGGACACGTTGGTATCTACAAAACATTTTGGAAAATCCGAAGCAAACATTACTGGCCGCAGATGAGAGCTGATGTTATACGATATGTGAAGTCATGCAGGATTTGCGCTGAACACAAACCGGAACAAAAGGCTCCTGCGGGTTTAATGGGAACCCGACCTCCCGTTACTGAACCGTGGCAGCTAATTAGTTTAGATTTCATGGGCCCGTTACCTAGGTCAACCCGAGGGTATACTCATATATTGGTTGTAACTGATTATTTCAGCAAATATGTAGTGATGTTTCCACTTCGTTCCGCTACAGCGAAAGCCTTAGTCAAAAGTGTAGAAGAAGGAATCTTTTTAGTATATGGAGTACCTCAGTATATAATTTGCGACAACGGAGTTCAAATGAAGAGCAAGGAATTTCAACGTCTCTGCGACAATTACCATGTAAAAATTTCTTTTACAGCTCTGTATTACCCAAAAGCGGACCCGACGGAAAGAGTGAGTCGCGTCGTGAAAACTATGCTGTCGTCGTATATCCGAGATAATCAACGGCATTGGGATGAACATTTAGCATCTATCGGTTGTGCTATTCGTACCTCCAAACACGAAGTTACTGGATACACGCCTTATTATGTAAACTTTGGGAAAGAGCACAAGATTAGCGGGAAAGAGCATCAACATCAACTAAATGAAGAAGATGAACGAGAGGTACCTTTCGTAAATGAAATTCAGCGTAGGAAGCGAGGATTTCAGACCATGTATGAAGACCTCAGGAAAAAGCTACAAGGCGCTTACGAGCGAAACAAACGAACTTATGATCTCAGAAGACGTCCTGTAGAATATGTTCCCGGACAACGCGTCTGGCGTAAGAATAAAAGTCTATCTAACGCTACGGAATACTATAATGCCAAACTTGGACCAAAGTACTTAGGGCCATTTATCGTTCATCAGAGGCTTGGGCTAAATACGTATCAGCTCAGAGATGAAGAAGAATTTGACAGAGGCGTTTGGCATGTTCAGGATTTGAAGCCTGTGTATGATTCCCCGTAGTCGAATTTTCTATAGTCCATTCTATTCTCTATCTTCGAGTTTTTTTTATTATAACGTTTTGGCGTGATTAGGTTTTGATTAGTGTATAGGTGTTTGGATTGAGGGTTTTTTGTTTTGGGTCGGTTGGTTGGGATGATGAAGGTGGTCACTTTTCCTTATGCAACGAACATCTACGCATATTGCATGTAGGGTAGGTCGGTAGGGATGCTGTTGGCGGACTTTTCATCTTCGTTCGTGACGAACACCTACGCTCTCTATTTTGGGGATTTTTGAGCTCTTCTTCTGAGCACGGGGTGGGACTTTTCGGCCTTGTGTCTGTGATTGAGGGCTGGGGGGAGCGTTTGGGGGAGCGTTGTCCCTTGTGAGGGATTTTCATCAGATTAGTCGCCGGCGCGCCTTTAAGATCCAGCTGCGAAGACTGGTCTTGGTGCCTGAACTCGGGGCTGCGCTCGTGCGATCGTTCTCTCTGGTTCCGTTCCCTTTCACCTAAATTCGGTACGGGGGGATTTCATTTCTTTGTGTGCTTGTGTTCAGGGAGTATTCTAGAAGTTTTTTTTTGTGTGTTTCCCTCGAGTTTTGGATTTGTGAGTCTATTTCATCACTTATGCGTTCGGCTGTTCATTCCTCCGAAATTTCCAGCCTGCCAAGGAAGGGGGGAGTTTATAACAATTAACTTCGATTAGGTAATTGATTTTAATTTCCCCGTCGCATTTTGTGCTTATCGAATATGCAAGCGCGACCGATGGTCTCGCGCGCAGGTGGCTTGCGATAACTCGGCTGGGACTTTCCGCGAAGCTCGAGGAATTGGGATTTTGATTTCAACTGTTCGCCTGAAAAGTTTGCGAGGCACGTTAAGTTATTTTGTGGAGATTTATTAGTGCCAAAATTTGGGATCTACTTCGCAAAATAGCCTATTTATATTGTGATGATTTGGAATATAGTGAAGATTTGTTATTCGCAATATAAGGCACAGTTTCGACTGGATTTAGTTACGTTGCTGAACTAAACAATTTGGGAGAACGAGGGGAAGTCTGAATATTAAAATTGTACAAGAAGCCGCCCAACAACTTAGTACGTATGAGCACGAGGTTTCGTTGGACATTTTGGGTAATTTTATTGTCCATTTTCAGGGCTTTTAATTGTTACTTTTGGGTCTTGTATCCTGTCGAGCTCGCACAAATTAGTCCTGCGTTTGGCCCATCTGACCGATACCGTGATCTGCTCCTCGATCCACTGGTTCATCCCCTAACCTCCAGGGTTGCAGCACGTGGGGAGCTCCGACTTATCGAGATCTGTAGCAACTGCCGACCTCGGAATTGGATCGCCCGCTCACCGAAGATAAGGTCAGATCGCTCTTTGTTTTTTTTAACCATCGCACCGCATTGATCAACGAGGACGCGATTGGAGCCGTAGCATTCTGCGCAACGTTTGGTGTAACATCACAATCGTATACTATGAGAATCGCCTATCAGAATGGTGAACGCGCAGTTATCTCAAGTGAATTAGTTAATTACCTAGTATAATTGTGAAACCAATTAGCTCGCTCCAGGGTTTGTTAGATAACCGTTCGGCCCAAGGTTTGCGCGAGCTATCGTTTGGTTGAGTCCTCTATTAGGTTAGCTTACGATCGCTTGATCAAAATCAAACCAGGAACCGCGTACGGTAATCGAATCATGTACATGAGTCGCATCCCACCCAGCGGTATATTTTAAAACCTGCTCGTATTCTCAGATAATGTAATCAGGCTACCGTTTAGCCTCCGAGTAACGCATAGCTAATAGAGCTCGATGACGTCGATCCCAAAATTGTGTAGTTAAACTAATTTTTACAATGATTTGTTGCCGATAACCACGCGAGCATAAAGATAAATCGCGTACCCCAGTTTTCATATTTCAGCTTGCTGCGAGCTGTTGGTCTGTGTTAAACATACCGAATTCATTTGTATTTTGATTAGGTTTAGGGTTTGTATATATATTTATGTATATTAACGAATGTGGGGAATACTCATATGTACCTATTCACTGATGTTTCTTTAGGTAGCGCATACGTCATACCCCCATTGGGTTTAATTTAGTTTCGTCTGTTACTGTGATTGTGATTTGGGAAGAACGCCGAGGGTATTGGAATAAATGGTTTCGTTGTATCGAGTGGTTTTATTTTGGTTCCGGTAGCGTGAGCATTTTGGTATCCGATGCATCAGAGACTCCAGGCTCGGAAATAAAGTTTTAGGATCCTGGCGCCCAGGACTTCCCAGCTGGTCCAGAAGAGGAAAGTCCATATTAGCCTACGACCCAGGCTGAGGTCGGCCGAGCCTATTTATGTTACCATCGACGGACCAAGGTTGACAACTTCGTACAAACATCCGTGACAAACTTCTGGTAATTGATTTATAACCGGGTGCTTAGAAAGTGTTGGCTAGAGGGATTTGGTGGTTAGAGCGTGGCAGTGCATATAACTTTAAATTCAAACTGTACCCGTCGGCTATCAATCTAAATTAAAGTTTAATGCTAGTAAGTCAGAGGGAGAGTTATTCTGAAAACATATATATGTCAACAACCGTCCACTTTTTTTTCTGAAAAAAGACAGAATTGCTTTGCCTGGACGATATTTTGTATTTGGACGTTTGAATCTATGGGAGGATATCGTGGAAGAGTCATGTAAATGCGGTTGCGAACAAAGGAAAGCAAATCAGTAATTGTGTAGAGGCAGCTGCAAGGCTGACGTGAAGATTCAGAAGTGAGCAGCTGGCGGTGGCGTAGCGAATAGCGGTCAAGCCGGTTGTGCTGTGAATTTATTTTCAAAGTTTATTCATCTAGGTCTATACAATAGTTAATTATAAATAAACCTAGCCTACTGCCGTTTAGGGGATACCCCTGGCTTTGTACATGAAATTTTTGGAATAAAAAAACTAACATTTCATTTGGATTTGAACTTAAGACATTGGATGTTTACAAAAAATTGTTAACTTAAGATATTGGACGCTTACAAAAAAAAAAAACTTAAAATATTGCATGTTTACAGAAAATTGGACTTGAGATATTGGATGTTCACAAATATGGCGATGTGAGTTTCTGAACAAGATTGCCTGGATTTTCTTCGGGTTGGGTTTGATTCTCCAGCGCTGAAACCAAAGTTGGAGGATCAGAAGCGACGGGGTTGGAGGCGCAGGCGCTGCTGATGGCTTTGACCCAGATGGCGGTGTCATCTGCATACTGAAAAAGTTGAACTCTTGGGTTGGGCCGGAGGGGAATGACGGCACATAAGGGGAAGAATAGCAGAGGGACGAGAATCGAGCCTTGAGAAACCCCGGCTCTTGGGGAGAACGGTCTTGAAGTTGTTCCACGGACTCTAACCTGGTGCTGGCGGAAAGATAGATAGCCGTTGTGTAATAGTATTTCATTTGCTGTTAGAAGTGAAAACCTTGGTCGAGTTACTCTCTTTCACAAAGCCGGCCCTGCCTTAAAACCGACCCTGCAATTTAAAGTCGCAAATTCAAATTCATTCGAAATAGGCTTTGAGATGCAAGCGATTGTTGAAAATTCCCTTCGTAAGCAGTCCAGTGCTACGCCTGACGGCCTTATCTATTTCGTAACCCCGGGCGCATTCAGCTTAAAATTCTTGGAATGCATATGCACCCAACGCATTCTAAATAATTCCCCCCTTTGTTCCATGCAACGAAGAAATAGGGTTTTCCAAGGCTATTCTTGATTTGCAATAACTTATGCTTTGCCCGTCGGGGAATTTCGGTAGTAATTTGACACCCTGGGATTCGCTGCCTTAACTAGGCATTGCGTACGTCCCTACATTTGATTTATGCTGATTTGATCGTTGGAGGCGGGAGCGTTACTCCTGTCATTATTTCAGTTTGATTATTTTTGTAAACCTGTTTAGAATAAGTTAACTCTTGCGTGGGATCCCCTTTTTAATCTCAGTCAGAGTGTAACCTTTTATGGCCAACTTGTGGCCCTCTATGTGTGTCCATTTAAATTCATTAAATATTAATATAGTAACATCTGTTGGTTTAATTAATCTAAATCCTGAAACCCAGTGGATCTTCAATCCAAATATGGTAAAAAGTTTTGGGGCTATTTATAGCTTTTATAGTGACCTTTCAGAGAGGTGGCCTCCGAAGGTAAGTGACTTTGATTGTCGCGGCCACCTTACGTTTGCATCCGCCGTCTGTGGAGCTTGGCGAGTGGCGCTGGATGGGGGTGAAGCTACCTGGAGAATCTCCCCTTAGGCTACGTGTACCTTCTTACTTCTACCACGTTAGTTACCTCTTTTAAGAAGTAAGTGGCGTCCTTAGACAATCCTTTTGAGCAAAGCATAGGGTAAGTGCGGTCGGCTTTAACTGAGTATTCGAATCCCGCTCAACCGATTAAGCTAGACCGAGGGTAACTGGAGCGCCGTCATCTGCTCCGACACATTTAGATCTGTATTCTTTTTAGTAAAGCCGGCGAACCCTGTACTTTTTCCCGATTTTGACAGTGCTTGTGATCGAGGTAGATTCGAGCATTTAATCTTGTAACAGTTGCTGATGCGGACAAAGAAAGGATGGACATGAAAGTCCAAAAGCTTTTTCAGCAGACCAACATGCCAGACTGAGTCAAAAGCTCTCTCAATGTCCAGCATGACGGCGAGGAGGCATTGACCGGAGTTGATGGCAAGAGTGGCGTCAGATTGGAGTTGAAGCAGAAGGTTGGTGGTGCTTCTTTGAAGGCGAAAGCCATATTGGAAGTCGGGAATGACGTTGTGAGCCTCTAGAAATTGTTAAAGCCTGAAAGCAAAGATCTTTTCAAAGGTTTTGCCCGATTGTGCTGTACGAGGCGTCAGTGTGGGCAGAGGGGTCCAAAGTACGGTAAGTGGGGCAGCTCCTAAGCTCACGGCGTGTTGTGACCGTGAAAGCGGCTGTGGCATATAGAGCTGTGTCAACGGAGGCAGCGCTAGTTTTGAGCTTGGGGCTAAAGGGAAGGATAGTCGAGCTTCTGACAAACGAGCAGGCATTGAGGCACTCGGGAGACATTGTAGATTTTACTTTTCTCGTCGGCTAAGAAGCCGCGTACCAGCTGCGATGCTATACAGACGGTTTGCGTAAGAAGGACGGCAGAGCCGGCACCGGGTTTGTCGCCTTGAGCCAGGACAAGAACTACAAAACGGAGTCGCAAGCTGGCTGACTAGAACTTCATATTTAAATGCGAGGTGCTAGCCATTCGGTTGGCACTCGAGTACATATTACGAAGAGAGTATCGGTGTTATTAGACAAGGTCTGCCCTTATGGCTTTATATGTTTTATGCGAGAACCCACAAAGCTCCAAGCGTAGAGGTGTGACAGTTGACCATGGCGCGTGCAGACGAGTTTTATTCTAAAGACACACCTCGGCATCGAACAGAACGAGCTTGCGGATGAGTTGACGAAAGAGGATGCAGCGGGTAACGGTGACATTAGATTCTATTTTGTACCCAAGGGCCTGGTGATGCGATTGTGGTGCGGTGGGACGCGAAGTGGAGAACGACTAACCGAGAGATTGATCCCGAATCTCGATGTGAGAAGGAAATTCACCGAGCGGCTGGACCGGCACACGGTCCAGCTCGCGAACGGCTACGGATGCTTTCGTTCTTACCTGGTGTGGATTAGAACCGATTAGACCGATGATGATGCATGCGACTGCCGCGAGGGCTCGGAAACCGCAGAATACGTGTTGTTAGAGCCCACGCTGGAAGCGCAGCACATAAATCTAGTTGAAAGACGCCTGTTGACATCGATGCTGGGATGGCAGATAGATCTAAAGGACGGCGTTCGGCGACAGAATAGTGGCGAGTACTTCGGGAGTTGGCAAAAAACGCGGTTGAAAACATATAAAAGGCAGGAGCGTAGTTTAATTATTGTAATTAAGGACATGGCCAAAATTCGAGTTATTCAACATGATTCGGTCTAGTTAAGATAAAATAACTAAGATTGAAATACTAACATCAGCTAATTAAACGAGTTGGTTATAATTATAAGATTACAACACGTGTTTGCAGCCGATATAGTTCTGAAAGGTGGCGAACTGGTGCAATTGTATTTTCTTTTGCGATCAATAATTTGTAAAGTGTCTGATTTTTATTGCATTTATAATGTATTACATACTTTTGCCAGTAGGTATTCATTACCTGGAGCTTCTTTAAAAAATTAAGTAAAAAGGTTAGGTTTTTTGGCCGATATCCATTTGCAGTCGCTTGAAACAGGCTTTCAATTTTATGTACTTTTTTTTTTTAATTTCCCTACCGACTACCGTTTCCCCCCGGAACCGCTTACGCATTACTTCAGGGGGCGCGGGCGTCACTTAAACCTAGCCTTAATTAATTGAAAATCTAGACCGCCCGTGCCGGGAGTTGAATTCGCAACGCTCCGGCTCGAGCGCTCCATGATTTTCAATGTGACCTCGGCTGCAACGGCAATCGCCGCTCGCCTACCGAGGTCCCCAATTTTATGTACCTAGCTATACTATATACACTGTTTTTATGTCGAGCTGCGTTCTCAATTTCGAAATTATGTCTAAAAAGTTGAAGCTTTAATTTTCTTTAAAGCTCACAAAAAACACAAATTATATGTAGTTGTATACCTTTTCTTGGATATTTTTCGTATCAAATTGAAATAGGTAATATTCGCAACGTCCACAATATTTGGTAGAAGACGCGTTTTTTACGAAAAGTTCGCTTTCCGTAGCTATTTGACATATAACTGTTTTTTGTTTGTTTGTGTGCGTTTACAACTATCTTGTATTTGTTGGACCCATGCACAATAGATCTATTGCGCCATAAGCGCAGACTTTACTCCCTAAGAGTGCTGATCCTCTCTCGAGCTTGGGCCTTCTTTGTGATGATATGTACTGAAGTGCCATGCGAATGGCTAGTAGCAGCTGGAGTTCCAGTCAGCCAACCTGGCGATTCCGCTTTCTAGTTTTCCCCTAGCCGAAGGCGACAAACGCGGCGCTGGCCCTGTCGTCATCCTATTACATAAGTGAGACATTTGATTATAGATCTTTTAAATAATCACCTTCGTTTCTTTACTCATTTCACAAACAGCTATTGTTTGTTATGAACAACGTCTAAACACAAGGAGTACCAGTTACCTTAGACATTGATTGTTATGGTCGTCTCACTAGGAGTGTGTCGAGATTAAGGTGTTCCAACCCAAACAAGAGACCGTTTACATGCAATGCATCGTAGTAGTGTGAAACCCAAGGTGTTATATCTCTTACGAATGATGGCATTCTGTAGAAGTTTTGTTCCGCATTTGTTTTAAAGCTCACCTAGACGGGGAATTTAACTAAGTGACCTTTGAATCGGCAGAAGGGATGCTTAACCACCTAGCCACTGAGCCCTGTGAATAGCTATTATAAACATTTGCTGACGAAAAGTACTGTTGAGAACTGTAGTTATGGCCGGTTATCTCAACGTCTAACAACACTTAATAAAGCAACTGCGTAACGTTTGCCCTAAAAGGAATTATTTTCTAAGCAATATTAAACGTTGCAAAAATTCCTTCCGCGCCTGGATTGATAAAACTTCTAAGCGCATCGATAACCAAGTAATCAAGATGCGAAAACGATACCTCAGCGCACCTCCCACGAAAACCGCTACGTCAATATATCGCAAAAGGAAGGCTGCTGGGACCGTATAAAAGCAAGGAAATTCGCCAAAAGGAAGCATATTTCGAGTTACACCTCGCTCTCCTCTTATTCCTTTCTGAATTGCTCTGGCATCAGAGATGATCCGATAATTCCACTGACCGATCTGGGCTTTGGTTCTTCAAGGCAGAGAAAAGCCAGCATCCCCAACCGTTAATTCATGTGGAAAATTCTACCTACGTACATATACTGACGCTGAACTATAAAAGCGCAGTGTATTGGATCACGTACGTCCAAGCTGAAACCGCAATTACAGCGCTTCCGTATCTCCACCGAGGGGCGATTATAACCTCACATTGTCATACCTTCAAGAAGTTCCGGGACCGTCTTCCGCCGCCCGTAGTTATCCGAGCCGCTGGCATCACCACTCAATTATTATTGCAGACACTTGACCTACTCCGGATCATCGTGCCGACCAGTCTCAAGATATTGAAAAATACACTTATTTTTGCCCTGTAATTAAGAGAAGAATAAATGATTTATGTTTTACCTACTTTTATTTTTAATTTTAGGTCAAGGCTAGTTTCACACTCACTACGATTTGAGCTACTTGATGGTATGAACTATAAGCAAATATTAATTCTAACTTCACAATAATTAATTGCAAAATTGTTTCCCTCGTCCAGAGAAGGCATTGCAACTGGCTTCGTGAAACAAATATAGTAAAATAAAGTTTAGAGCACTTCATTCCACACTTACGAATATGGCCTGAGACTCGGTGGGCCAAAGCCACCGAAATATTATTTTGCGAAACCCAGTCATCTGGCACACCGTTAACGGAGTAATGGGTGATGTGGTTAGCATCATGCCTTTTACGACTGCTTTACTTTCCGTACTTCCACAATTGTGGTTTTGGTACCCAATTTTTAAGGCGACTTGGTGGGCCGCCCGCCAGATCTGAGAATTTAAAGCCGTACTAGTAGTGTACATAGAGGGGTTCTGGACCACTTTTTGGCGGGAAATTCAAATTCCGCGCGGGGGTGGTCTAGCGGTAGAAGTGGCAGACTCGCGATCAGCGGCCTCGGGTTCAAACCCCGGGCTAGGCAAGTTTTTTTTTTATTTGCTCAGGTGGTGACGTCATTTTCGGCGAATCTGGACCGGATGTTGAGGTGGCGTCATTTCTCGAAATTTGCATCAGATGGGAGTTTGAGAATGTCGACAGGTCCAGCCTTGCAGATGCAGGATGTTATTGAACAATGACATCCATTGTTTGAGAAATCTGCACGATTGCAAAAAATAATTGGAACAATGAAGCCATTGTTGTCTGGAGGAATTTTTGCTGACCGCCATTATCAGATAAACAGGATGTTATTGTCTGAAGCTTCAGTCTTGTCCAGACATGTTTGAGAAATGTGCAAAGCTGGTAAAAATTGAACAAAGAAACCTATTGTTTGAGAAAAATCTGCACGATTGCAAAAAATAATTGGAACAATGAAGCCATTGATGTCTGGAGGAATTTTTGCTGACGCTGACCTCCATTATCAGTTGCGGCGATGAATAAATAGACCGACGCGACTGTCTGCAAGAGTTAGTATTACAACAGCACGCGTGCGAACATGTCTGCGACAGACAGCGTTATCGAATTAAGTTCGAATTCAATAAAAACAATCAGAGACGCGTTAAGAATTATAAAATATAGTGATGAGGCTGACAAATGGATTAAACTGGCAAATAAAACCATTTTAATTGTTAGTCGATTTATCCGTAAGCATAGTTTTAAAAATGAAAATCCATTTAGGCTAGAAGCAAATTTAAGTTTATTAAAGGGTCAACGGCAATTATTAAAAAAATTAAAAGCAAAATTAGCAAAGAAAGGGGCGGGTGTAGGGAGTGGTCAGCAGCAGCAAAAGAACAAGTTGGTATGGGAAGATGTAGAATCTTGTTTCAATAGTAGAATAAGAACAGGTATGATTGTAAATTTAGGTTACAAGGAACCTCAAGAATTTCTTTCAAAAGCATACAGAAGTTTTTCAATAAAAGTAAAACAAATTATAAAAGCTAACTTAATGCTTAAAGCTAATGTAATATTTAGTGGATATTTTATAAAACCTAGTAGTGGTGAGATAGACTTAAAAATGTTTGCTACTAAAAATGAAAAAATTGATTCTGGTACTAATTTAAAACAGTGGTATGCGACTAATGTTGAGAATAAGCTGTTGACGAAATTAGAAGATTTTCAAGAACATGATTCAGGTTGGAGTTTGCTTGAGATATTACATTTAAAAGTAAATTTAAATCATTACACACCGTTAACAGTAGGTAAATATATTGAGTTACCTAAAGATATTAAAAATAAAAAGGCCGTGATTAACGTAAAAAATGATGTGAATATTGTTTTTTGTGGTCGGTAGTGTCAGCATTATATCCTGCAACTAAGCATTCTGATAGAATATCTTCATATCCAGATTTCAGTGAAGTTTTAAAGTACTCGGGACTAGAATTTCCAATGAAATTAAAAGATATATCAAAATTTGAGACAATGAATGATTTACGTATAAATGTATATACGCTAGAAAGAAAAAACAAATTTGGTAAAAATTCAGTATTGCCCATCTATATTAGTAAAAATACTCAAATTAATAAAGATGCTATACATTTACTAATGATATCCAACGATGAGGGTCAGCTCCATTTCTGTTGGATAAGAAACTTATCTAGATTGGTTACAACTCAAATGCATAAGAGAAAAACTCAAACTTTATTATGTGATACGTGTTTAAATCATTTCGTAACTAAAGAATCGCATTTAAGACATATTAGAAATTGTAATAGTGTAAATGAAACTAAAATTAGAATGCCGGAAGAAGGTACAACAATAAAATTTAAAGACTATAAATATCAGGAAAAAGTACCATTTTCAATATACCCGGACGTGGAGTGTGTTTTAGAGAAAGAACAGGATGTTGTTTCCGAAAATGCGGGGGTTTATCAAAAACATGTTCCATTTAGTATTGCATATTATTTAAAATGTTCATATGACGACAGTTTATCTCGATTTAATATATATCGTGGTGCCGACTGTATGGAATGGTTTGTAAAAGAATTACAATCTATAGCATATCAAGTAAATAATATATTACTAAATATACAGCCTATTGATATTAGCCAGCAGGAAAACGAATCGTTTCAAAAATCGGCATGCTGTTACATTTGTAAACAACCTTTCACCAATAAAGACGTGCGTGTACGTGATCATCAGACAGGTGAGTATAGAGGTAGTGCTCATCAACACTGTAATCTTAACTATAAAGATGCACATTATGTTCCCGTTCTCTTTCATAATCTCAGCATGCACATTTTATTATAAAACCATTTGCAAAACTGATTATGGGAGATATTAATTTGTTGCCTATAAATAAGGACAAATATATATCATTTACAAAGCATGTGGATGGTACAAAAATTGATTTTAGATTTTTAGACCCGTTTCGATTTATGGCTAGCAGTTTCGAACAATTGTCATTAAATTTACCAAACAATTTAAAAACTATTACCCGCAAATTTTGCAAGAGCGAAGAAGAATTTGAATTATTACTACGTAAGGGTATCTTTCCATACGACTACCTAGACAATTTTGAAAAGTTGAATGATAAAAGTCTTCCTGACAAAACGCAATTTTTTAGTCAGCTGCATGGAACAGCTATTTCAGATGAAAATTATGAACATGCACTGCCTGTTTGGAACACATTTAATATGCAAACTCTAGGCCAGTATGCGGATATGTACCTTACAGTTGATGTTCTACTCTTAGCTGATGTGTTTGAAAATTTTAGAGAAAATTGTATGAAAACGTATAGATTGGATGCTCTACATTTTTACATAGCATCAGGATTGGCATTTCAAGCAATGTTGAAAACTACTAAAGTTAAACTTAAGCTGCTGACAGATGTAGATCAACTGTTGTTCATAGAGAGAGGTATTAGAGGAGGGTTAGCACAGTGTTCGAATCTATACGCTAAAGCTAATAATCGATATATGGGTGAAAAATATGTAGAAGCCGATCTTGAATCATATATCCTGTATTTAGATATTAATAACATGTACGGAGCCGGGATGTCTGAATATCTACCGTATGGAGGGTTTGAATGGGTAAATGATTTAGATATTCCTAATATTGATCATTTAAATACTCCGGAAAATTCTGAAACAGGCTATATTTATGAAATCGATTTAGAATACCCTCAAAATTTATTTGAACTTTACAAAGATTTGCCTTTATGTCCTGACCATTATACACCACCAAAATCCAAACAATCAAAATTGACAACCACATTATTTAAAAAAGAAAACTACGTAATACATTACCGCAATCTGCAGCAAGCTGTAAGTTTAGGGCTGAAAATTGTAAAAATCCATAGAATATTAAAATTTAAGCAATCAGCTTGGCTTAAACCGTACATAGACTTAAATACAAAATTAAGGCAAGCTGCCACAAATAATTTTGAAAAAGATTTTTATAAACTAATGAATAATGCTGTATTTGGAAAAACTATGGAAAATGTTAGAAAATACAAAACAATAAAATTTATTTCTAAATGGGAAGGTAGGTACGGAGACAGTGCATACATATCAAAACCAAATTTTCACAGCTGTACTATTTTAGATAAAGACTTGGCACTTATAGAATTAAATCAGTTGGAAATAGTTTTTAATAAGCCAATATACGTTGGATTTTCAATCCTAAAATTTCAAAAATTTTAATATACGATTTTCATTATAATTATATTAAACAGAAAATGGGTAATCAAGCAAAACTGCTATACCCAGACACTGATAGTCTCATATATCACTTTACCCTTCCAAATATATACGATTTTATACGAAAAGATGTTCACAAATTTGATATAAGCGATTATCCTCCGAACAATCCATATAACCTTCCACAAGTTAATAAAAAAGTAATAGGTCTAATGAAAGACGAAATGAGTGGTAAAATAATTACCGAATTTGTTGGTCTACGTGCAAAATTGTATGCTTTCAAAACATTAGAGGATGCTGAGAATGGAGAATTTAAAATTTCAAAGAAAGCTAAAGGTATTACCAGAGCTGCCTTGAATAGAATTACATTTGACGATTACAAAGACTGCTTGTTTAATAACGAAACAGTATTTTGCGATCAGAGAACAATTAGATCAAAAACTCACAACGTATTTTCTTTAAAACAAAGAAAAAAGGCTTTAGACCCACATGATGACAAAAGAATAGTAAACTGTATGTATACTGACACTTTGCCTTGGGGCTACTGTCCACCAAGCACATTGTAAACATGTTCGAATATTTAAATACTAACCATATAAGTTATATATTTCAGCCTAGTGTTGTTCGCCACCACACAGATATTTTTAAATGGCTTGACGGAAATATCAGAAAAGCTCAAAATGGTGAAGCTGTTGGTTGGAGAAGCGGTCCATGTTCCGGTCCCTGGTCTTCAACAATACCTGAAGACTATATTGATACTTACACTTTGTTAAGTTCTGTCTTCACTTATGTATAAATAAGATGTGTATATTAATTAAATAAAATATATTCATGCGTATATTTATTCTCCCACTCTCCTTGTCAAGTTTTGCTTCGCTTATGGATAAATGCGATGTATATATTAATGAAATAAAACACATATTAAAATAAAAAGTCTCTTATTTTAATCTTAAAAATTACATGTATAAGTTTATTACCTAACTTAATTTCTATTTTAATGAGACAAAATTTGAGGTGGCGACGAGGATAGTGGTAACATCTATTCCAGTTGTGCGGGGGTAATGACGGTGTCCGCGATGTGGAAACAACCTGGATCGCTAGGATGCGCGGGGGGTTTCTCTACAGGTCTGCGCGGGGGTTTTTGCACAGGTCTGGGCGGGGGTTTTTGCACAGGTCTGCGCGGGGGTCTACCCGGGGGTTTTGACGCATACAGGCAGGTAGACAGGTAGACTGGTAGACAGCTAGACAGGTAGACAGCTAGACAGCTAGACAGATAGACAGCTAGACAGGTAGACTGGTAGACAGCTAGACAGGTAGACAGCTAGACAGGTAGACAGCTAGACAGATAGACAGGTAGACAGGTAGTCAGCTAGACAGATAGACATGTAGACAGGTAGACAGAAGGACAAGCAGGCAGACAGGCTGACAAGCAGGCATGTGTGTGATCTAATTGTTCTCTGATCGCAAAATACTGTTTCGTTATTAAACAAGCAGTCTTTGTAATCGTCAAATGTAATTCTATTCAAGGCAGCTCTGGTAATACCTTTAGCTTTCTTTGAAATTTTAAATTCTCCATTCTCAGCATCCTCTAATGTTTTGAAAGCATACAATTTTGCACGTAGACCAACAAATTCGGTAATTATTTTACCACTCATTTCGTCTTTTATTAGACCTATTACTTTTTTATTAACTTGTGGAAGGTTATATGGATTGTTCGGAGGATAATCGCTTATATCAAATTTGTGAACATCTTTTCGTATAAAATCGTATATATTTGGAAGGGTAAAGTGATATATGAGACTATCAGTGTCTGTGTATAGCAGTTTTGCTTGATTACCCATTTTCTGTTTAATATAATTATAATGAAAATCGTATATTAAAATTTTTGAAATTTTAGGATTGAAAATCCAACGTATATTGGCTTATTAAAAACTATTTCCAACTGATTTAATTCTATAAGTACCAAGTCTTTATCTAAAATAGTACAGCTGTGAAAATTTGGTTTTGATATGTATGCACTGGCTCCGTACCTACCTTCCCATTTAGAAATAAATTTTATTGTTTTGTATTTTCTAACATTTTCCATAGTTTTTCCAAATACAGCATTATTCATTAGTTTATAAAAATCTTTTTCAAAATTATTTGTGGCAGCTTGCCTTAATTTTGTATTTAAATCTATGTACGGTTTAAGCCAAGCTGATTGCTTAAATTTTAATATTCTATGGATTTTTACAATTTTCAGCCCTAAACTTACAGCTTGCTGCAGATTGCGGTAATGTATTACGTAGTTTTCTTTTTTAAATAATGTGGTTGTTGTAATGTAGCATGCTGTGAGAATGCTTAATTATTTTCAATTAATATCAAGATATCAAAAGGGTATCATGTGATAACAAGTGTAAGAGAATAACGGGTGGAGTAAATATTAGCAACCAAGAGGTTGTTTACAAGAGTTAAAAAGTTTCTATAATTTATAGAATCTCAGTCAAAATATTCACATTAAAGGTCTAATAATACCTTTAATTGTGAGGATATAATTCAAATTTGATACGTGTTAGTAAGAATAGCCTTCTGCATGATCAAATACTGACCAAGGGGTCAATATTATTCTTCACATAGTGAGTTGGAGATTTATAGAAGCCATTTCAAGTGGTCATTGGTGTACAAGCCATCAGTTTAGTGAGTGTTTGTGTGTGGCATGCTGCAATACCGTTTTAAGAAAATATTAAACGGCCAAGTCTGTCTACAACGAGCTTTTATGGGTCCTCATCATCTCCAAGTAGGTGTTTGACGACTTCGATCAGTGTGAAACTGATATTAGAACCACATCGCAAGTACGAGTTCGGCTGTTGAAGGTTAGTGTATTATAGTAACAGTTTGGACACGGCAAATTTAGAATTTAAAACTTGTATTTAGATTTAGAGAATATTAGAATATTAAGTTTTCTAAATTACTATTGTGATTTGAGTACTTGACGGTTTCGATCTTTATAATTAGAAATTTATCATTTTGGTCTAGTTATTTTTTAAAAAAGTATTTAACTTCATTTACTGGAACTTTCATTTAATTAAATAATTTTAACAACTTTAATCTGACTATTAATTTGTAATGTCAATTCAAACGTTTAATACACTATAACAGTTAATTAGATTCAAACTCAAGTACTAAGAGTGTGATTTAAATAATCAAATTGATATTTATTTGGCCATACAAAGTACAATTCATTAATACAGTTTATATTTGACATTAACTCATTCAGCTGGGAAGTAAAGAGAGTCTCAATTGCTAAATAAGCTGGCTAGCCGGGGTATATTTAAACATGACATAATTTCAAAGTCAATTATGAAAGTATGAGATATGTCAATATATGATTCCGTTGAAAGCAACAAGGTAAGTGTGAATTATATATATTATTATTGATATTACTTCTGTGAATTAAGCAAACAGGGTAGATATCACTAGTTTTTATTATACATAAAACCTCCTACAAAAGGGGTTGTGTAATATTGTCAATTTTGATTGTTTGGATTTTGGTGGTGTATAATGGTCAGGACATAGAGGCAAATCTTTGTGAAGTTCAAATAAATTTTGAGGGTATTCTAAATCGACTTCATAAATATAGCCTGTTTCAGAATTTTCCGGAGTATTTAAATGATCAATATTAGGAATATCTAAATCATTTACCCATTCAAACCCTCCATACGGTAGATATTCAGACATCCCGGCTCCGTACATGTTATTAATATCTAAATACAGGATATATGATTCAAGATCGGCTTCTACATATTTTTCACCCATATATCGATTATTAGCTTTAGCGTATAGATTCGAACACTGTGCTAACCCTCCTCTAATACCTCTCTCTATGAACAACAGTTGATCTACATCTGTCAGCAGCTCAAGTTTAACTTTAGTAGTTTTCAACATTGCTTGAAATGCCAATCCTGGTGCTGTGTAAAAATGTAGAGCATCCAATCCATACGTTTTCATACAATTTTCTCTAAAATTTTCAAACACATCAGCTAAGAGTAGAACATCAACTGTAAGCTACATATCCGCATACTGGCCTAGAGTTTGCATATTAAATGTGTTCCAAACAGGCAGTGCATGTTCATAATTTTCATCTAAAATAGCTGTTCCATGCAGCTGACTAAAAAATTGCGTTTTGTCAGGAAGACTTTTATCATTCAACTTTTCAAAATTGTCTAGGTAGTCGTATGGAAAGATACCCTTACGTAGTAATAATTCAAATTCTTCTTCGCTCTTGCAAAATTTGCGGGTAATAGTTTTTAAATTGTTTGGCAAATTTAATGACAATTGTTCGAAACTGCTAGCCATAAATCGAAACAAGTCTAAAAATCTAAAATCAATATTTCTACCATCCACATGCTTTGTAAATGATATATATTTGTCCTTATTTATAGGCAACAAATTAATATCTCCCATAATCAGTTTTGCCAATAGTTTTATAATAAAATGTGCATCATAACCGCTGAGATTATGAAAGAGAACGGGAATATAATGTGTATCTTTATAGTTAAAATTACAGTGTTGATGAGCACTACCTCTATACTCACCTGTCTGATGATCACGTACACGCACGTCTTTATTGGTGAAAGATTGTTTACAAATGTAACAGCATACCGATTTTTGAAACGATTCGTTTTCCTGCTAGCTAATATCCATAGGCTGTATATTTATTAATATATTATTTACTTGATATGCTATAGATTGTAATTCTTTTACAAACCATTCCATACAGTCGGCACCACGATATATATTAAATCGAGATAAACTATCGTCATATGAACATTTTACATAATATGCAATACTAAATGGAACATGTTTTTGATAAACCCCCGCATTTTCGGAAACAACATCCTGTTCTTTCTCTAAAACACACTCCACGTCCGGGTATATTGAAAATGGTACTTTTTCCTGATATTTATAGTCTTTAAATTTTATTGTTGTACCTTCTTCCGGCATTCTAATTTTAGTTTCATTTACACTATTACAATTTCTAATATGTCTTAAATGCGATTCTTTAGTTACGAAATGATTTAAACACGTATCACATAATAAAGTTTGAGTTTTTCTCTTATGCATTTGAGTTGTAACCAATCTAGATAAGTTTCTTATCCAACAGAAATGGAGCTGACCCTCATTATTGGATATCATTAGTAAATGTATAGCATCTTTATTAATTTGAGTATTTTTACTAATATGGATGGGCAATACTAAATTATTACCAAATTTGTTTTTTTCTTTCTAGCGTATATACATTTATACGTAAATCATTCATTGTCTCAAATTTTGATATATCTTTTAATTTCATTGGAAATTCTAGTCCCGAGTACTTTAAAACTTCACTGAAATCTGGATATGAAGATATTCTATCAGAATGCTTATTTGCAGGATATAATGCTGACACTACCGACCACAAAAAATAATATTTGTCATCATTTTTTACTTTAATCGCGGCCTTTTTATTTTTAATATCTTTAGGTAACTCAATATATTTACCTACTATTAACGGTGTGTAATGATTTAAATTTAATTTTAAATGTAATATCTCAAGCAAACTCCAACCTGAATCACGTTCTTGAAAATCTTCTAATTTCGTCAACAGCTTATTCTCAACATTAGTCGCATACCACTGTTTTAAATTAGTACCAGAATCATTTTTTTCATTTTTAGTAGCAAACGTTTTTAAGTCTATCTCACCACTACTAGGTTTTATAAAATATGCACTAAATATTACATTAGCTTTAAGCATTAAGTTAGCTTTTATAATTTGTTTTACTTTTATTGAAAAACTTCTGTATGCTTTTGAAAGAAATTCTTGAGGTTCCTTGTAACCTAAATTTACAATCATACCTGTTCTTATTCTACTATTGAAACAAGATTCTACATCTTCCCATACCAACTTGTTCTTTTGCTGCTGCTGACCACTCCCTACACCCGCCCCTTTCTTTGCTAATTTTGCTTTTAATTTTTTTAATAATTGCCGTTGACCCTTTAATAAACTTAAATTTGCTAGCCTAAATGGATTTTCATTTTTAAAACTATGCTTACGGATAAATCGCCTAACAATTAAAATGGTTTTATTTGCCAGTTTAATCCATTTGTCAGCCTCATCACTATATTTTATAATTCTTAACGCGTCTCTGATTGTTTTTATTGAATTCGAACTTAATTCGATAACGCTGTCTGTAGCAGACATGTTCGCACGCGTGCTGTTGTAATACTAACTCTTGCAGACAGTCGCGTCGGTCTATTTATTCATCGCCGCAACTGATAATGGAGGTCAGCGTCAGCAAAAATTCCTCCAGACATCAATGGCTTCATTGTTCCAATTATTTTTTGCAATCGTGCAGATTTTTCTCAAACAATAGGTTTCTTTGTTCAATTTTTACCAGCTTTGCACATTTCTCAAACATGTCTGGACAAGACTGAAGCTTCAGACAATAACATCCTGTTTATCTGATAATGGCGGTCAGCAAAAATTCCTCCAGACAACAATGGCTTCATTGTTCCAATTATTTTTTGCAATCGTGCAGATTTCTCAAACAATGGATGTCATTGTTCAATAACATCCTGCATCTGCAAGGCTGGACCTGTCGACATTCTCAAACTCCCATCTGATGCAAATTCCGAGAAATGACGCCACCTCAACATCCGGTCCAGATTCGCCGAAAATGACGTCCCCACCTGAGCAAATAAAAAAAAACTTGCCTAGCCCGGGGTTTGAACCCGAGGCCGCTGATCGCGAGTCTGCCACTTCTACCGCTAGACCACCCCCGCGCGGAATTTGAATTTCCCGCCAAAAAGTGGTCCAGAACCCCTCTAAGTACACTACTCGTACCGTTGCACCGCAACCCGAGCTCCCTAACCGCTCGGCCACGCTGGCGATGAAACAAATATAGTATTTAAGTTAATTAATTTTGTTTGATGCGTCGTCTTAACAACAACTCAATGGCCACGCGATTATAACAGTACATGAAATTTTTATTCGCATATACCACATTTTCTAAAAATGTAGGACTTGAGGTTCAAAAACCATGAAATTTATTAGAGTAACACACGGG
>OW679197.1:29861551-29994154 GCA_940337035.1 Agriotes lineatus | reverse complement strand
ATGGACTGCACAATGGAGCGACGAAGACAACCGCACATCGACATGGAGGGATCACGCCCTGGTTAACACTCAATTTGGCATATTGTGTTGGTACTAAGCACACATGTTCAAATGAGGATTATAGTTTTATCGTTCGGCACATGAATTGGGAGCATCACTGTTGGTTTCGTAGAAGTGCTGGTAAAAGTCATCAGATTAAAGCTATTGTTTTGGATTCTAACAATTAATTGTTTTTTAAATCGCCTGAATTGATTAGTTAACAATTTAATTTACAGGTGTAGCTAGGAAAAATGTATTGACTGTTTTTAATACGTTTAATTCTACTAAAGCATAATGTGTTGATATGTTGTATTTTCAGTATTTTCAGCTGAGGTTAAGAATAGTAGATATCTCTGAAACGCTTATGAAACAACAGATGTTTTCAATGAATACGTAGCGCCAACTTTTACATTTACTAAAATCATGGATTCATCATCGGGTTGTAGGAAATAAAAAGTTGATACCGGTACAAAAACTACTGATGCTAATAGGCCACAAAAATCAAACTTTTTGGATTACTGCTTCTAGTGCAAGTAGAGAGCAAATATAGAAACTAAATCAAAGAGAGTGTAAGAGCGAAGTTTTAAATATATAGAAAATATGACAAATGTGGTCAATTCTACAGTTTCCAAGATATGATTTAACTAATTAACATTAATTTTATTTATCTACTCCAGTGGGATAAGTAACGCATTACGTCCCTCATTTGACACTATTTCAGTTAGGTAATGAAGCTCATTACACCACTCAGTTATGTAATGGTTTCATTACGCAACTCACTTCATTACGTAACTGAAATAGTGTCAAATGAATGACATAATGACATTTGCCTACTAAAATATTTTTGAAAATGGCAGATCCGACATTTCTCTTAATGCACTTTTCTCAATTTTAGGCAGTCGTAGATAAAATTTTGTACAATACATGTGTGATAATGCATCATTAATATACTTGTGTGCTTACATAACTCGTGCTACGCACTCGTTTGTAACTTACACACACGTATATTAATGATGCTGTTATCCCACTTGTATAGTAAATAACTATTATATTATCCTACAAGTTACAGCTTTGGTTTTTCTAAGTAATCAAACAGGATTCAAATAAACTGTAGTAAATTAAAAAAAAGATTAATCCTTAAGCTTAATTTTTAGATAAAATCGAAACAATTTGAAAACAAAGTTTTGTAGGTAACTAATACATGTGTAAAAAAATGTTCGAATTTTAGGAGAAAATAAATCCGTGCAACTTTTGTATCACTACGAATTCATTTCGTTTAAATTAAAGAAATTAATTAACAATACTAACATAGATACACGCGTATGCTATGAATATATTATGACTGGCAATAGCTATTATTAAATAACAATTTAGATATTATCATACTTTTATCAACTAGGACTATATATAATAGAGCAATACTACTCCTACTTGCTTATTTTTATTATTTTCACTATTAGTAGCCAAAGAAGCATAGTCTTGTCAGCCTTGAAACTGTAACGATAATTTTGTCGTTGTAAATCGAGAATAGTTACTTATGTTATAAGTGTTAAAGCTACATTTTATTCACAAACGCAAAGTTTGGCGCACGAGGAGTTTCGCCGAGTGTGTTAATTCCCACAAGTGGGTATTCTTACAGGACATTGACGTTCTCATTTTGGTACATATGATATAATACTAATTATTTTTTCTGGCTGTTTGGTCCCTACATAGTTTAATAAAAGCTAATATTTGTAGATATCCAAAATTTAGCGCACTACTAAAAAGGCAGACAGAATACAAACTCAAAAAAATAAAAAATATTCGATAGACTACTTCAACGAGTTGATGGAAGATTTTCGTGATTATAGGCGTACGAGGTGGATTGATGAACTGCATTATATTGAAGGTTGATGACGTCGATTATGGAGGCTTCTTTCTATTAATATAGTTATCGTCGAAGAGTGTGGAGTAAATCCATTAGAAACTTAGAAATGTCGAAATCAACGCCTTCTTACAGGTAACAAGAATAATTACGGGATTATATCAATTCCTACTATAACTAACCGTTATACTTTTAATTTATTAACAATAGTTTCCTTTCGGCTTGTCGTTTTTCACGCTTATGCTCTTGGGGATTTCAGTTTCCCTCTCTGAAAATTGTTATTCACTTTTATGTTGCACTGATATTTCTGACATTTCCAACCAAATATCTAAAATATCAGTAGGATCCATCTTCTGGTAGCTACAAAATATTATATTAAACTCGTATTCCACTTGGGTGTGTTTACCAGAAGTTGGTTTACAAAATGTTGACACAGACTTCAACAGAATTTTGTATATTTAAAACATATATGAAATGCCGTCGCCCATAAACAAAATCGGGATACGTCAAATATATTGTTGTAAATTCTGTTGGAAGGGGGAGGTATTGAAAGTAAATCAATGTTGGAGTCAATGTTGCTATTAATATTTGCTATATCAATAGATTGTACACACACTTAGAATAAATCACCATTTCCATCAATATACGAGTAGTAAGTCATTTTATCCAATCGCAGTCTAAAACTGTTTAGACAATAAATAATCGAAAAAAGGGTGTTTACATTTTTCTAATTTGTGATTGTTCAATCAATTTTGTAATATTTTGAAATTGACTAATAGATTTGATTTTAATACTTTGCAATTATTGATTGTTGATTGGGACGACAGTTTTCTGGATAAGAGTTTGTATTTCTTCAAAAATGGGAGTACTCCTCAAGACAATCATGACACTTTGAGAGTTTCTAAAAACAGTCTTGAACAGCCAATTGAATGCCTTTTGCCTGCTCAAGATGCCTAGTAAATATAATTTAACATTTGTAACACGTTAGTGATCAACCTTATGGACTCATTTGATTGTTAATCCCAGTCGTTATCTCTTAGGGTTTAAATAATTTGTTTTAATTTAATTGGGTTAGTTTTTGATGCTGTGTAAATGGTGTTAAACAATTTCGAGAACTGTATAAAACTGCAAGAACTTAAGTTATACTTTTAGGTATACATTTAGAGACAGTAAGAAAACTTTTACGAAGCTTATTAGTGAGTTACGTGAGTTTTATAAAATAAAATTCTTTTTAGGGACTGTTAGAATGTGGTTACGGTTTGGTACTGAAAAATGCCTGTTTGAGTTTTAAAAGATAAAAATATCACCCGAGGTAGAGCTAAAATAGCTTAGTTCGATGGTCGACGAACAAATAAGCCCTATTTAATTTTTGATCAAATTTCGACATAACTGCTGCCATAAAGAATGGAAAAATGCCAATAGTTCGACATAGCGTGTGGTTTCTTTAGGTGTTGGAAAACTATATACAAAGGAATGAGGAACAAATGTTATCTATATAAATAACCATACTGGACTATATATTACACTTTAATACGGGAAATCTATTCTTCCAACAGGACAAAGCACCATGTCATATTTCTTTTGCCCAAAGTAAGCGATGGTTTGCTGATGATATCCAGGTGTTGAATTACCCATCACTAATTAAAATTATCCCAGAAGAACATTTATAAAAATTACTGCTCCAACAATTGATTCAAATATATAAAATAGAAAGTTGTAAAACACTCTGCTCATTGAAGCAGTCATAAAAGTAAAATTTCCTACTACTCCTTCAAGCTTTGAACATGTGAAATAGGATTTATTTCAAGAAAATACGATTTACTAGACAAATAAGAGAGGTGCTTAAAATATACACGTCCTTTACTTAGGCAACTATAAATACGTATACTGAGTGACCGGTTTCAAAACCGAAGTGTCGTGTACTTCCAACAAATATTTGTCATTTGCCAGAATAGAATATTGTTGCCAGCTCGGCTGCCGATTTTGATAGTAGGTAACATGTGGCGAAATACTTAAAATTCAAACTATTGCAAGACCTTTTATGTACTTAATTCAAAATCTCTTCAATTACACAATTACTGAAACTGGATACCTACATACATAAAAATGACTAAAGTTTCATTTTCTGTTTTGCTTAAATATGGTAACTTTGTATTTGAAGGTGTTTTGTCACGTTTTTTAACCAAAATGCATTTGGTAACCATAACCTCAAATGTAAACCTCATTTAAACACAAAAAATAATTTAATACTGCTAAATTGGGGAAACTCTATAGAAACTTTTTAATCATTCAAATGGTAGATGGACTGGATTTTTTAAACGCCGTAGACTGTAAACGACAAAGGTGTTACTAATTTTGCTTTTAAGTATTCAGTTCAACGCTACTAATATATAATAGTGCTTGCCACTCTGATTCAACAATGCTAATACATACTAACGTATGTATAGTATGGTCAAAAATTATTTTCATCTAGTATGGCTATGGAATATTTCCTAATTTATGAATGCAACTATAAGTCACCTAAAAATCAAGTGTCAAGTTTGACGTTTAAGTATAAAAGTAGTTGCCTTCACAAATTAGAAACTATTCCATAGCCATACTAGATCAAAATATTTTTTGATCATACTTTACTATCAACGACTGATTAATCTTTTGTTTTATAACCAATACTATTAAATTGATGGTACAGTAACAGCTTATACAGCGTCATTACCTGGCGTAGGCACAAAGATAGAAGACATTACAACGTAAATAAGCTTTACTTCCTACAAACAATTTAAACGCAGAACAAGCTAATAAAACATTACATTTCTACGCACTTTTTCGTGTATACAGTTGTTGGGGGTGAATTTATAAGTTCCTGAAATAATTGCCGGAACGGTTAATCCACAAACCAGGATTACTTATGAGTGCCATTGCTTCTAAGAACACAACATATTTTTTTTTTTTAATTAAAAATGCAAATATTTTTTTAATACTTCTTAAGTTTTTCATGTAGCAGGTTACGTGGGGTGGAAGTTATTTTAATCAGCAGATTGGTACACCCCTACACAAGGGCAGATGTAAAATATTAAATACAAAGGACAAGCTGCAACAATCAAAACAAATTGACAAGTAGTGCTTCACTTATAATTTGCATAAAGAGCTTGTTGCTTGCAATATTCCGCTGAAAAAGTTTATGGTACTAATTTAGAAGCAATTTACAAAAACAGCGACGCACTTGGTGAAAGTATTCTACGAAAAGCGACGTCATTTCAATTTTTATAGATACAATTTTTGAAGTAAGGCGAGACATTTTGACTCATAATTGCGTAATTATATATCACATATTTCAATTATAGCAATAGATGAATTATCCTAACCATATGCAATTTGCTTTTTACGTAAAACAGTTTATGTAGAAAAAAGTCTTATTAACGTTGCATGGTAATGTATGGTAAGTCTCATTCACACCGCTTGCTTAGCCCAAGGTGAATCGAGTCGCGTAGCAGATTCGATCTCAGTTTTCATTACTAAACGAATTGATTCATAATAATGGAAATAGTATTTGTTAAAAAATCTCGTAGGGTACAAGTTTATAAAGAACAGTTATCACATACGCGGCCTCCCAGAACCAACAATCACTAGGTGAGCTATGTGACCAACAACTGCTCTTTTTACTTCCCTCTTCTGAAAGACGAAAGAAGTATTGTAATCGCGAAAAAATCACTTTCCGAGATTTCTCCAGATCTTCACGATTCAGGGTCCTTAGATGACGAAAAAGAGGTTGTCTCAATTCCATCTGTCTGTCTGTCTGTCCGTCTGTCTGCCTGTCTGTAGACGTCTGTCTGTCTGTCTGTCTGTCTGTCTGTCTGTCTGTCGGCCTGTCTATTATCCATTCAAAAAACTCGTGAACTGTCAATGTCTAATTTTTTAAATATTTGTTGAGTGTACATGGAAATTACAGTTTTTTGGGAATTTAGGTACTTCGAATCTGGTGATTTCTAGTAATATTACAGTTAGGTTATGTTACATGTGTCAAAAGTTAAGCGAAGTTTTTCCTTGTAATAATTAACTATAGATTTTTTTTCCTTTCCAATAATAAAACCCCCTTTCGTTTCTGTTCCATTGCGATTGAGGTGTATGCACAAAAATGAAAGAATTTTGGAGATTATTTCTTTACAAGAAAGTGTGACATAAGTCAAGTTTTTAAATTGCAAAAATTTCAGTGCTGCCAAAATCAGCAAGCAGAAGTTCCAAACCAGAATTTAAACGAGGTACCAACTTGACAGCATTTTCACGAGTTGTGTGAATGGATAGTATTGG
The DNA here is from genome assembly GCA_940337035.1 of Agriotes lineatus. NCBI lineage: Eukaryota > Metazoa > Arthropoda > Insecta > Coleoptera > Elateridae > Agriotes > Agriotes lineatus. The sequence continues at coordinate 29,987,946 of OW679197.1, read as the reverse complement.
CGGTATAACTCAAAACATATTTGTCGGAGGAAGACGATATTTTGCATACACATTATATATATGCCTAGAATAAAACCGGTACAATTTCATACAAATATATACAGGGCGATCACCTTAAAAAAATAAAATTTTGTTTATGCGTTAAGTGGGAAATAGATTAAAGTAGTAATTTGCACATAGACCAGACCTTACACTTGACGAAAATAGAACCCAACAAATAAAATATAAGGTCGCAAGAAATTCAAAAAGTTTCCACAAGAATACCCTTCGTTTAAATACAACGGCGTGTCGCACACATCAACGTGCTTATTTTTGATTCAACTTAGTAATAGATACAAGTAATAATTTGTACATAGCGCAGGCTTTATTCTTACCAAAAATGGGAGCGAATAGATACAGAATAATTTTTTTGCAATACAAAAACGAGGTACAAGTTAGCGGTTACTAAATATAGCTGCGGCGGAGAAATTACAGAAGCCGGTCCTCCGTGGCCCAGGTAGAAATTGCACGTTCCGTTAGGATATCGCACTAAACGTTCGGGCTGCACACGCTGTCCGCCTGCCGTTCGAATTCTACCACCGGTAACGTTTTTTTTAAATTTGAAAATTTAGTTAATTTATTAGAAACGTGAAGATATTTTTACTCCTAACTTAATTTGATTTTTAAAATTATTTATTGTCACAATGGCGAGGGAAGTTCTGGGTAAAGCCTTTTACAGATTTTTTCAGTGTGTTTTTAACAAATAAATCAGTAATTCTAGAATGTTCTAATGAATATCAGTTGATTTCAAATCAATTTTAAAATTAAAAGTTGAATCTACAGAATTGGTAAACAAATGTTTGAAACATGTACTAAAATTTGTTTTAAACTAAAGGAATACAAACTTAGAAATTAAAATACTAACTAGAATACGTTTCTTAGTCATGCTGATGATACATTTTTAATTATACCTAAAAGAACTGATTTCTGGAAAATAATAGTCAAGCTTCGTTTCAGGTTGCTGATGTTATTTTCGTTATAGCAAGATCTTGCTGAAGGACCAAACTGACAAATATTCTAACTAATCACATTTAAAATGAGTGGGGTTTTTGGTAGAAATAGAAAAATATTACTACAACAGATGGCGATTCAGAAACCACAATTTACCTTGATATTTGTCACAGACAGGTATGCAAGTTACAACCACCCAATATTGAAAATATTTGTTTTTTTGAATCACAGGAACGGAAAATGTACTATACATTACACAGGTGGTTGCTTTGCATACTTTTGACAAACTATCGAAAATGGTAGTTTAATATTTAGCCCTTCCGAAGTCTGCCCATTGCTAGCAGATGGCATGGCAAATGTCTGTGGTTGAACGCAAGAGCTTTATTGGACAAAGAGTTACGATTTCTTCTGCAAAATATTCAGCTGCTTTTTCAATTTATTCCAGTTCGGTCATTAGTATAGCTCATTTGAATAAGTATGTTATTATTAAATACAGGGTGATGCAACATAGCTAATTCTATGCTAATTTCAAATATTGTATTCAAATATTGGCTTTCCTAATAATTTTAGAGCAAAACTACCTTTAGATTTTTTGGAAGGCCTTTACATGTTGAAAAAACTATTATTAAAAATGCTGATAAGATTTTAAAATTTAAAATAAAACATCAGAGGGACCGGAGTTATTTATTGTGAAACAGTAAGTTTGTGAAATAGGTATTAAAGCATTTATGAAAATAAACTACACAACTCCGGAAAGGATTATAAAGTTAGATGACTGAATAATTTTCTTTTATTTTTGTATCTAATGTACGAATTCTTTTTTTAATCGGCCGTTTTTAACTAGTTTTATCAGTCTCTTTTCAAATTTTAACAGTCGCTGATCCTACACTTTTTTAATAGTAATTTACGATACAAGTGCGTAAAGCTACTCTTTAGGCACGAGTGGGGTAGAGTTAAAACGCGAGTGGGCGAGCTTTTTAAGCCCCGCGAGTGACTAAAGATGCTTTACGCATGTGTATCGTACAATATTTTATCTACGATAGAATCTAAAAATACGGTAAATATAAAAAATATTTTACATGTAAATTAGAATTACCAGCAACCGGTCCTAATTTTGAGTGTTTTAAAAATTTTAAAACACGTTGCTACTAACTACGTGCCTAATGAATTTTTTTAAGAACGTTGCTATTAACAACGTAAACTAATGAAAACATGTTATTAAACAGTGGTTTTACAAATTTAAAACTGCCAACTAAAAGGCAATTTTACACACTGTCGTAGATAAAAGTATTTTAGAACGGAGTCACCAAAATGATCATCAAATACATCAAAAACTTAAATAGAAGTTTTCTCCACAATAATTAGGAAAGTTAATATTTAAATCTCTCGTAATTAGCATGTGATTTCGAATGCTGTGTCCGCCAGTGCAGCACCCTGTATCATTATTTAAAATGAAAGAGAGTTTGTTCATTCACAGTGTCATAGAATTATTTCTGTACTAGTGCGGAAAATGATCATTTCCTGCACACCAACTTTGCGCGGAAAATATTATTTCGCGGTTGCTGGTAGGGAGATTTTTTTGGTTTAATATAATTTAATTTATATTAATTGATGAGAGTTTTTTGCATATAATACTGTACATTTCTCCAAAGTTAACGCATATTTTTAATACATATAGAAGATGCTCGTTCGTCGAGTATATGCATTGAGATCTGGCTTGTTTTAAGAGTTTTTCGGATTCTTGGAATAATTTTTCAGATGTTTGGAACTGTCTGAAACCACTATCAACTTAATTTTTTTCTTATAGACACTGTATTAGGTTTCTAAGGTTTATGTTAGTTTAGATTTATGGTCAATAATTTTAAATTAATTAGTAAAATTTGTATTAAATCACTAGATACACTTCACTAAACATAAAGTGCGAATTAACAAGATTAATTTCACCTGTCAAATAATTATATAGCACAAAAATATAAAATTAACTAATTAGGTTTAAAAAATAATACTTATTAGACAGAGTTGAATAGTATCCGAATGGTTCGGCATTCGAACACTGTATTCGGATATACTTTGTGTATTCGAAACTAATAGGTACCCGTTATTGGTATGCCAACAATAGCATACAATGTATTTATATTCGAATACAAAGTGGTGGTATTCGAATGCTTATAATATATGCGAATAATCTATGGAAATACAATGCCTTCGTCGAAAATTCGTTTTTAGAGAACGGATTTAAACGGTATCGGCCAAATGACGTAGATGTTTATGTTTCCATCAACCCCTCCGGCCGTTAAACAGATTTACAAATTAGAGACAAGAACAGATGGTATTAATATAAAATAATATGTAAAGTTTCTTTAAAAATTGAGTAAAATTAGCATTCACATGAAATAAGTGTATGGCCGAACTAAGCAAAGCAGTAGCCGGAAGAAATATTGGAGTACGAGGTAATCATGTAGGTACTTTTACTTTTTTTTAAGTTACTCGTATCTAGCATTCGTTGCCAACACAGATACTTGTATTTGTATCCACTACTCGAATACAATTTACGCATCTGTACCCAAGTAAGCTGCAGCTAAATTATCATTCATTATTTTATCTACTCCAGTAAGTAACTAATTGCGCCACTCATTTGACTCTATTTCCGTTAGGTAATAAAGCTCATTACACCACTCAGTTATGTAATTGCTTCATTACCTAACTGAGTGGTGTAATGGCTTCATTAATAAATAGTGTCAAATGAATGACATACTGACATTTTCTTATTAAAATATTTTTGAAAATGACAGATCTGACATTTCTCTTAATGCACTTTTCTCAATTTTAGGCAGTTTGTACAATACATGCTCTTATCCCTCTTGTATAGTAAAAACTATTGTTTGCTTTTTTATGTTTAAAATAGTTCACCTAATTATTCTTCTTTTAGTAAGGAATTTGTATTTGCTTTTTCTTAATTTATATTATTTGTATGTTTTTTTCAGTAACGCCTAAAATATCTGATATATGCGTATAAACTGGTCCATCTAGCCAGCCGACGCTTATCACCCCAATGAACAATATATTAGTTAGGAAATATTTTTTAGCTGTGTCTTATTTCTCGAAATAGCACAGTTCTGTTGAAATCAGTAATTATTTCTACCATATAAAGGAAAAATCGTCCAAGTAATTAAAAAAAATATTTTTGACTGATTTGACTAACAGACTGCAGTGAAATTCTGCCGATAAATGTGTGGTCGGATAATGACATTATGTAATCAATCAACTGAATAATTTAATACCAATCATTGTTCTACTTTATTTTAAAACGATCAAATCAGCTCATTGTAGGGATTAAATATGGCTTTGTTAGTTAATCTGCAATAATTTGTTCTATAAGATTAATTAGAGGACGGTGTTCAATAATGTCATTAAAAAAAATTGAAAAATCTATTTAGTGGCCATGGATATTAAAATTTTTCTTTATTTTACACAACATTTTAATAATTTTTATGTTGGAATTAACGCTCAGCACACTTTATTGACTTAAAGTGACAGAAAATTTAAATTTAAGGAACAGCTTACTTAACGAAACAAAATATCTTAAATGTATGCACATAAATATATACAAAAGTAAACATATCGCATATCATTGAAATCAGAAACGCAAGAGCTATCCAATTCTCACAATGGTCCCATAAGAAAAAACGAAATTGGTAATGGTTGGTAATGGAGTACGATAGCTCGAAACGTCGCGTCGGAATGAAAGTGTTTAAGCATCTTATAAAAGTAAGCACAAAAAGTTGACTTAAAAAAGTCTTGAGCGCACACAAACTACTTCCAAATAAAGACAGTACAAACCAAACGACAAGCGAAAATTTTCATTATCGTTTAGGTAGGTATCTGAAGAGCTAAGTGGGCTATGCTAGATTTATTTTTATAATATTGACGAGTACTCAATTATGCGAGTTTGCTACAACTTAGTAGACATAAAATCGCTTGAGATAAGGGACAGCCGCATATATATATATATATATATATATATTCGCAAAGCTGTCGCCCTGTATATGCGTTCATTTTGCCTCACTGTAGTGCATATAAATCCGCCCTTTAGTGATAATTCTTGGAGGACGCTTTCGCTAAAATAGTTAGCCAGAAATGGAAACGCCATTAATCGTACCTGTGTGATCAGTAATAGACCGTGGGGCGGAGGGTGGCGTGTGTGCGGGGGTGTGCGGATGGTGCTCGTGCGAATGGGGCAAGGCGCCGTAGAGCGCCGTAAAGTCCTCTGCAGACGACCCACTAGTATTGCACTTCCTCGGCGCCCCCTTATCCCCATTAGCACCGCTCATAAGGTGCCCGTGGTGGTCGTCCAGCAACCCGGACACCCCCAGCAGGTTGCCCACCCCGACGAGGTTCGGCCGCAGGTCGTCCATCATGGACTTCTGCGGGCAGGCGTTGAAATTCAGCTGGCGGCTGAAGATGGCCGGGAAGATGTTAAACTGCTGGTGCGAGACCTCGTCGGACGCGTGGGCTGGCGAAGCGCCCAACGCCCCCACGCTGGACGTGACACCCTTGAAATCCAACTTGAGGCCGTTCTAGACCGCGGCGGAGGGTTGCATCGGCACGCGGGAACCGGCACGAAATTCGAAATTCGGACGTCGGCCCAAAAGTGCCCAAAATCGCCCTCTTGCACTTGAAACGGAGCCCCGCGATCTGGGTCAAACTAACCGGATTTGGCTTCGTAAAAAGTTCATATTAAATTAAGAAAAGTTCGCGTCCATGGTCACAAAGCACAATCCAAGGAGCAGCGGCACCTGTTCCTTATTAAAACCCAATCACAAACAATTGGCTGGCGCTTGATACAGTTAATATCTGTGACTGATTCAATTAAATTTTGGAGCACAGTTAACTCTGATCCCAATATGACTAGCTTATGCCTAAGCCAAACGGCAAGTGACTATAACAACATTAAATCGTGATAGTGTTGTTCTGTTATCTGCCGGTTTGAACCAGAGCTTTTACCGACGGCGTCGCGGTGGGCACCTTTGTCTCCAGCCCTGGGTTTGGGAGACGCGCCCTTGGACGTGGGTTCTGACTTGATCCAGGCGGCTTAGCGCGAGGGGTAGTTTCTGGGGCCCAATGGTACGTTTCGCGTGCTGGATTTCGGGCTGGGATTGGACGAGCAGGGAAAACAACCCCCTAGCAACGCCAATGGAGGCGAATCGCTGTCAAAATGGTGGATTCGCCCTCGAGCTGCGAGTTCGATTTTTATGTTTTGACACAGAGCCTTGTTCGTTTTTCAGGCTGAAGTGTGTGTTCTTTCATCCTAGGTTGTTTACTGAAACGGAGCTTAACTTAGATAATTTCTGTTTTAAGAAAACCCCTTGCTGAGTCAGAAATTTTCAAAGCAAAAGTCACATTTTAGTAAAAAGAAAACCCGTTGCAGTAACATATTCATATTTAAACGATTCAATAACGGAAACCCTTTTAATTGTTGCTGGCAATTGGCTGCGATTGGAATTAGGTCTGTGTCACACGAAATCCAGTAATTTAATACATTCGCCTCGATACACTTATGCATCCCCTATGGCGGCAGAATAAGTCTCTTTCCAGTGAAGTTGATAGCATAAGTACCTAACGCGATTAAGATCGCATTTCTTTCGCCTGCTTATCTAATTTCCGAAGGTCTAGGAAGGATTTTAAATTCTTTATGATGGAAATGATTTGTCACGGTTTTCGGATTTAATTGCCAATTTCTGTAGCGCAAAATTGCGCTCTTAAAAATGCGTACGACTTAATCATAACAGATGATTGCATAGACGACTGGGTTTTACCCCTTCGTTTTAGTAATCGCGTTAAGGGGCAAGGTCGCCTTTACGTTAAAATTTGAATTTATGATTGGTACTGTCTACATGTTTCTACATTTGGGCGTTTGCATTTAGTGTTCGTTAGGTTGAATTAAAGTGGTATCCAGAAGTTTTTGGTAATGGTTCGTGCTTACATGCGGTTATTTAGCGATGTCTACTTCTTATTTTGAAATACAACACAATGATTTTTTATATATTTCAACATTTTCCATCAAAATTTAAACTATAAGTTAGCCTTATATTTTACATTTTTTAATGGCTTAATTCGTTCTGGGATTTTCCAATAAAATCTTACATGTCTTTTTTTTTAATAATTCGAATGCTAGAAATGCATACCTATAGCTTACAGTAGATAGTAATAGATAAAGACTTATTTATTGTGTAGGTTCTTCTAAAGGTACTTCTGACAGCAGTGATTAGTGTATGTTTGGTCATAATATCTAAACGTTTTAATTTCGTTGAATTTTACTATATGTTATGACATTATCAAATGTTAACGCTTCGACCATGTGACTGTACTTTAATAAGAGACTCGTGGAAAAAAATTAATTTAGAGAAAGAAATTCTGAGTTTTCCTAAAAATATTGATGAAGGAGGAGAGCAAATATAATTCAATATTTACAATCTTTCCCATCTTTCCTAAACTTCAAGTAAGTATTAGCTGATAGTTGTAGGAATAAGGACAATTTGTTCACCAAAAATCTTTCTTTCTGTAGTAAATTTGGTAATGTTAATTTTATCAACGTGTCTTATATCAAAACTGTAAATTTAGCAATACATTTTATCCGAAACGTAATGTAAGTCTTATAAGACATTTCTGATTAGTTTGAAAAATAGTATATTATACATCAAGGTAGCGAAGCGCAGTATTATAACCTGAGCGCATATTAGATACTGAGCGCGCAGCGCGAAGTATCTAAAGCGCGAAGGTTATAATACGATTCGCTACCGTGGTGTATATACTATTTTTTGCACTACAAAACGGCTTAATACCTAAATTCCCAAGAAATTTCGAAAATATTTTAACTGTCAGCCTGACAATACAGCTCTTTAAAACGTCAAAATTAAAATAGTCATATTTGGTAATTTAGCAATTTATTAGTTTCCACGGTGAAAATTGTTTATTTTACTTTCTCTCCCTTGGTGGAGCAAATCAACTTCACGACCTAACGATAGGCCAATAACGGTGCGTTCTGAGACTAGTAGTGCAAAAAAATATTTATCTACGACAGTGAGTAAAATTGCCTTTTAGTTGGCAGTTTTAAGATTGTAAAACGACTGTTTAATAACATGTTTTCATTAGTTTACGTCGTCAGTAGTAACGTGTTTAAAATATTTCATTAGGCACGTTGTCAGTAGCAACGTGTTTTAAAATGTTTAAAACGCGCAAAATTACGACCGGTTGCTGGTAATCCTAATTTACATTTGTTTTATATTTACTGTGTTTTCTAGATTCTATCGTAGATAAAATATTGTACGATACACATGCGTAACGCATCTTTAGTCACTCGCAGGGCTTAAAACGCCCCACTCTTGTCTAAAGAGTAGCTTTACGCAGTTGTATCGTAAATTACTAGGTATTAAAATACTATAGAGTATTCAACATTGGGTATAACTTGTAGTTAGGCTGGTTAAGCTGTTTGGTTGGTAAATTGTACAAATGTCAGTAACCTGAAAACCAAGTATTTATTATCAAAAGGGCTGAATTACTTAAACAAAACAAACACTGAATACAAGGAAATGAAAAATTCACGGCGAAATGTGAAACAAAATAACCCGATGACAGCTCAGAAAGATGACGGAAGTAACATGCAAAACATAACAGCAATAAAATTCCCAAATTTCATTTAAATAATCCCACCAAAGCAATATAACGAACCAGGACTTAAGTTAGTATGAAGATGGAACTCCTAGGAATACTCATGGTGAATTGTAATAATGTCGAACATTTCATTTTAATAACGTACTTTAAAAAGTATGTTGAGCTGTATGAATACGTGTATAGTTTTTGTTCATACTGCATAAGTTCCCACGACGCGACAGTTGTATTACGAATCCTCAACGGTAAACGTTTTAGAACGGTATCCAAGTAATGAAAGATGTCAATAAATTTTACATAAATGACGAAATCATAAATAATCGGATTAGAAAAAACAATGGCAACACGTTTTAGACTGCTTAGTATTTTTATTATTTCTGTTGGTTGACTTGTCAAAGAATAAACACAATCTTTGACGATTCAACACTATAATACAGGGTTAGGCAGTAGGTACGGGTGGTTTTCAATAGACAATAAACAAAAAAAAACAAAACACATGGATTAACAAACGACATTGGTACGTCATTATCTTCCTTAAAGTATGCAATTTTAAGTGTTACCTACGGCGCATTTTGTGGAGTACCTATAGTACAGTAAAATTGTCGTTTTACCTTAAAAAAATTGGCCGCGGCGATTCCTCTTGCCCAGTGGTTTAGGGTCATTAGACAAGTGTACAACCAAAAAGGCGTCACCCCATCCCTTGCCAAACAGCCGCCATCTTGATAACAATTGAATTTGTTTTTTCTAGCGATCTATTGGTCGCACAGAAAAAGTTATTGAACAAACAATATTGGAAATAAAATTCTACACGTTTTTTATTCGTGGTGTGATACCGAGAACATGGTATTTAAAACGGTAGAGGGCGACAAAGTTACCAAAAACTGTTTCCGCCATTCTATCTCTGTGGGGGTGGTTTTTTTCCGAAAATTGCGAATGTGAAAGTTGTAGTGCTTGAAAAAATATACACGAATCTCTTTTAATAATGTGATTGATTTAAATAGTCTCCGAGTGACAGCCCTTCAAAGTCCGCGCAGTGCGGAGAAGTGGAAAGATGTAAATTATTTATATCCCTCACTTATTATAACTAACGAGATGCCATGTCTGCCATTTGGTTAACATAAAGAAAACCATTATCGCTCGTACTATTGTCCATTTTTAATCAGAATACAATCACGAAACAGCACTCGCAATCGTATTCATAAATTTTCTCCAAGAATTTTTCACATTGCGTTTATAACAAGGTGTGAGCTTTTTTTTCAATAAATGTTTTAGCAACATTTCTATCATGGTCGATAATGACTCGGTTGTGTCCGAGGCTCCGAATCAAGACGAAGAAACAGCTCCAAAAAAAGAAAACGTATCTGAGTAGACTACAATATATCTTAGGGTTTATGCAAAAAGAAATTACTTTCAATATACGAGCCCAGAATCAAATCATTTGGAACAGTTACGATTTTTCCGGTATCTTTATTTTGCACCCACAAAAGAAAATCTTGGTCAATATTCTTACATCGTAATTGTAGACGTTTTTAGCAGTATTATAACAGCTTTAACAAATTACAAAATGTATCGCCTATTACCGTTTTCAGCAGACAACAAGCCGCGGCTGCGCCTTGGCTTGTACTTGTCTACCTTAAATGTTAATAGGCCCTTACATTCCTTGTTACTTAAATAGCTATTAATTCACGTGGTGTATACATATATGTTATTATTCCATTTTGACAAAATTATGAATAAAAAATTAAAAAAGTATTCAAACTAAGATATAAATTTGCCCATTCATTGTCGATTTGATCTAAATTTTAGTAATTATGTATTACACACTACAAAGAGAAAGAATAATTGAATGTAAATATTTGTAGATAATAAAAATATGTTGTTCTTCAATGAAACTTTTTCAATTCTTTAGTGAATTAAACTTTTTTAATTCTCTAGTGAATTAAAACACTTTTATTTCACTTGTGAATCATAGACTGTTTATGAAGATCTTTATAGAGTTAATAATGTCACTTTATCTACTAGCAACATGATATTGTACATTTTCGTCATAGAAACAAAATATGAAAAGCTACTCATAACTTCCAAGGGACTTGTCAAATTATTTCTCCCTCAAACTCATGGTAACAATGCAACTACAAATAACGTTTTAGCAACCATACAATGATGCAATCCTTGATGTGACTTACATATTCTAATTTTAAATGTCATTATGACATTTTGAAATTTCATACTATTTTTACGAATATGCTAGTAGATAAAATATTGTATGCACCACGGGAGATATTCATGTTCTTTACCTTACAGACCTCGGGCCAGAGGCCCTCGGTCTGTATCACATGTCAACCTCAGGGAAAAACATATTCATATCTCCCTTAATGCATAAATATCTATTAAACTGTCAAAATTGAATAAAATAAATTACCGATTCATTTCATTTGGCCCAAACGATCAAAATATAATTCCGTTCACCGTAGCATCTGTTAGTTGAAGTGAAACAAGCTGTTTGTTGTTTAATAACATATAGATAGTCGGGTGTCTGTATTATTTTTGCAGAAATGGCACGTGGTAAAGCAATTGTCAATTTGTTGAATTTTGGTCATTCCTGTGGCAAAATTTACAAAAAAATTGCAATTATCATATTATATAATAAATGTTACACCAGCAAATTTAAGAGCTCTACGAATCTGAGCAAAATGATATCATACACCTTTCCCATCATTTTCATTTCTTTTACCTATACCAATTTTTCGGTATCACGGCAATGACCAAAAATGTGTAGAATTTCTGTAGGTTGTGAAAACCTATTCACATTGAAACTACTTGAGTGACGTGATGATTTTATATCGCAAAAATCTGGTGTGATACACTCACACAACTTCCTTTTACAGTGATCTTATAATTAGTCAAAAATTTCATTTTTTATTTTTAACCATTTGTTAAAAATTTTCAAAAATTACAAATTCTACAAAAACGGTACAAAATCGAGTGTTAGTTGAAGAGACAAATTTTCTCTAGAATTTTAAGGTGAATTCAAAAATGTAATAATATACCGGGTGTTTTATTTAAAATAGGAGTTAATAAAAAAAATAGAAAAAAAAACAAAAGAAACCCACTTTAGAAGTATTCAACTGGAAAATCACCTATCTCACATCAATACACATTAAAAATGTAAGAAAAATGTACAATTTAAAAAAAATCGTTAGAGCCGTTTTTGAAAAAATCGAAAAAAACTGAAAAATCACAAGAGTAAACACCTACTTCCGGTTATGCGATTTTCTTCAAAAGTTTGCTGTCTCATCTACATAGTACACAAAACTTATATATGAAGTTTCAATGCCATACCTCTTTTCGTTTTTGAGATATTCTGTTCACAGACAGACACACAGACAGACAGACAGACAGACAGACCAATGAAAAAAAAATATGTTTTTTGGGATCAGGGGACTCTAAAACGTGAAGATCTGTTGAAAACTCAATTTCGAATTTTTGGGGTTAATCCAATACTTCCTTTATAGTAGTAAAAGGAAGTAAAAAAGAAATGGCTACTTCGCTGCCCCGGAATATATCGTACATTTCCCACGCTGCGTGGACTTTGAAGGGCTGTCACTCGGAGACTATTTAATCAATCCCATTATTAAAAGAGATTCGTGCATATTTTTTCAAGCACTTCAAATTTCACATTCGCAATTTTCGGAAAAAGCCACCCCCACAGAGCTAGAATGGCGGAAACAGATTTTTGGTAACTTTGTTGCTCTCTACCATTTGAAATACCAACTTCTCGGTATCGTGGCACGAATAAAAGAATGTGTAAAATTTTATTTCCAACATTTTTTGTTCAATAACTTTTTCTGTGCGACCAATGGATTGCGAGAAAAAACAAATTCAATTGTTATCAAGATGGCGGCTGTTTGGCAAGGGGTGGGGTGACGCCTTTTTGGTTTTACACTTGTCTAATGACCCTAAACCACTGGGCAAGAGGAATCGCAGTGGCCAATTTTTTTAAGGTGACGGGATATTATTCGACAATTTTGCTGTACTACTATGTGTTTCGGGAATTCTCGAGCCTTATTTTTTTAGCACAACAATCAGACTAGTGATGGGCATAACCGGATCATTTTCATAACCGAATTATTTGCATTCGAATGATATTAATAACCGAATGATTATTTGAATAATCATTCGAATACATTTTGGCTCTCGATTCGTTTCGATTAAGTCGGCCGGTTTGGCGGTTGGCGGTTCACCGTCATCTGCATCGACATCGGTTCACCGTCATCTGCATCGACATCGTAACTTACAGATAGCAGAGGAACCAAAACATAATGGGCCGGTTGCAGAAAGCAATGTTAAGTCTGGTGTTAGCTAACGTCGCGTCAAAGTGATCAAAAGCGCATCAAATTGTGTTTACTAATGTATTAGTTACCATAAGCATTTGAGATTTGATTCGTTTTTGTTCACTTTGACGTCGCGTTAGCTAACACCAGACTTAACATTGCTTTCTGCAACCGGCCCAATATGTACGGTCGGCGCCTTAGAAATCGGGACACGTAATATGTTCTTCTAGTCTTTGGAGTATTCTTGCTCCGGTTACTTCATTAATGTGAGATGGCATTTCATAATTGACAAACAATAAACAATCTGACGTAATAATTAAAACCATAATAACTGTAAAAACCCAGTTTATACACTTAAAAATACATGCAAAATATATCATAATAGTGTGTAGTGCCAGATTTCTAAGGCGCCGACCGTACATTATGTGTTATGTATTGGAAATTAAGAGGTATTTATTAAGAAGTGTAGAAAGAAAGAAATATGCGGGACTGCTTGCTAATCGCTATAAAAACAGTGGTAAAACGTTTATCTTTATCGATCGGGCGGGTTAAAGGCACCGCATCTTGTTTTGAACCTCTGGAGACGTAAGCAAATAAAAAATTGTTTTATAGCTTGATGCGTTTGCAGTTTTTAGGCGTTCAGGTTTCAGGTTCCCAGAATTTGATAATTTGATATTTTTTATGATAGGAGGTAGGTACGCGATAACCAAATGGTGTTTTCAGTACAACCTGCTTTGTTTATGAGTTATGACGTATTTATATTTACAGAATTTTGAGCACTGCGTAGGACGCTGAGATATGGCACGTAGTACCTTTGAATAGAGGTTTTATATTCAAAGCGTAGTACGTATCAGCATGAGGTTATTTTTCATTCGAATACTTGGACCGAAAACCGAGTTACATAGGTTATTTGAATAACCGGATAACCGGTTATTTTTCATTCGAATAAGCCCATCACTAAATCAGACTGTTACAGTTAGGTATTGTGTAAACTTTAAAGATAAACAGCAACAGACAACTAATGGTGTATTTGAGGGAGACAGACTAAAATTACCAAGTGCCATGTTTTTTCTGTAATTGAGATAAAAAAAATGTACTACCGTGAAGTGGGGCACTCTGACCTGCTTTTTAAATTTTTGTTAGAAAAACCCTTGTAAATATTTATTTTTAACTTCTAATTATGTAAAACTTTTGGGTTGCTTCTGATTTCAAAATGTGATGTTCTAATAATTTTTCTTTGCCCATGCGTTTTTGTGAATCAGCAATTGTATTTTTTATATTTGAATAAATTTATAATAACAATAGTCTACACAAAAAAACGTAAAAATGCGACTGAAGTTATAGTAGTTGTACTAGAGTATATAAACCAACTTTATTACGAATATGGAAAGCATGAGTTATAGAATATATTTTGAACGTTATTCGACTTGCTGGAAGATTTTCTAATTAATGAAATTGGAATTGGTATAGAAAATCAATTATTTCAACAAGTTGGTGCCACGCTGCGTACTGCAAGACAAATGATGCACATTTTAGGAGAAATGTTTCCAGAATTCCTAATTTCAAGGTCTGGTGATATCACTTTTCCAGCACATGGATTTAACTGCAGCAGATTCATTCTTACCTTAAGTTTAAGGTATTCCAAAGTAGACATCCTTAATCACTTGAAGATCTAAAAAACCGCATCACGGAAGGAATAAGAGCCATCGAGCAGCAGTTACCAGAACGAGTAATGCAAAATTTCGTTAGATTAGAAGAATGTGTTGCAGAGGAGGCCACTTACAGCAAGTTATGTTTAAAACTTAGATGTTTATATTAAATTGCATATTCTAAGCTCTATCGTTTCTGTATAGTTTTTATTTGAAAACATTAATAATTTCTTACTACTGCCTATTCAAAACTACCAGTACCTTTTGCATAATCCTGTATATTACAGTAGAATAAGTATTTAAGTGATTCCAATTCTGCAAAAAATACTAGAATCATCGTGAGCGGTAAGGTTTGCCAGCCTCAGACAATATTGGAGACTTCGCTTCGCTCAGCCTTCGGCCGGTAAATCGTCTTTATTTCATACTGTCTTGAAAATACGACTTTACGTCATTAATTTGAGTCCAGAAAGTGGAACATTACATCACAAGGCTGGAAAGTGTTGCTAGGCAACTGCTGAATAATATGTTGGTGATACTGTAAGTCTATGTCAAATTCGAGGTTATCAGGTTAGGTTTTCTGTCAGTTTTGACACAGACTGAAGCAAAAACCTAACCTGCTAACCTCGAATTTGGCAGACTTACAGTGCCACCAACATATTCATACGATTCAATTTCCACAGCCGCCTTTTATGGACTTTTTCAATGAACATGTTGCATAAAACAGTATGAAATATAACATTGTACGATACTTTTCCAGCCTTATAATGTAAATAACTATTACCGTTCTTTATACTTAATATTATATTTAATAGAAGAACACCTTTTGTTTAAAATGAATTAGGGGTCCAAAAATGCCACTAAAAAAGAACAGAGGTTAGTAACTTCGTATTAAGTTTATACATGTCTGCAGATTTGTTTGTTCTTGCAGATAATGCAATTGTCAAGTCCTTTGGGATTTCTCGAAACTTTTCTCTTCTTGGAAACTTGCTGTAAGGCTTCAATGTTTCTCAGGCAGTGTGAGCAGTGGCTCCGTCCTGTTGAAACCACATTTCAGCGATGCCACTGACCAGAAACAACAATTTATTGACGAAACTCTTTGGAATTCTGATTTTTAAATAACTTGATATTTTTCTGCTAATTGTTGCAAGCACACCAGATTTAAAGGTTGGAAGTAATGTCTTAGCAACAATTTTTTGTTGCAGTAATCTCTTCGTAAAATTGTCCTGGTTATTCTTTAATATCTTCTCGGACACGTTTGATAATGTCCTTTGAGTCAGCCAGATTAAGTCGTGGTTAAGTCGCATAATGAACCTATTTCTTAATCGACTTCTGGTCATAAATAGAATTGTCGACGATACGCTTTCTGTGTTAGAAAAATTGGGCAGCGCTTTGCAGAATAGTATCAAACCACATTTCTGTGTAACTGGACGAAAAACAGACAAAGTTGCAAACAATTTAAAGTTACGGATATAATATCATTAGCAATGTTGTAACGGTCTTGGCGTGTAGTGAATCTGTAAACCTATTAATGGCCAGGGTTTGAAATGGAAAAATTAATGTCATACCAAAGAAGATAAATGTTTTAATTTACGGGTTGGTTATTTTCTACAGAATTAATACGGAACCAGTTAGCAAGAAACCAAATTGTTTGCTTAAAAGCTTTATTCAAGAAAAATTTAACTACAAGGTAGGGTACTTCTTTTCTTATTTATATACTTCTGTAAACCATTTATTGGCGAACTTATCCTAACTTTTGTAGAATTAAAACATGAAAGCGACTTTTTTTTAGTTTAAATCTATTAGATTGAAAATATATTTAAGTACAGACTAAACTAAAAAAAGTAGTATTGGGAAAAAATAAAATATTATAATTATGTAGAATAGTCATTTACTTTCAACATGCATCAAAAACGTATCAGTCCATATTTTTCAGAGCTTTGTGGTAGGTTTGAAAACACTATTTTCAATAATAAACGGAACTTACCTATGCAAGAAACTGTGTTGATTTATTACAAAATATCTGAAGATGGGCAACTGGAATCCAAATTTTTTTACTCATTGTAGAATACTTTCAAGAAATTAATGTTTTATGTGTATTGTGAATTATTGGGCTGACTTTATTCAACAATAATGTGGATACAGAAATAACAGTCTGTTGATAATATGGCTTAATATAACACATCTTTACTTTACGAGTATAATATCTGTGCAATAGCACTTAATCTTAACAAATAATCTACAATAATTGCAAGAAGTAGCCATAAACAATGAAAAAACGCACCGAAAATAAACTCCAATGATCTTTAGTTGAGTAAGATTACATTTTTTTAAATTATTTCTGCCTATTAATTAATAAAAGTTAGTTGTTTCTACCGCGAAAATTACTTTATTAAATTAACTAGATAGTTTTACAGTTACTTTTATGGAAAATAATTAAGATATTTAAAAAATATAGACCCTTTTTACAAACAATAACTAAGCTACAAGATACTTGCGCAACTGTTTTAAAAAGTTGCTTTTACCATATACCGCTATTTTACTCTTGGAATAAGGTTTTTTTCAGAAATTAATTTTTTGTCTACTTCTAAATCTATGTGTTTTTATTTGTGTTGATTCCTTTAGCTTCAGATAAAATTTTTGTTACTATAAGCAGGTGTAGATAGTACGATATAATTAAACATTCTCTAGCGCTAACGAATTAATTACTGTATTTTAAACACTGTTATTGTGTCTAGAATAGGTTGCAATAAATGAATTTGAAGTTAGATAGGTAGGTCAGATAAATTAGCTGTAGATTTTTATAGTCCCAATCTGAACTAAGAGGGGGGGGGGGAGTCAAACCAGAAAATATGGGTTCCATACTTCACTTTTCCAAGTAAAGATTAAATATTCAGAAATACTAAAGTAAACCGTATGTACACCGAAAAAATTACCAACACAATTCGAAAACATATCATACTCTACGACTAACTGAATTAAAATTAAATAATAAATTCTTTGTGATACTTTATATCTACATAACAAATACCTACAGAAGATATACAGTGTGTGGACTGAAGAGAGTTCTCAACTCAGGCAATATACATATTAAGATTTT
The DNA here is from genome assembly GCA_940337035.1 of Agriotes lineatus. Classification (NCBI taxonomy): domain Eukaryota; kingdom Metazoa; phylum Arthropoda; class Insecta; order Coleoptera; family Elateridae; genus Agriotes; species Agriotes lineatus. The sequence goes on along the minus strand of OW679197.1, from coordinate 29,970,208 downwards.
TTTTTGGCAAGATAATAGGTGCACATTGTCAAATGATTTTTGTTTATACAGAGTGTTCACATATAGAGCATTGTACTAAACACACATTTTGTTAAATGGAATATCCAGTATATTATGCTATTTTCGAAAAGCCACTTCAGTGTTGATCAAATTCATGTGACGTTATAAGGGCTATTTTCAACCGCCTTCCGCTAGTAAAAGTTAAGTGCAAAAAAGTAACCATTTTCAGATGCTTCTGGCCGCCAAACTGTTTGAGGTATTGATATCCGGCTTTTATAGAAGAACAGTTTCTTTAGTGCAGATTCTATGCATGTGTAGCAAAATTGCTATTTGTGTTTAATATTGTTATGATAAAGATGGCTGTGCTATTGTGTTGTATTATTTAAAATTATTATTAATTAATTAATGACTCTATCTCATGTGTTGTGTTGTTACACTCTGCCAATTTATTATTTGAAATATGTAAAATGATTTGATAATATACTGAATTTTACACTGCATTTATTTTAGGAAAATGTACATCTGACCTTAGTTTGCTGCTTCGAAATAGGCCTTTATCGGGCCCCCAGCAACTCCCTCGAAGACTGGGCACCCTTATCATTAGCTAACCTGCCCTGTAAGCCTTCTGATGACTTGCCAATGCGACGCCTGTCGTCTGATCGCTTATCGATCGAGTCGACATCCGGCGAAAAAAATCCGGAGAATGTGAAGGCCACCTTAGGTCTAACTGTGAAAATGAGGAGTTAATTCCTACGGAAAGTATGCGAAGTGTGAGGAATGAGCGTATAATACTCGTCTAAAAATCAAGGATAACGGTGTGTTGTAATGTGAATAATAAACCTTGTTGAAGGTCTGGGCTACAGTGACTTTATATGAGACAGTGGCGATAATGGAATGCATTAGTTTTTATTGGTTGCTCGAGTCACGTGCTATCACCGACCATTAAGAGGTTAAATTTGGTAGTGTTTACAGCTTACAGACGTGGCCTTCCCATTCGCCGGATTTTGACTCGCCGGAATTCTTTTCACCGGATAATTATTTCACCGGAAAGCTATTCGTCAGATTGTAGGGTGCGTGTCATATAGTAAAATTCGGCAAAGTACTGTGTCTCGTTCTACCCTGTTTAGGTTAGTTGCAGTTTTTGATATCTTTTTTCAATACCACGGCCGGTGTTGTCCCCACGATCAGCATAGTGTCCGCGATCTTGATATCCGGCGAAATGGATTCCGGTCAAAAGACTTGCGACGAATCGAATTCCGGCGAATCGAATTCTGGCGAAAAGAATCCGGCGAATGGAAACGGAACCCTTACAGATTCTAGATTAAAGCGCGGTGAAAAACGGAACTAATGTTAGAATCCAGTAATTTCCAAGTTTTGTATTGGTAACACTTTTGACATCTATCGTATTGACATTAAATTGTTAACCTTATTTAAGCTAAATGACACAATATCAGAGGCGTACTCAACATTGTGGTATGGCGCATTTAAAAACAGAATTAACAACACACACACAAATAGCAACAATAACTATAGCAATAACAAAATAACAGCATTAACAGTATCAACAGCAACAGCAATTTTCACACTTTAAAACACAAAAAATCTGTCATATGACGTTAGTCACTGCGCAAACGAAATCCCTCTTGCCATAGCTATTATACTGATTAGTACTTGTCATTTCAAATTTTGTATGTTTGACAATTACTTCTTTCCACTTATTGCCAATTCAGTGAAATCAAATATGACCACAGCATTTTTCATGGCCTACCTTGAGAGTCAATCTATAGTATAATCAAAAATTATTTCCATCTAGTATGGCCATGGAATACTCCCTAATTTATGAATGCAACTATAACTTACTTAAAAAGAAAATGTCACGTTTGATATTTAAGTATAAATGTAGTTGCATTGATATATTAGGAAGTATTCCATGGCCATACTAGATGAAAATAATTTTTGATCGTACTACAGATTCTGTAAGCTGTACATGCTTTTGTACAGTCGTTGTTGTTATAAGCAATTGTCAGTGTCAAAAGAAAGGAAAAAACGTGCGTGCTATAGCACTCTAGAACATTCACATGTGGACTTGCTATATCTTCATATCACCCTAGATAACTATTGAGGTTATGTCATAACCGTCACTCGTGACATGTGTTATCAGTAGAAATTATTAAAGAAAAACGAACAAATTCCACTGCAAGAGTTTGCTATATTGTGACGGTTTAGACAAGTTGTCATGTCTGCTTTTCTTATAGTTGAGACTGAAGATTTCCTGTCCATTACTATCATACATGGTTTCTCCAAAAAATGCAATACCGGGATTAGTTGCTCATTCACTCACTTTTTATAAAAATTGTGCCATTTTTTTTGTATACTGGTCTGGTAGCAACTATCTACCACCTCAGCAACAAGTCCGGTAGGTACGTTTTTATGGCTTAGGCCGGAGGCATTTAGCAGCAACGCCTTTGATTCGTGTTATACGTTTAGCAGTACTGAAGTTCCTATATTGTTGCTGGTACTGTCAGTCTATGTCAAATTCGAGGTTAGCAGGTTAGGTTTTTCGTTAGTCTGACACAAACTGACGCAAAACCTAACCTCGAATTTGACATAGACAGCGTGATCAACAATACACTTCAGTACTGCCAAACGTATAACAAGAATCATAGCATTTTTAAAGCAAATAGTTTGGAATATTGTTTTTATAAAATCAAAATGGTTCTTGATCTTGTTCACACATGGCCTTGCTAGTTCCCGTGTCTCACCCTGGCGGGCTGGGCCATAAATGCTTAGCTGTCGTTCTAATGTCGTAAATAGTTATTATGGTAATCAGTATGCTCTAGTTCAGAGCTAAGCAAACCCTCTGTTTTCGTCCTTAAATATTTGTGGAATACCCAGAAGATCTGATTCGTTTACCGGCTGGCGCATCGGTTGCCGTTTTCATTAGTCCGTTACTTCCAAACACGAAATACAGCGATCTACCAACACAACTCGAAAGTTTCTGGGACACCTTTGACAAGTGACAGAGAGTGAGGTTAAAAGTATGCTCTATACAGGGTGTTTCAAAATTTCACAGGGCAAATATAAGGGAGTTATTCTACATCAAAAAATAAGAGAAAAACTAATAAATGTAGGCCCTGAAAAGATTCACTTCAAAGATATCCTTGATCAAAGACTTAAATATAGCAATTCGTTTTTTAAAACGTTTAGATGTAGTAGGGTGGTGTTTTGTTTTGATTATCTATTTTACTTGCAACTGTATTATTATGAGTGAATCAGAAGAAAGAGATTACTTCGAACAGTTACTTTAAATTTTACTTTAAAAAAAGAAAAAAAAAGGAAAAAATCTTAATCTGAAATAATTTATTTTGGAACGTATGCTAATTATTTGTCTACTTTTTACTATAGAACAACGCCCACATATTGTATGTAAACAAAAAACGTGTTGGGACAAAACACCAGCCTACAAAATCTTATAGGTTTGAAAAACGAGTTGCTATCTTTAATTCTTTTCTCAAGGATATCTTTGGAATGAATGATTTTAGGACATATGTTCGTTAGAGTCTCTCTCTTATATTTTGATGCAGAATAATGCCCTTATATTTGTTCTGTGTAATTTTGAAACACCTTGTATAATGTAAATGTAGTGATAGTTTAGCCACAACCAGAAAAAATGTCCCACCGCCAATAGTAGTACAAATGAACTCGCGTACTAAACGTGAAATTCTTTTAGAAAAAGAATGCTGGTTGTTACTAACAACAATATTAATGGTATGTCCTTTGGCGAGAAGATATATATTAACGAACATTTAACATACGAAAATAAACAGCTTTTACATAAAGCAAAGAAACATGCTAATGTCAAATGCTATCGTTTAGTGTGGTTCAAAAATGGCAAACTATTTGTAAGGAAGGATAATGGACAAACTGCAATCAGGATCGAAAATGACGAGGAAATTTGCTCAAAAATTATGCTCGCACCGACCCATCCATAATCAGTGTTACGGTACGATTTATATTTCTTTTTTTTTGTTATCGTTCAATTTATTTATTTAAATTTTTCCATATACTGTGTTTTGTTTTTGTTTAATTATGGATTCAGACACCCAAACATTCATAAACGGTATAGAATCGGATGACATAGTCACACTTTGTTAATACGAGAAATGAAATGAAAGAAAATATAACGTCCACAACCAGTGGTTTTTGTTTTAGAATTTTTCATATGAACATAAGAAGTATAGCAAAGAACTTTGACGAATTTGAGTTACTTATTACTAAGCGCAATCTAAACTTTGATTTCATAATACTTTTTGAAACTTGGTTTATTGAAGATGTATCGTGCTTTAATATCGATGGTTACACAACCTACTACAACAATAGTAAATTTAATAAAAACGACTGTGTTATAGTATTTGCAAAATCAAATTTACCTGTTAATATCACCATGTTTCATTTTGATAAGCAATATAACATAATAAGATTAAAAACTACTATCGCAAACAAACAGTGTGTTAAGTCATTTTGCTGTCGCAGATGCTTAATTGCATTTCACGCCTTTATTTAGGTCATTTTGGTATTTTAAATAGCCACCTAGGCTTTAGGGCAGCGTGCCCGTATGCTAAGCCCTTTTAGTTCTTTATTTGGCTCCATCGCCTAATTCCAGAATCACGATGTCGCACATATTAAGCTCCAAAAGCAGTATTTTTCGTCGGTTGGAGCTCCCCTCTGATGGCGTTTTTCCGAATTCCGAATCTTCTAGAAAGCACGCCGCTGAGGCGTGATACCATTGGTGCCGGCATTAATTTGTTTCGTTTTATCGCCCCGCAATTGGCTGCCGAGGTTTAGTCACGTGGGGACGCGATCAAGGTGACCTTTGCCAACGCTTCCCTCTGGGCATTCAGCCGAGAGCCGTCGAACGAACAAGTGGTCAGATAGTGTGTGAGTTCGTGCGACGCTCCCGCCCTTGGCGGGGGCGTCAGCCTTTTCCCGTCGAAGTGCTGCTTCAGCACGTATGTGACATACGGTTCCGCCCTAAGTGGCAGTTGTCCGCAGCCCGTTGCAAAGAACGCTCGTGTGGTGGTTGTGAGTCGGAGTTTTTCGAATTGTCTTCGGCGTAGCGTGGGTGTTTGGAGCCCAGTTCCTGCTTCCGTAAGTAAGGGGTCGTGCCCCCTTCATCTCGACCTACGAGGATCTGTTCCGCAGAACGAAAGTGGCCCATTTTTCGTCGTCCCGTTGTACGCGTCCTGGACGCGTCTCACGTCGCCATTAAGGCGGTTGTGCACTCATCCCTACAGCCGTTGTAACATCGAAGGTATCTGCCACCTACGACTGCAGCCTGTCGCAACTCAACTGTACCAGGCTCCCTCGCCGCCTACGCATTAAGGTATGTGTCTTTAACCTGATTACCGCTGTGATCGCGAGTGCTAATTTAATCTTCGCTGTCCGCTGCATAAGGCGTCGCGCCATCATATTGGTGCATTCCTTCAGAATTGCAGACTGTCCATGTCGCGAGTGCTAATTTGATCTTTGCTGTCCGCTGCATAAGGCGTCGCGCCAGCATATTTGTACTCATTACTGCTCCTTACTGCTCATTACTGTTCATTACTGTTCAACATCTGTCGCTAAGTTTAGAGCGCGCGCGCCAGCTGGTGCACCTAGTTTTAATCTAGTTTAGATATAGGGCGACGCACTCTGCTGCCCCATTGTAACCCGTTAGTCAATACATGATTTGTTAGCTAAGGGAACTATTGTTTTGTTTCGACTTGTGCATGTTCTGTTACAAATAAACGCCCCCTTCATTGTACTGATTATTGTGCGACGGAACGAGGGAGCTTTGAGCGTACAGGTGGGTGAAACAGCTGCGTAGTCGCGGTCGGATTGACACCTAATTACAATCCTTGCATAAGGCAATCCCGAAATTGTTATTTGACCTTGCAATTCTTGAGTAATCCTATCGGCGGAGTATTTTGCGTGCTTCGCTCCCGTCTAACCGTCCAGGCCCGGTTAGCCGAGTTAAGACAGGCTTGGTGGCGCCCTCATGATTTCGACATACCCTATACATATATTATGCCACAACACGCTTGCCCAGAACGTATCGTGTGACTCACGCCCGACTCCCTGAGCGTTCCAGCCGTGGCCTATTAGCCTATTTCGAACTGATTTCAGGGCAAGTGTGCCAGTTTTTCAGGACTGATTCCGTGGTGCGATGCTCACCTTGGGTGGGTGTCGTAAAGTTCTTTTAATACCGTAACAAGTGTGGTATAACATCAGTTTATAGATTTTCTTCATAGCCAGTTACTGATTTTTTTAGAAGAAATGGAACAGTACATTTCTGATAATGGTAAACTTGCTTGACAATTTTTCGTTGGTGACATTAATATTGACCTACCAAATTCTAGCGATCCAAATGGTTCATAATTATTTAGATATTTTAAGTAGAAACGGTTTCAGTTCATGGATAAATGCACCTACTCGAAATAATAAAACATACCATATTTTTGCTAAAATAAATAATTAAGCCCTTGATTATTACTCGTAGTTCTACATTCCAAAATTACAGATCATTGTTCAATTTTACTGCAAATTAGCTGCCCAAACTTCAATAATAATTTAAAATGTGGTGGCATTATAATTGCGAATAAACAACAAAAAACTATAAAAGTTGTGGATTACCGAAAATGAAAGAAAAAATCTGCGTTCAGTTCTTGGGATCAAATATTGTCAGAAAGAATTGACGATTCACTAGAAAAACCTGTCGAACTAATACAAAAAGAACTGTTATCTTGTAGTAGAATGAAAGTGCTAAATAATAAATATAGAAAGAAAAAACCATGGATGCACTAATGACATTATTCAATCTATAAAAATTAGGGATAAATTATACCATCAAGCCCGTTTGTATCCTAATAATGTAATAATACAAGATACTTATCTCAGATATAAAACTTCAATCTCAAATCTGATTAAAACTGCAAAATATAGTTATTACAAACAAAAAATTGAAATATATAAAAATAATTCACAGAAACTTTGGAAATTAGCGAAAGAATCGCTTAATAAGAATCCACCAAAACAAAACATAAATTCACTTAAAATTAATGGAGCAGATCTAAAAGAGAAATCTGAAATAGCTACGAAATTCAATTAATATGAGCAAAAATCTAGCAGAACGAATTAAAATTGACAGAGAAAATATAAATGCAATGCTAATTCAAGTACCGAAAAACGACAATAACTTCTTTTTAACACCGGCAGACGCACCTGAGGTTTTGAACATAAAAAACTCACTAAAGTCTAATAAATCTCAGGGTGCAGATAATTTTGCGGCCACAGTTCTTAAATCTATCTCAGAAATAATTGCTGAACCACTTACAAGGATATTTAATGAATGTTTTTTATATGGTTACTTTCCAATTGTCTCAAAACTGTTAACGCAATTCCATTTTATAAAAATGGCTCTAGAGATTCTGTTAATAACTATAGGCCCTATATATTTAATAACAAACATTGCCAAACTTCTTGAAAAATTAATAAAACGTAGACTTATGAACTTCTTATTAAAGTACAACATTATATCACCAAATCAATATGGATTTATGCAAAATAAAGGAACTGAAGATGCAGTAACCCACCATTCTAGCAATATATATAATTTACTCCAAAGCATGTGCTGCGTTATTTCTTGATTTGAATCATAACATATTACTGAAAAAATGGAAATTTATGGGTACAAGGAGTTCCTCTAGATCCGTTCAAAAATTAGTTATACAATAGGACTCAGGTTGTAAAAGTTAAAGCACATATATGCCCGCCTTTAACAACAATGTGTGGAGTTTCGCAAGGAACCGTATTAGGTCCGATTTTATTTTTAATCTATATTAGCGATCTGTTAACTTCCGCGGTACTGAAGGTAATATTATTGCATATGCAGATGACACTGTCTTAGTGACTAATGCTGAAAACTGGGATATTGTAAAAAAAATTCAGTTATACGAGATCTAAATGTTATAACAAAAATGGTTAGATGCAAATATATTAACGTTACATTTCTCTAAAAGCTACTTTGTTTTCGTTAGTATTATGAAAATACACAACCGACATATTCAGAAATTATAATACAAAGTAGTAACTGCCCTTTAAGCAACTGTAAATGCATAAATAGTATTTTACAGTAGAGGCCCAACGAACGTGTATTGTACAATAGTTTTTGTAATACCTACAACAATTCCGTCATAGGTACCTATCTTTTTAATTTATTTTTATCAAAACGTAATAAGTTTTAGAATGATTGAGAGAGGGTAGGACGTTGCAACTGTTGTTTACAACTGGCATTTATTTCCAATTTTGTGTATGGCTGTAAGCAGGTGACAAACGTCACTTTGACGTTGGCACACAATTTAGCAAGCCGTGGTCTTTACGAACACTTTTTACGACCGGGCCGTAAAGAGGTTGCTTACGTAGTAGTAAACAGTCCTTAAAGAAATATTTAACAAGTAGGTATTATAAAAAATTTATAAAGCTACATCTGTAAGTATCTAGGCGTTACTATCAACCAATATATGAGATGGGATGTTTATATTACTAACCTGTGCAGTAAGCTCAGAAAACTATTGTATACTATTGTAAACTTAGAGAAATATTAACCTTTTGTCAGCTTACTGTTTTTACTTCCTTTTACTATAAAGGAAGTATTGGATTCACCCCAAAAATTGGAAATTGAGTTTTCAACAGATCTTCACGTTTTAGAGTCCCCTGATCCCAAAAAACATATTTTTTTCATTGGTCTGTGTGTCTGTGTGTCTGTGTGTCTGTGAACAGAATATCTCAAAAACGAAAAGAGGTATGGCATTGAAACTTCATATATAAGTTTTGTGTACTATGTAGATGAGACAGCAAGCTTTTTAAGAAATCGCATAACCGGAAGTAGGTGTTTACTCTTGTGATTTTTCAGTTTTTTTCGATTTTTTCAAAAACGGCTCTAACGATTTTTTTTAAACTTTACATTTTTACTAAATTTTTAATGTGTATTGATGTGAAATAGGTGATTTTCCAGTTGAATACTTCTAAAGTGGGTTTCTTTTGTTTTTTTTCTATTTTTTTATTAACTCCTATTTTAAATAAAACACCCGGTATATTATTACATTTTTGAATTCACCTTAAAATTCTAGAGAAAATTTGTCTCTTCAACTAACACTCGATTTTGTACCGTTTTTGTAGAATTTGTAATTTTAAAATTTTTAACATGGTTAAAAATTAAAAATGAAATTTTTGACTAATTATAAGATCACTGTAAAGGAAGTTGTGTGAGTGTATCACACCAGATTTTTTATTATGCACTAGCGCAATCACTAGTATCATATTGCATTATTGGTTGGGGTGGAGCAGGTGGAATTTATGTGGAGCGTGTTAAGATAATACAAAAATGCATCTTAAAGGTAATTTTGAAAAAATATATATCCTACTTACCTCGTTTATCAAGAAACTGCAATGTTTAAACGTTTCTCAATTGTACTGTCTTTCTATCTTAAAATATATAAATAAAAACCCTTTGCCTGTTAGTCGATTTGCTCATAAATATAGTACTAGAAACAAAACTGATGCTGTTCCAGTGAGAACCAATAAGGCAATTGGCCAAAAATGCTTAAAATACTATGCACCAAAGGTTTGTAATAAATTTCAGGGATACATTAAAGAATCAGATATAAATCTAAATTTCAGAAATGTTAAAGAAATTGTAGATCTTTGTGAGGCACAATATTAGAGACATTTCAGTTAAGAGTTTCAACAAAAAAATGCACTTTAAAACAAAAACTATTTTTGCGAATTAATTATTATTTATCGTTTTAAATAAACGGACAATTAGAATAATTATGATTATACAGCGCAATACCACACGCGACCTTTAGCGGTCTAACGGGTCTAATCCTGTTATTCTGAAATGATTATTGTTTATATTATTTCTGATAAATAGCTTTTTTGTATGTATATACAGATAAGGTTCTTTATTATTATTATTATTATTATTATTATTATTATTATTATTATTATTATTGTATATTCATGTGTTTAATTTTCTAGTAAATATTATTATTATATTATTATTATTATGACCTTTCTTTTCATATGGTGCTTAATAACTCTAATTCAACTGTTTTTCAGATATGCGTTTTTGAATATAAAAAAACAATTTAAGCCCCTTAAGATGCTTTATTTCAAGGGATAATATACAAAAGCCGTTAAAATAATAATTTAAACGCTTGGTTTCTCAACAAAAAAAAGATAAACTAAGTTTAGAAAACTACTCAAAACTAGAAATAATAACTACCGAAAAACGAAAAAACAGCAGGAGAAAATTAAATTGAAAAGCGATTGAATTAGGGATAGGAAATGAAATGTCCCAAGAAAGCTCATTAAGTTTCTGTACAGCTTTAATACTCAGAGTCGGAAAGGAGAACTATTTCGACATTTAATGTAATTCTAATTACGTATAGAACTTTCGTATATTGGGTTTTGTTTTTTTTAAATATGATTTTATTTGACCTTGGAATTAATTTATTCCTGCATTTATCGTTTTTTTTCGTGTTTATTATATCTTCTATCGACACTGATTGCATTTAAACCTGGTTTTGTGTCTTAAATTTTGGAGAGCTCAAGTATTTAAATCTTTATTTTAAAGTCGTTATTTGTTATCTCTTGTAACAAAGCATTTTAAGGGGCTTAAATTGTTTTTATGATCAACACGCATGCAACAGTTGAATTTAGAGGTATGAAGTAACATTTCAAAAGAAAGCTCATTATAAGGGATTTTTAAAAATACAAAAATGTACAGGGCGTTCCGTTTGAAAAAATCGAAATGATTAAATTTGCAAATATTCAGCACTCTGTATAGCATTAATACACAGATCCACCATATTACATTTGAAAGGTAGTTCACGAAAATCATAATTTTTTGGTAACATTTTGCTTCATGCAACTGTGTTCTGTTATTTACAGAAACCGCCTGAAGTAAAATATTTAATATCTCGAAAACAGTTGACGTTAGGTCTATACAACTTGATATCAAAATGAGGAGTATTTCAATGTAAAACTTTTAAGCTAGTCCATTAAAATCCATTAAAAAAAGTAAGTTTGATTCGCCACACATTTTTGAGCCACCCTATATAATCAAAACTATTTTAGCAATGTGCAGCATCTTAGTACCTACAACTTTTATATTCATGTAACTTTCATAGTTTTAGATATATTTACACCTCCGTAGCGTTTCCGGACCCCGTATAAGAATAGCACACGGCAACTATGACTACAACAATGAAATAAAAAAAATATACAGAAACAAATGGAAAATCTAGGATAAGTAATGAGTATGGAAAATTTTGTAAAGAAAAGGCAAAAGAACAATGGAAAGTAGGAACACAAAACGGTAAAAACGATTGAAAGATCAAGAAAGACGAAGAAGAAGAAGAAGCACTGAAAAATGTCACTGCCATACTCTGGTTTCGTTTTGTAAAAAACAGTTTAATTGCAATAACAATGAACAAAACAGTTATTAAAAAATTTAAACCAATATTGACTTTTGGCACACCCTGTGCTACCGCTATTTTAGAATTAATAAACACAACATTAGTAAACAAACGGTGCACCACTCGATTGTCTCTAAAATGACTAGTAGGCTACCCGAAAGTGTCTATATACTTTTAATTCGTTTATGATTTTTGTCGGCTCCCACGTGCGAAAGTGGAGGTCGCTCACCAGGGGCCCTTCGAATCTTGTTAATCAGCACCGTATTCATGAATAACTTCATTCTTTAAGCGGCGACACGTGTGAACGCGTGCCACCGTTCAGCGACACGTGTCGTATCGAACTTCGACGCAAATATTTATATATAGCAAATTATGAGTTACCCTCCTACCCTATTCAGCCAATTTTGCAACCGACAATCACGCAATCACAACATTTCAAACTAACAAATAAGGCTGTAATCATCTAATCAAAATATTCGACAATGGACTCTGTGCTTTGGTAATTGTTAATTGAAATTTTGTCGCTGATAATTTGAGGCATCAAATATAAAATGTATCAACGCAAAATGGAATATTGTTCACATGTTGACGTTTGAGAAGCGAATAAAATCCCTCTTTAACCTTATACACTTATAACACCTGCTATCAAATAATACTATAACTTTAAAAATGCCCCTCCTGGTTTGTAAACCACCCTTTCACAGCAATTATTACCGGTTCATTTAAAGAACAATTTTCTTTCAAATATTTCTCAGTTTTGGAAATAGCAAATTATTGAAAGAACCAAATTCAATATATGAGCAGGGCCGGACTGGGTGTTTAAATCAATAACCGACCCGGGAAAATGACACCAAACCGGCCACTTTCAAAAATGACTTTTCTTCTAAGGCAATAAAACCCAGTAATTAGGTAAAAAACATTGGTCAGCTTCAATCTATATCATAAAATCGGTGGTCACTTTCTTTGTATGTATGTATCTTTGTTCGCTATATTCTCCGAAGATAGTGGAGTGATTAAATTGTATGATAGCTTAAAATTTTGCAAATGTTTAGACTTACATTATAATTGATTTAATTACATCGTGTAATTAGCGATGCGAAGCGTAGCTGGGGTGATTCACTAGTAAGTAATAAAATCCACACACTTTGCTTCTAGAATCAATGATCTTTTCTTCATAAATAGGAAGCTTTGGAGTTGTGTTTCAATGTTTGACATTCTCTAACGGTGACAGTTTGGTGTGCTGTTTCATTGTCAAAGATTGTCGAGCCTTATTTTTTCGAGGAAACTGGTGAGGCAGTAACGCTTACATCTTTTCTTTGTCGCAAATAGAGGAGGAGCTAATAAATGAGTATTGGTTTAATAAGACGGTGCTACCGGCCACACCACAAGAATTAGTATAAATGTTTTACGACAATCGATTCCCAAATAAATTGATTTTTCGCTTAGGCGACCTTCGCCGACATTCGAGATCTTTGAACATCACCACCCCTGACTTTTTTTTCAGTTACTTGAAGAGCAGAGTATTTACAAGAAACCCAAGATATCTAAAGGAGCCCAAAAGATTTATCTTAGAAGAAATTGAAGCTATATTTCAGGATATGCTGCAACGTGATGAGGGATTTTATTCGCCGTTTAGAAGAATTTTTTATAAGTAAATCTCATATTTTTAGTCTTTTAGACATTTCTTTTGATTAACTATGTAATTTAAGTAAATAAATTATTATTACATATTGACACTGACCATTGCTTCTTGACGCTCACTGTATACCGAAAATAGCATGTTAGGCCTGCAGGCCTATAGATTTAAATCGTTTCCTTCAAAACAGAAATGATTAAGAAATACATGGTGATTTATAACGTATGGAGGACATGTTTAGGGTAGATAGATGGGACTAAAATGAGCATTTTTTATTAACAAACATTTGATGAAAAACTAATATAAAAAAGTTACAGTGGTTTAAAGGTCTTAAAAAGAGTTTCCTACTGATTGAGTGCTGTTGAAATTAAATTGTTTTCCAGAGATTTTTTTCAAAGGAACAAGATTTCTTTGTTTCCTTGGAAACGATATAATTTCAAACATAGAGAAAAAAGACAGAACGCTCATTTCAATGTCATTATTAATTTTTTTAATTACTTATAATTGTCTTCTAATTAAAGAACGAATTTGAATTTTTTATCGTTTACTAAGAAAAATTATTTTTTACAACTTATTTGGAACTTGGTGTACATAATTTTAACTTTAAATTATGTATTTATTTATTTTCTATCTTAAATACTGCAAACATGTCTTTTTATTACTTTAAGCACGTTTTTTAAATAACATAAATTTTACAACGACAAAAAATTATGAAAAGGAAATAATACAATAACTACATAAGTATAAAAATTCACCAAAATCGCAAGACACAGTAGCGCACGACGATCCAATTTTGGACACTTGCGGGAATTGTTTTCGCAAGTCCTCTGTAGCAACGCTGATTCGATGGCACAACTCTTCAATGGTATCAACTTCAGTTGCTACATGCAACCCGGTCTTTCAGTTATCCCCATAAGAAGAAGTCCAGTGGGTTGAGATCAGGGATGCGTGGGGGCCATTGAATAAATCCACCCAGACGATCCACCGTAGCAGAAAGCTATGATCGAGATAATCTCTTACAGGAAGACTAAAATGTGATGGACAACCATCACGCATAAACCACATGTTATATCGCGCACAACCAATGGAACATCTTCTGAGAGTCCTGGTAAAACTGCTTGTAAAAAATGCAAGTAAGATTCGCCATTAAGACTCAGCGGCAACTCGAAAGGCCCTATTAAGGTGTCCTTCACAATTCCAGCCCATAAATTTAAACTGAAACGTTGCTGAAGGTTACTTTGGAGGATCGCATGAGTATTTTTATCAGATCACGTGTGACCATTGTGAAAGTTGAGCTTACCATTCCTGGTGAAACAGCATTCGTCAGTTACCAGTATGTTTGTTGGAAAACCTGCTTCTGCTTCCCTACGACTCAGCAGCCACTTACAAAACTGCTGCCACAACCGGATAATCGTTGGGAGTAAGCTCTTGTACCTTTTGGAAATGATAAGGGTACAAACCGTTCATCTTCAATGTGCGCCAAACAAAGTTCTGAGAAACATTAGCTTTCTGGGCAATTTGGCGTGTATTAGTTGTCGATTCAGCATCTACCCTTTTTAATATTCGTTCTTCTACATCGATCGCGTGTCCATTTGTCTTCCACCATCATGACCCTCTGTGGTTGTAAATTCCCAGTCTCTCGTCGCCGTTGAATAATCCGGAGAAATTAATTTTCGAAAGGAGTAGGTTTATTTGGAAATTTTTCTAAATACATACGCCTTTCTCGTGCAGCACTTTCATCAGCAGCTCTATAAACTATTATCATGTCCATGTATTAATCGTTGGTGTAATTCACCATTTTATCCGAACTAATAACTTAATAACAACCACTAATAACAAATCTTAAATTTGATGTGTCCAAATTTACCGAAATGCCAATTTGATACTTTCTTAAATTTCAACGGCAACTTACCTATTATTTTTTAATTTTTCATCAGTTCTCAATAGCTGCTACAACAATTATTGGGCATTAAAAGGAAAATTAAGAAGCCGTAATTTCTATTATACATTTATTTTAAATAATTTTTTAACTAAATGTGGTTCAGTTAATTCAAATATCATCAATTTAAATTTAAAACCTAAATTACCCATATAATTTCCGAACAACTACTTCTTATTTGACTAAGCTTGAACTCATTGTATTGAGGTTTTCTAAAAATTTTATTTATAAAAATGTTTACCTTAGTCCCCTCTATCTACTTTAACAGTCTCCTCCATACGTTATAAATCACCCTGTATATGTAAGCGTTTTCTAGATCAGGGTATGCTTCAGCATATGAATTATATTTATCTACAACCTACAGGCTTTTTACCAATAGCTTGTCGAACTGACATGTGACATATTATAGATTAGCGTGCTAAAAGTAAACAGCTGATTTTGAATGTACGTCTTTTAAACTGGAAGAGAGGTTATAACGTTATTCCAATTACTTAGATCATTAGGGGTAAAGTGATTTAGATCATAATTAAAGCGTCTTGTAATGCAAAATATTTACTAAAAATAAATTTTGACAACTATCGGCTGCAGAAATAGTCACCGGTGACGGCTATTTATCCACTGCAATTATGATGTAAATTATATCTTTCAAAAATGTTAACCTTTCTTAAATCGATACTTATCGATTAACAACAGTAAATTTAAGGTCGTAGAAAAATGTTGTATGCAAACTCGTGCTAAAAGTGTTATTGCCTACGGCTTCGTTTAATAATTTACATGTTTCGTGCAGGAAACACTCATCTTTAGTACTTGTACCATAGCTGTTTTGCAGAACACAGTAGCAACAAACTACGCTTTTTGTAGAATTTGCGATCAACAGTACTGTTTCCTGCTTCATCATCATCTTCTTCAGTTTGTTCTTTGGTGTACTTCTCTGATAATGCTGATGACAACTTACACGGGCGGCAACTAGTACTACGTCTACGTGACTTTCATCGTGAAATCTAGTTTTTTCGTATTTCTTAACGACAACGTCTAGCGGGATTTTATTTTCAAAGAAATCCTTATTTACCTTATTTATAAATTTCAGACCCTTCAGCCATTTTATTCTCGGCCGATCGCCAGACCCCCCAGTCCGGCTCTGTATATGAGAGTAATAAAATTAAAAGCCTAAGACATTAGTTGTTACTAGCCAGCTAGGTACTTGTGAGCTGGTGCTTTGTCCTGCAGGAAAACAGATTACCAAGACATTTATCAATTTTTTTCCGAAGCTTTGTTTGTAACGAACAACAGTATACCTATTGTTGCCATGGTTTTACTTTGTTCTAAGTAATTTGTCAGAACTTTTCGTTTTTGTTCTAAAAACATGAAAGGAGGACCATTCCTACAAACTTCTAAATACGAAACTAGAGTGTTTTCACTCAGTTGTTTGTTGCTTTGTTTTTGGAGCGTTATGATGCATTCACGTTTCATTCAATCAAAGTTAAAATGATCGTCTCAAATTAGCTGAAAAGCGATTGGGATATGTCACTCTCATTCGTTTTTTGTCAGCGTTAAAGCATTTGGGGATTAACCGAGAAAATATTTTTTATACCCAAATCATTATGCATCATATGAAAAATTCATTTATATTTTATGTTCCAAATGTCTGCTGCTTATACTCTTCAGCCCAATTCGTCGATCTATCAAAATCATGTCATGCAGAATCCCTCTTTTCTGGAACGAACACAGAAATGCGTCTACAAACAGATAGCTTATTAATAATTTAATTAAATAATCTCAGTTTAAACAGTTTAAACATGTTGGGCCAGCGAAAGTAATTGCACTCAGGTTGCCTCGAAATTACTTTGCATTCGATAAAACTAGAATTCAGTCAAATTATTATTTTGACCTATTTTACGGCATACAACCGATTTAAGAGACCAAAATAAAATAAAAGGTGGCCTGATACCTCAGTGGTGGAGGGAGAGCTGATTCTATATTTCTATTTGCCAAAGGAGTACAAGACAATCTGAGAAATTATTGAGCGTCACCTACTGCTTAAAGGCGTAAAGGTAGATAGAAAAACTTTTCTACACGATACGATTTTCCCTGGTTTCAAGAAAATTGGTCCGGCTGTGTCATAACTTATCTTAATTCCTAAAAATGTTTTACGTTTCCCCACAAAAATGTGCTCTCTGTTTCCAGCTTTACACACAATACATAACACATGAAAAAAGGACAACTAAATATTAAAACATCTATGAATTTTAAAGTGAGCGGCATTAGGTGTGGGTCTAGTTGCAGAATCTATGGAACAAAGGGAAATTAAAGTATGCGCTTTGCAATCTAAGCAGGCTAGTGACGTCAAGCTGGCGTACAAGGCAAATGAAGTCTGCAGGTGTGCGGATTGCGCATTGAATAAAATAAGGAAAAACAAAGCCTACACTATTCGCTGAAGGCGATTATGATGTAATTAGTAATGCACACTTCAAAAAATTACAAATTACGGTCATCATAATACTTCGTTAAAACATCATAGCAGCGTTGCGAATAATTTTCCTATTTAATGGTCCAGCTACTGACAATGTTTAGTCGTATAGTGGGTGGTGTATGAGAGACGGGATACTGCCACAGGGTTGATTCTATTGTGTGGTGTAGTGCTTCATAAAAGTATCTCGGAGAATGTGGTATTTCATAGACACTTCAAGAATGGCTCACTGCTTCCATTTTGTTAGTTAGATAAAGCCGAAATGCTAAATTGGTGGAAATTTGGAACACAAAACTCGAAAATTGTCAGCAAGCTCGATCAAAAAACCCTTTTTGATGGAAAGAAACGGTTCCCTCCCAAGCAACACGCCAGAAAACGTTATAGTTTAATATACGTGTATTCCACCATATTTTGGTAATATTTTGGATATAGTGTATTTATTAAACGTGTACGATAAACGTATATGTTATGTCGGTCTAATATACGTGTATGGATTACAATTTTGTTACGGGCAATAATGTAAATTTTATGATTTGTAGTGCAGTGGTTTTATATTTGTGTTCTTTGCATTATGCTGGATTATTAGACCACCAATAATCACCAATTGACCGCGATATGGTATACTTTGGACGTACTATATCTTGGGTATATGCTAAACATAATTTCAACTAAAGCCATCTACTCTGGATAAACGTGTACGATAAGCGTATATCTTATGTCGGTCTAATATACGTGTATGGATTACAATTATTTTGTGACGAACATGATGTAAATTTTATGGGTTTAGTGCAGTGGATCGATATTTGTGTTCTTTGCGTTATGCAGGATTATTCGAAGACCAAAAATCACCAATTGACCGCAAAAGGGTATAACTTTGGATATACTATATTTTGGGTATACGCTACACCTAATTTACAGGCCATCTACCCTGGATAAACGTGTACGATAAGCGTATATGTTATGTCAGTCTAATATACGTGTATCTACTTATATTATACCTTGGGTATATGCTATACATAATTTACACTAAAGCCATCTACCCTGAATAAACGTGTACGATAAAGGTATGTGTTGTCGGTCTAATATACGTGTATGGATTACAATTTTATTACAAACATGATGTAAATTTGATGATTTTTAGTGCAGTGGTTCGATATTTATGTTCTTTGCATTGTGTTGGATTATTCGACCACCAATAATCACCAATTGACCGCGATATGGCATACTTTGGACATACTATATCTTGGGTATACGATAAACATAATTTAAACTAAAGCCATCTACTCTGGATAAACGTGTACGATAAGCGTATATGTTATGTCAGTCTAATATACGTGTATCTACTTATATTATACCTTGGGTATATGCTATACATAATTTACACTAAAGCCATCTACCCTGAATAAACGTGTACGATAAAGGTATGTGTTGTCGGTCTAATATACGTGTATGGATTACAATTTTATTACAAACATGATGTAAATTTGATGATTTTTAGTGCAGTGGTTCGATATTTATGTTCTTTGCATTGTGTTGGATTATTCGACCACCAATAATCACCAATTGACCGCGATATGGCATACTTTGGACATACTATATCTTGGGTATACGATAAACATAATTTAAACTAAAGCCATCTACTCTGGATAAACGTGTACGATAAGCGTATATGTTATGTCAGTCTAATATACGTGTATCTACTTATATTATACCTTGGATATACGCTATACATAATTTACACTAAAGCCATCCACCCTGAATAAACGTGTACGATAAAGGTATGTGTTGTCGGTCTAATATACGTGTATGGATTACAATTTTGTTACGAACATGATGTAAATTTGATGATTTTTGGTGCAGTAGTTCGATATTTATGTTCTTTGCATTATGTTGGATTATTCGACCACCAATAATCACCAATTGGCCGCGATATGGTATACTTTGGACATACTATATCTTGGGTACTATACGCTAAACATAATTTAAACTAAAGCCATGTACTCTGGATAAAGGTGTACGATAAGCGTATATGTTATGTCGGTCTAATATACGTGTATGGATTACAATTTTGTTACGAGCATAATGTACATTTTATGATTTTTAGTGCAGTGTTTCTGTATTTGTGTTCTTTATCCCGTTCAATTGGAACAAAGGTAGGTAATATTTTTTTTCTTCTGCTTATTGTATTGTATTTGTCAAACATGGCATTTGCCGATTCAATCAAGATAAGAAATATATTTTAAACGCCTACTTTAATCTAAAAACCATTTGATCTTTCGGTATGTTTCGAGCCTTTTCCAACCAATAAACTTCACTGTTCTAAAACCACGTGATTGTCTCGCGCTGCATTTAGCAGTGATGAGTTCATTGGCATTTAGAGGCTGGCTGCAGCTGCAGCGTCTCGCTCTGCTTTCGTCCAGTGTTGGGAAATTTTCAATTTTGAGAGAATTTTAAGCCTACA
This sequence comes from Agriotes lineatus, assembly GCA_940337035.1. Lineage (NCBI taxonomy): Eukaryota > Metazoa > Arthropoda > Insecta > Coleoptera > Elateridae > Agriotes > Agriotes lineatus. Next base: position 29,950,186 of record OW679197.1, on the reverse strand, counting down.
AAATTGCCACAAGGATTTTTTTCAGAAAAAGGAAATTTTTGAAGTCAAAATGTCTTTAATTCTAAGGTAAATTTCGACAAACTTATGCTTTATTCGAGAAAGTTTATGCTTAAAATTGTAAGTTGAGAGGAAAAACGGGGATATTTGTCTTAAAGCACGAAACGGCCGTCAATAGTTGACAACACTGCTTCCACCCCAGTCTACCACTTCTTACTAACTACCACTTCTGCTTTGCGATTGTCATGTTCACTTTGGCTACATAACTGATAAGAGGTAAGTACCTAAACTATAATATACTATTTAACTGAGTCATTTTGCATGCAAGATAAAAGCTTTGTTTTTTATACGTGCACCTAAAGGTTTGTTTGCTGCTATACTATTTATTATTTAAATATTATATGTATGTTGTATTCTGTACGTGTACCTGTACGTCCACAAACCGCGTGAACTAAAAAATGGGGCACCAGACAATGTACCTACCTTGTTTTAAAATCTTACATTGGCAAACGTAGAATAATGAAATGCATAATGTCCAATCAATTGAGAATAGCATTTAATTGGGCAGGAAGTGCTCCTAAATCGGTTGACCATCGAAGAAAGTATGCCTTTAAAGAAACACTGGCATGTAAAGTAATTAACGGCAAGTCAAATAAAAATTTTCAATATTTAAAAAAAATCAAATATATTCAGAATTTGTCCCTATTATTATTATTAGGAGTTTGTTGTACAAATGATGATAAAATAGAAATCACTTGTGAAATTATTGTATTCTATATTTAGATAGTTTTCCAGACTTATTAGGAATGTTTCCTTATGAACCGTAGCAGCCCTTATAATTTTTACCAAAGGTCTTTACTAAGGGCTTACTATTATTAACCCTGCGTTTTTTATTTTTATTTACTATAAGTTTCTATTTCCTAATCAAAGCGATAGTTCTATTTGAAATTTTATTAATTTATTCGAAAACGTATAATCATTGTTAACACATAAATTAAATATCCAAAATTTAGAATATAAATTAAATTTATGCCACATTTATGTATATTACTTTTTAACAATAATATTAATTTGTGATCACTTGCAGTAGCCACCAAGATATGCTTTCAAGGAGGACAAGCAAAATCCATTGTCGGCGAACTGACTGACAAGGCATGTCAAGATTGGCTGAAGCAGTCGAAGCATCGATTTCAAAACCAAAATTCGGATTAGAGAAAATGTCTATACATTTCTAATCAAATGATAGTAATATGATAACTGAAACTCTCATAGCACTGGTCCATATGGGAGTGATTTTGGCTGGTATAACGGAGTTTTGCACTTCATTTGACATTATTGACAATTGTTTATAAAAAAATTATGTTAATGTCCATTGTTTTGTACCCATTATCTCCAATACCACTTAATGTATATAATTTTTTTCTTTGTAATGGTGTGTTTTAAATATATGGTATATTTAATAAACTGTTATGTTTCTCCCACCTATTTGTTTAACTTTGATAATACGTTTATTATGCACTAAACATAATCGAATTACATCGAAAATAGTTCAACGTGCATGACAACCGTTATTTAATTGTATATTATACACTAAATATAATCGAATATCATCGAAAACGATTTAACGTGTGTCATCACCGTTATTTAATTATATATTATGCACTAAACATAATCGAATAACATCGAAAAGCATTCAACGTGTGCCATCATCGTTATTTAATTGTATATTATGCACTAAACATAATCGAATAACATCGAAAAGCATTCAACGTGTGCCATCATCGTTATTTAATTGTATATTATGCACTAAACATAATCGAATAACATCGATAGGCATTCAACGTGTGCCATCATCGTTATTTAATTGTATATTATACACTAAATATATTTGAATAACATCCAAAAAGATTCAACGTGTGTTATCACCGTTACTTAATTGTATATTATACACTAAATATGATCAAATAACATCAAAAAGGATTCAACGTGCTTCATCATCGTTATTTAATTGTGTATTATATACTAAATTTAAACGTTTATCTCGCGGACATTTTATCAAATATGTGAGGGTGACATTCAACCATAATTATACTCCTCGTATAAACAAAAATTAATCGTTTATTCAACTATTGTGTGTTGCTTGGGCTATTTCTTTTTCTAATAATGTTTATTGTATATTATTGAACAAAATAACAATTATTTCATTATAAAGAAAAAATATGGGAGATTGGTTTAATTATTCTCCTTAGCATAGAATTTCGGCTTAGACCGCGTAGCATTTGTAGATGAACACCCAGCATTCTCTGGCTTAATGTGCCTTGCACCTTGTGAAGTCGAGCAAAAACCCGCGCGATGGCCATGATCTTTGGTGGCTCGTGTTGTTTGAGTATCTTGAGAACGAGGATACTTAGGCAGATTTGGCCGTTTTGCTGTTTGTGCATCCATATTCACTAACGTTTCGCAAGACCTTGCAGCTTGCATCATCAGAGTGAAAGTCGCACTGGGTCGCGCGGGTTTTTGCTCGACTTCACAAGGTGCAAGGCACATTAAGCCAGAGAATGCTGGGTGTTCATCTACAAATACTACGCGGTCTAAGCCGAAATTCTATGCTAAGGAGAATAATTCGAGTAACCGCGAAAGCCTCAAACAGTACAGATTGGTTTAATTTAGGTGTGAAGCGCAATATCCCTAATGTAACCGCCATTTTACACTATACAGTTGTTATGCCAATTTTCCAACTAAAAACTTTTTAAGGTATTTTAATTTTACCTCGAGTAGGCGTAGATTATTGGCAGTTCTCAAAATGAATTTCTGGTCTGTACCAGAACGTTTTGCTTTCTTTTACAAAAACCAAGACACAGGCAACAGTTACAAATTAGATGATGGTTTCTGAAGTGGCGTCATACGGGAAATGTGTAAGATACGTACAAAGTTGCAAGTCAACGATCTGTAGTAAATCCTGATAATATCCAGAGAGGGTGGATGCGATAAATCAAAGCCCTAAGAAGTGCATCCTGAGACATTCTGCAGTTCTCCAAATTTCAAACAGCACTGTAAGAAGAATAGTACACAAGAAAAAGTTTGATTGATAATATATGATTTCTACAAGATGGAACCACTCGTCACACGGCGCCATTAGTATAGAATTTCTTCGAGAAACTTTTCTTGGTTGACTGTTTTCTCGATGGGGAGACATCATCTGACTGGCTCGGTTATCCGATCTAACGGCATCCAATTTTATGTTTATATGACACATCTGCACACAGTCTGAAAGTTGGAGAAGCAGATACAAGAAAAGAAACGATTTGAATCACTACCGTACAAGAAGAAAATCAAGAGTGGCAGAATAAAAGAGACAAAGTAAAATTAAGCTGTTATTCAGGGAATAAGACTCAAAAGAAAATAAACGTAAAAAAATTAGATCGAAGCGTAATGTTATTTTCCAAAACGAGTATTTTTTAATTTAACAAACCGATGAATGAAATATCAGTTGTCATAATACAACATTGACTACGAGATCCTAATATAAAGCTTGACAAAATACACGGCACTATTTAATTAGTAGACATTAAATTAATTAATTCTATTTTTAATAATCTCGCCAAGATTTTCAAAAGCTTAAAACTGATTTTCAATATTCAGATGCGCTTTTATTTGACGAACAAATTGTAGTACGAAAAGAAGACAAAGAGAAGAAGAAATAAGGAACGAATTTGGAGAATTGAACATTTAAAGTTATACAAGCAAATAAATTTAACTAAATAAAAACGCACGGAATCGATTTAGCGAAGTGTAAAAACTCTAATAAAATAAACTATATCGAACGCAATTTAATAACATATTGCGCCGTACGACAAAGCCTCCGCGAATGGACAAATCTTGCCTTAGCTTGCTGGTGAATTACTACCACATCCTAAGGTAACCAGATGTGTGCAGCAATTTACCAAACCAATAAGACCAAATCTGCCTCATATCGTTGACGATTTTTCTGGGGGAAAATACGCTTTTAAAGACTCACCAAAAGAAAACCCCTAACAAACAGCTCGAAGTGATTCGGAACTAACATCGAGGGTTATAAAAATTTACGCAAAAGAAATGGCAACCGGATAAATATTCTCACTTTCGGACCGTAAATCGACAAATAATGTACTTATCTAAGATACGACACACCTATTGAAAACAGAAGCAATTAACAGCCGAACATGCGCAATTGAACGTAGAAAGGAAAACATGCACTGAAAATAAAGGGCACAAATGATTTTATTGTTTATTTATTAATTTTAAAATAACTATTACTTTGTAATTTGCATCCTGTATATTGATTGAATACATTTAACGGAAGTTAACATTAGTATAAAGTACGAATAACCTTTAAAATATTAAAAAAAAAATATTATGATACACATAGGTCACTTATTAAATAAAAATTAAAAGAAATAAATTTGGAAGATTAATACAAAATTTTTAATAAGATTGTTGGTTAAGTTGAATTGAGTAATAGAAATTAAATTTGAGACAATTTATAATTAATTTTGTTAAGTTATAGTTATAGCAATTGAGTATTCAATCAGGGTGGTGAAAGTTAATATGAAAGATAAGATAATGTTATCGTGCGACAAATATGCTTCCTATTAGAATATAGCATGTAGTAGGTAAAACTCAGAACATTTAATTTTAAAAAAGAGTGCATTAATAATTGTAACTAGCATAATTTTAAAATTTGTTTAAGAGAGTGAGATGAGATAATAACAAACTCATAAAATGTAGACATATTTTTGGAAAAAATAATTTTGTATTAATAAAAACTGGAAATTTAGCTTTTATTTGTATAAATAATTTGGTTGAATACAAATAAAAAGGTTTTTAACAAATCTGCGAGGTGAAATTAAGTGAAAATATAATTATGAAATGATACAAGTGTGCAGTCATTGAAAAGATAATGGAATATGGTTTAATTAGATGCAAGTAAGAAGAATAAAATAATATTTAATTAGAATTGGATGATTTACTACATACAAGGAATAAGTTATACTAATTACTGGATTTGGTGATTATACTGAGGACGGATCAATCATTTGAAAGGAGTTGCCAGTGTAGCTGATTGATTTGGGTTGGTTATTACAAGGTAGGAGCTGAGGACACTGGGAAATTAGTTTGGATACCATCTGTTAGTGGAAACTTACCAGGAGGCTGTTCGATTGACGGTAACGTGCAGGAGCCTGGGGTTTGGACGTGTTCGAGTTGGTTAGAGGAGTATCGAGGTTCGGCTGTTAATGAGCTTAACTGTGAACGTCAGGAGCAGTGGTGTTAAATGTGAATAACAGTGAAATAAGAGGAAATCAGGTTGGTTTTTAATTAGTCCTATAGAAGTATATTGAATAAATGACAATTAAACACTTGAACTAAATTTAACACAGTACTTACTTAAGTGAATTGAGCCTTTGATTTTTGAGTAGAAAGAATATTTGTCATTTTGATTTGATTATTGTTTGATAGTTATTTAAAGTCAAACTGACATTTAGTAGCAGTCAATAGTTGAAAATTCATATAAAATTAGAATGTCAAAAAATAGATAACTAGATTAACGACACCCTATTAAGAGTCTCAAATTGCATTAAGTAATATTAAAGTAAATAAATATAGGATTTAAATGTAGAGAGGTGCAACCATTCCATATTTATGGTCGCTTAACGTGGTGCTTTCTTGTCATCCCAATATATATCAACCACAAACCTAACAAGATCAACACATCACCAAGACACATATCTGACATGATGGTTGCTACGCAAGCACAACAGCTGTCGAAATACGTATTTAGCAGTTGTTAAATATTTGTGTGGTGAGGGGTTTTAACGAATTGTGATATACACCGGTGGGCAAAATGATGTTACTCATAACACATATATACATACACATTTCTTTTAGAACACTTATTTTACATCAAATAGATTCTATCATGCTGTAGCCATAGCAAACAACTTATCACATATCTACTATTTCGTTTTCCTTCTTCCTTCTTCTTCTTCAAGCGTTATTAGTTCAATATTGAACGGAGTCTTTCTCCATGGTTTTCTTCTCTATTTCATAGAAGTATACGCCATTGTCTTCCTCCTATGTTCTTAACATTAAGTGAATACTTAGTTAAGAGTTTGTGTATCCTTCCTTTACATGTGCTTGGTCTTCACAGCGGAAATTATTGGACTGTCCACATGGCATCAGTTTTTTTGTTTAGCATTCAGCTCATGTCCATTTACATTAGGTTATTTTTCTTCTATTAAGGATAGTTGTCCTATCATGTCTCTTTCCATTGCCCTTTGGGCCATTGGTAGTTTCCTGGCAGATATTTTAGTTATTACAGCTGTCTCAAGGGGGTATGTATGTATGGTAAACAAATGATGTTTATGTCTTTAGGAGATTTTGTTTGACTGTATTTTGAATTTTTTTAAATTTAACTCATACTGATATAAGGTTTTACATGGTTTTGATCTAGTTTTAATATATTCTTCGATGAAGCTTAAACGAAGATGAAGGGCATCTAACTGTCAAAAGTTTTAAAATATCGAGTCAATGAGTAAGTGTCAAAGCAAGTTTAAAAAACTAATCTGTGGTGACGTTACTGTAATTGAATTTAGTTTGGTTTATGTGGTGACTGATAAATTTTATGTTATTTTATTTATATCATATAGCGAAAGTGAGATATTACATTAAGTTTATAAGAAAACAACACATAAATGCTGGAATAAATGCTGATCTTTTCAGCAAAATATTACAAATGCAAATTACTGCCGTTGCGAAATAATCAGAAAAATGCAGAGATATGCAAAAGGACGAGGTTTCCCGTCAACGGGCTTTTACCAGAAGTGAAGTAGGTACATACTAGCGTTTTAAAAACAGCTGAAATGTAATTAACCTTGTAAAAAGGCTCATATTCAGCGCTCATTCCAATCGGCGAGCACGCAGTCGATGCCGAATATAAACCCAGTTTTAGACGTATAAAAGACGGGCTTTTAGGGCGCTCGAAGTGTACGTTTATAGCTTAAAAATGCGCAAATACCGCATATGTATACCAAACATATACCGCATTAGGAAAGCAGCTTTTTACAAGGGCTTTTTAAAAATGTATAAAGGTGGAAGCGGAAGCTTAAAAGCTTTAAGCACGGTGGCCAATTACTGGGGTAAAAAGCCTTGCATACATGATGCTCGCTAATACACGACGAGCAGAAAGAGCTTTGAGTTTGAAAATATTTCATCTTTTAATATAAATAAACAAAACTACGCCTGCTCGGAAACATCGCTAAAGCTGAGTAAATGAAAGAACAGATGCACCCAATTTATGCAATTCCCATCTGTTTATTTGTTTGTCCTATTTGTGTTTAGCTATTTATTGATTTACTATTACAATTTTTTCAATTAAAAACGTTCACTTTTTAAAAGGTTTCTATGTGTTTAAAAATGTTCTAATACTTTACGGTGATATGTTTAATTAATAATGGCTAAAGAATTAGTTCTATTAGGGCTTTACATCTATATAGCTAAATAGTGGAATTGCAGTTTAGAAAAATTATAATTCGACAAAATGAAAATAAATGTTCGACTTTACACAGCTCGTCTTAATTTTACTACGCTTTATAGTAGCCTAATATTGTTTTTTCTGTAAAGGGAAAAAATCTGACATTTTCTTCGGCTTAATAGGTTCAAAAATGGTACTTGAAAAAAAAATCGATGGGAAAAAGTACTTTTTTGTACGTTAAACATTTTTGCAATTAAAGGCAATAGGTAACTACCAAAGTTATTTCCAAGGATAATTAACAACACAAACAGATTTCGGTGCCGTAGGATTATCCATTAATTTTATATAATCAAATTTAGTGCATAAGTTGGTTTAGAAGTAAGATTTAGGAAATCCTTCTTCTTAAGCAGCAATTAACTTATAGTAATTTACGACAAACCTATGCTAATTATATCCTACATAACATCAATTGCGTTCGAAGGATTTTTTATGACTTCCGGAAGACTTTGAGGTTATTTTTGGCAATACCAATGCAATAATACTCTTGGGAATTATATTTTTGTCATATAAAGAGCCAGCAAAATGAGTAGGGCCACTTATGTTAGTTGTAGAGAGTAGAAAATAACACATTTGGACAAAGTTTTGTGCGATTCAGTGTCCGACTCTGTGCGTGTTAAATTGCCGATAAAGAATGCAACATGCGGTACAATTGCTGTTCAATAAGTGCATAAAACCGGGCCACAAGACCAGAAAAGATGTACTCAGAGCTCCAGGCAACTGATGGGGCCGTCACTGTCCGCTGGAGGCTGAATTCAGAGCTGATCCAAGGTTTGTTGGGCCTAGATCGCCCACAACCCAAAGTTTGGGGGTCCCAACTGTGAAATTCGATGCCAACAGCCCACAGACTGTGGGTTCTTAATTGAGTACCTAGAAATACAGACATTGGAGATATGGACATTCTTGGGGCCTCCACACACTGGCAGAGCGGGTGGACTCATTGGTTTGAAGCGAGAATGCAGGTCGCAGGATTACATTGAGCCTTTCTACAAACTTTGTAGGAAAAATTGTCCCCTTGTGTATAACATTTACATAGGTGTAGCAAAGGCGTGGAAACACATTTCCGGCAGTACACCTAAGTTTTAGCTTAGGAAAGGCTCTGGTCATGCATAAAATGGTTGACATCACACGAGTGCGGATAGTTGTGAAATTTGGCGCTTGTACTTCAAAATGAGCTGAAACGGTGGTGCATCTAGTTATACATTTAAATTTAAACATTTTAAGTAATTAATTGGTGCATTTTTTCAAATTGCGACAGGCTTTTGTTTATTAAAATGTATGTATCGGTGAACAATTGTTAAAATACTTACGTAAATTTAAACCAATGCCAGGCGGGGGTTTTCTTTGGTTTTCCGAGGGTATAAATAAAACCCGTGCGATATTTTATGGAACTTCTCCAATTTCATTCAACGTGAAACCTGTGTCGATGGCGAGTCCAAATTTTATGTTAACGTGTTTGTTTTGTGGCGTATTTGTAATTTTGTTTCGTCAATCTGCCACTTACTTGATAATAAACCGTTGTTAATTGTTTGTGGCGTTTAATATCCTAATTTTATGGTTAATGTGGTCTGTTTTGCAGCAATTTAAGCGGTTTTTAACAAAGATTTGGTCCCAAGATGAGTTTCAACAGCGGATGTTTTTCAGCGAATGCATTAACCAGCGGCGCACGGTTGCAGTTTTGATTAACCATTGGTGGAGAGTAAAAAAGGTTAGCGTGTTTATACTCTGGTTTGCGTTCTGTTTAGCTCGCGAAATATTTTATTATAATTGTTGAGTTCTACAATCATATAAAGCTGGTATGAATGGGAATTGAAAATCACTAAAAAACTGATATTCGACATTCATTTAATTTAAATAGTGTGCTTCCATGAATTCACAAAACTAACCTAATGTTATATGTTACATATTTTTGTAAATCCTGAACAAGAATTTAATAAAGTTGCTTGCGTGTGGAAACTTTGCTGTACGTGCCCACATAAATTATTTATAAATGCTTAAGACAGGTATCAAATTAAGTTCTGAGATGTAAAGGGTATCTGTTATTCAGCAAGTAAAATAATTGATCTTCAATTTTAATTACGTACAAGCTATATTTCCGTAGCGCAGTTGGAAAGGCGATAGGCTTGCATTAAGCAAGTCCTCGGTTCGAATCCCGCGGGGGCTGGAATTTTTTCGCAGCCTTGGCGATGAGAATCAGGCTCGGTGAGACCATTAACAGTTGGACACAGAATTAACTGTACTCTACTCAGAACCACAGACCTAAGAGATACATTAACAAAGTCAACACATGACTGAAAATACACACCGTACACAATGGTTTATGCGAAAGCAGAAAAGGCGCGCTCCAACTCTGTGTCCCGAATCGGTGGCAAATTGAGCATTATACCGCCAAACGCAAGTGTATAAAGCACCAGCCTCTACACCGCAAGGTAAATGAGGTTACAGATAATACAGTACAAACAAAATACAAGCGATATTTTAGGGAATACTTTTACAGGTCGCCCAAATGGTATTATTACTCACATATTTAGTTGTCTATTATCTACAGAATAAAGTAATAGTTTTTAGCTCAAAGTATGGTTTGGCATTTTCATTGGGTGGTTTCCCCGGTGTTGGTATCATTATAACTTCTGCTCCCTTTCAGTGCGCAGTAGTGCATTGAAAAGGTACAGCTACTTGAGTACTTGCCCTACTATTAAGTTATATCTGGGCACTTTGGATTTTGCTTTTTATGTTATAGTGAGGGCGGATGGCCCGGGTGCAACAGAGCTTCACGTTTTAGTGAATGTGTGAATAGAATATCTCGAAACGGACAAGAGATATGACGTTGAAACTTCATACATACGTTTTGTGTACTATCTACATGCGTCAGCAAGCGTTTGAAGAAAATCGCCTAACCGGAACTATGGTGTTTACTCTTACGATTTTTCAGTTTTTCGATTTTCTTCAACGATTTTTTCAGACGTTTTTATTACATTTTTAATGTATATTAATGTAAGATAGATTATTTTCCAGTTGAATACCTCTAAAATGGGTTTATACAGGCCATTATAGAAAATAATGTAGTAGGGAAGCTAAATACAAATTTTTGACTAATTATAAGATTACTGTAAAAGAAAGTTGTGTGGGTGTATCACACCAGATTTTTCCGAGTCGTTTCAAAAGACTGATTAAAATCAAAATATTTGCAGGCAATTTTTACCATTTTATATACTAACTACTACGCATACTATAAAAAAAATCTGGTGTGATACACGCACACAACTTTTTTTTACAGTGATCTTATAATTAGCCAAAGATTTTACGTATTTTAATTTTTTAAGCATTTGTCAAAATTTTTCGGAAATTACAAATTCCACAGAAACCGTACAAAATAGAGCGTTAGTTGAAAAGGCAAATTTTCTCTAAAATTTTAAGGTGAATTCAAAAATGTAATAATATACAGAGTGTTCTATTAAAAATAGGAGTAAATAAAAAAAAAGAAAAGAACAACAAAAGAAATCCATTTTAGATGTATTCAACTGGAAAATCACCTATCTCACATCAATAGACATTCAAAATATAATAAAAATTTAAAGTTTGAAAAAAATCGTTAGAGCCGTTTTTGAAAAAATCTGAAAAGCTAAAAAACACCATACTTCCGGTTATGGGATTTTATTCAAAAGCTTGCTGTCGCATCTAGATAGTGTACATATATGAAGTTTCAACGTCATACCTCTTTTCGTTATTGAGATATTTTGTTCACACACAGGCACACACTCACATACACACACACACACACAGACTGACCAATGAACAAAAACATGTTTTTTGAATTCAGGAGACTGTAAAACTTGAAGATCTGCTGAAAACTTAATTTCGAATTTTTGGGGTGAATCCAATACTTCCTTTATTGTAACAGGAAGTAAAAAAACAACAAGAACGAAATACTTTTTTGAAAGATAGTATATGTTGTAGAGATCCATTTTTGTTTTAACATAGAATTCAATTCCAGTTTTCATACCCCATAATTATATATTGTAATGGCTGCCTTAACTTATAAAGGCTTTTTTAATTAGAAAATAATAATTAGGGCAAATCACCACAACTTTAAGGGTATTTTTATATTATGCTAACTTTGCCTGTCAGTAATTTAAGGTTAGTTAAAATGAAATGTATTTGTTACTGTTCAAATGAAATGGTTAATTGCCCATTTTTATATTTTATTGAACTGCAATAATTTTATGCTAGCTCGGGCAGAACACAAAACTGCTTTTCTCAGATGGATTCAGAATTCGAGTTTATTTGAAAATTAGTTTTAGAAAATTTGACTCGATGTAGTTCATAGGCGCGATTCTAGTACATATTATTCCTAACCTCACAAATTGAAGTTTGAACACAGAAATTTCGTCAGTGCAAACAGCGTTAATTTAACGATTTAAACCGTGAAATTCAGCAAGGAAACGTCAGGTAAATTGAATTAAATTCTCGCCTGGCAACAACTGACTCACTTTTTGTTTTAGCTGTCACGTGAAACCGACGCCAGCAATTCACTTGTTTCTGATGGCTTGAAAATTCTAAGGACGCCTTGCAGATTATGAAGATTGGGGAGTAGCTGGACGCTTTGAAATACGTTGTACTTTTTTCAAATGGTTTAATCTTTAAGTTTATTAGCTTTCTGGGATCCCGACACTCAAATAAATTGTCACTATCCTACCTTGTAAAACTAGCCGAACTTGGCTCGGAGATGGTCGCAGATGACGCTGTTCGTTTTTCGGTTTTGGAGTAGCTCCCTTGGCAACAAATCTCGTTCAGGATTTCTTTGCAGACCCCTCTGAGCTGTTGTAGGGCAGACCTCTGGGTGCCTCAGCTTAATTGGGCTGGAATCGATGGTCGAAGATCTCAGGTGCTCGGCTGCCGCTGTCCACTCGGAGATGGTTTTAGAGAATTTCTAAATTTTTTGTTACGGAATTTGCTACAAACGTTCCCACAGCTGGCTGGGCATTTGAACAATAAAATGGAACACTTTCTTTTATTGGTAAATACTTTTTTATTACGCCAAAACATTAATTTTGTGGAGCACAATTTTAGCTCCAAGCTTCAATAATTTATTTCAATTGTTCTCTCTTGCTTATAAACAAAAAATCATCGCGTTGCTATGTTACCGCGATCTGGTATGGTTAAATAGAAATTAATTTTGATAACAAATTTACATTCATGGAATGCAGTTTGATAACATATTGCTTACTATTAACATTTACTTAAATCTAAAAATTGTCTTTATTGCTTATAACTAAAATTGTTCTTTTTCGTTACACACAAAAGTTTTTTTTTTAAATCACTGCTCTGCTTTAGCACTTAGTTTTTGTTTAATGCATTGGTCTTGAGTTCATGTTTTACACATGTCACTGGCTTTGTTTCTATTCAGTTGCCTTAATTTTGTATTGCTCTTTGCAATTTTTATTTTATCCTCCTTCGATTTCAACTACCTTTCAGCTTGCTTGTTTTTCACTGGCCTGTATTTTTTAAATAATTCTACCCTCATTCAGTATGCACATAACAAACCTTTTGTGTCAATTAATTTCGTTTGGTCTGGCTTTAAATATGCACACACCTATGATTTTAATTATTTTATTTTACTCAAATCTCAAATTCAAACCCTCTGAAATTCGCGTTGCTTATGCTTGCCTTTATCCTCTCTAATTAAAGCTTCTTGCATCTCATTACCAATGCATTTTAATAATTTCCACTGTTTAAATTGCAATTACATAAAATATTTTAACTCTGTGCTTTAATTGACTTTGTTAAATATTTCGCACTGCATAAGCGAGGCTTCTACGGCCTTTGCCGCTTCTCGCATCTCAACTTCCACTGTCTGCTATTCTGCCAGTTTCCTTCATGGAGTCCTCTGGTTTCAATTATCTGTTCTACGTCGGCTTTCCAGTTTCTCGGTGGCCTTCCTCTCTTCCTTCGTTCTGGTGGCGTCCATTTTAATTTTTTTGGCCACCTGCTGTCGTCCATGGGTTGGAGATGCCCATATCACATTAGTCATTTGCATTCAATAGTATCCCAAATGCTTTGCTCTACTTTCATGATCTCACGTATCTTGTCGTTTCTAACGTGGTCCAGTTTTGATATTCTTGCACTTCTTCGCCAGAAATCCATTTCAAGGGATAGTAGTTTTTGACTATCTTTTTTGTTAATTTCCCATGTCTCGGAACCATATGTGCTATTACTCTGCACGATCGTTTTGTATAAGGTGGTCTTAGTTTTGCTGTTGATATTTTTACTCCAAAGCAGTGAATTTAATTGGCGGATTGTTCTTCTTCCCTGTCCTATTTTATTTGAAACATCTTTACTGCTTCTTCCATTTGACGAAAGAGTTACACCCGAATATTTAAATGAGAAACAGTGTTTTATTACACAGTTAAGATCGCTCTTGTCGTTCTCATCGCCTGCTATCATGTATTCTGTTTTATCTGTGTTTATGACAAGGCCCCACTTCTCATACTCCTCCTTCAGTTTGCGCAGCATGTCTATATATGTAAAAATAAATCGCCGTGTATTAGTAAGGCAAAAATTCGGGTACGACTTGACCGATTTGGATGATTTTTTTTTGTTTTGTTCGTCTTACTCCCGAGGTGGTTTTGCAAAAAAGAAAATTCGGAAAAATCCAACGGGAAAGCCGGAAAATTGAAAAATATCGAAAGTGCGTTTTTCTATACACTGTACGACTTTCTATTTGCAGTCATACTTTTACGATTCTGTGCTTAATGGTTTGAAGGGTTTTCCCCATCATGTCATAATCCAAAACAACGTTTGCCGGGTCAGCTAGTAGTTGATATAATCTCTATCCGTGGCTAGTATTACATGATCATCAGCGAACAGTAAGGCATACAGCACTTCGTCACTAATTGGTATTCCCATCCTGCCGCATTTACTCTTCCAATTTCTCAATGCTTCTTCCAAATAGATTTTAAATAAAAGAGGAGCCAGGGTGCAGCTTTGTCTTAGGCCTTTTGATACTTAAAAGTTCTGAGAAATTTCGTTAATAACTTTCACTGCACTGGTACATCCACAATATAATTCTTTCACCGCGTGTATATAGACTGTGTAGATTTTACTTCTTTTCATACAAGGCCATAACTTATTTAATGGCACGGTGTCATAAGCCTTCTGAAGATCCACAAATTCCATATAAACTGTTCTTCCTCTTTCTATTTTTTTTATCTATAACATTCTTCATAGTAAATAATACACCGTCTATACAGGAGCGTCCTGCACTGAATCCATTTTGCTCTTCAGATTCTCTGAATACTTCTTCAATTCTGCGTTTAAGTACACGCCCATAAAGTCTTGCTATTGTGCACATCACGCCGATTGCTCGGTAGTTCTTACACTTTTTTCTACGACCTTTCTTATAGATAGATGTAATAATAGCCTTTTTCTATTCTCGTGGTGGTGCCTCCTAGCTTAAGCACTTGTTGAAAATGTTAGCTAGTAGCTTTATGAGTATGTCAGGGGCTGCTTTAAGTAATTCCACGGTTATGTTTCCTGGAGCTTTCCCATTTTTCATCTGCTTTACAGCTTCTTTTACTTCGAACGGCGTGATTTCCTGTACAGTATGACTTTCATTCATATCTTGTAGCTCTCTTCCCTCTACCATGTATTCCACTCTCTGTTCTGTTAGTAAGTCTTTATAATACTACTTCCATTCCTGTATTCCGATTAGACTGATCTTTGCGGCATCTTTGTTTCTGGTTTCTCATACCTTTGACCACTTTCCCTGTTCTACTAGCTCTGGTGTTACCTATATACATATTGACTTCAGCACATGTTTTCTCCCAATAGTCGTTTTGGGAGTTTTTTATTTCTCTGTGCACTTCTTTTTGTTTTGATTGGTAATTTGTTATGTCTTCAGGTGATCTTGTTTCGAGCCTTGTTCTATGTAGCTCTTTTTTTTCTTTTATAATAACAGAATTTTATGTTCTCGTACATTTTGTCTGGTGCATTATCTCGTACAGTCGTCAATTTATTAGCAAGTCGTATCTGAAACAGGAATTTCGTTGAATCCTCTCGCAGGCTTTCGAGATTATATCGTACCATCTCCGCATTTTGTCCTCTTTCGCTCTCTTGATCTTTTCTTTGTCCCCTTTGTTTATATTTAAAATATATTTTTTCTAACAGCAGATAGTAGTCAGAGCCACATTCTGGACCTCTCATAACTCTCACATTCATTATTTTCAGTTTCGATTCGTGTTTGATTATTATGAAATCAATGATGGATTTTATATCTCTAGTTGGTTGTTCCCACGTGTAACGACGTATCATTTTATGTTAAAAAAATCCATTTGTTATTTTCAAGTGACAGTTTTGGCATATTTTGATAATTCTCTCTCCGTTTGTGTTTATGACATCTTCTCCAAATTGTCCAATCACGGGATCATCCTTTTGCTTGCCCACTCTACCATTCCGGTCTCCCATGAGGAGTATATATTTACGGTTACTGACGCCGTTTAATATTTTTGTTGATTCATCGTAAAATAGGTCTTTTTTCTTTGTCTTTGCATCCTCATTTGGCCCATATGCTGCTACAACAGTCAGTGAATGATTTTTGATTTCTATTTCTACTTTTCATTTATTGTTACCTAAATATCAGGTAACCTGTGCCCCGCCTTGCGGCACTACACTACAAGAATTCTATCATTTATCTGTTCCCGAGACTTTATGTTCTTCTTGCATTTCTTTCATATTGCTATCGCTACTCCACTACTTCCTCTTTTGAGACTCTACTATATATATAAACATATTGGTTTTTTTCTTCAGTTCCCTTCCATTTCTTTTTGGTTTTCGTTATTGCAACTACGTCCAGGTTGTATTTTTCTATTTCTTTGGAGAATTCGTTCCTATCCCTTGTACATTCCACGTACCGAATCGCATTGTCCTTTTCATAGCCAGCTTTCGTTTCTCAGATCTTCCGTCCTTTTCCCAGACTTTGTTGAGATATTTTGCATTATTTAGCTTTTTACGGATTGTGAAGTGCAGGTCCACCGTGCCAATCCCCAACCTGGAGGGCCTGGTGATTTGAATTTGAGGTTTTCTTTCCCTAAACTGGTTGTCTGACAGGACTGAGGAGGCCAGTTTCTCCCATTAATTTAGCGGTTCTTCTGCTCTCTTAGCTAGATCAGGTCAGCCTGCGTCCTTTCTATCTTCGAGACCATTGACCAATTTTCAAGAATATAGAAGTGAGAAAGGAGTGGCCCGTTAGCCCTCGAATACTCTAATAGCGTCAGGGCCGGAAAAGAACAAGAGTTGACCAAGAGAGGTCAAATAGAAAAGATTAAAGAGAAGGGGTCTGACTCCAGAGAAGTTTAAATAAAGTACAGACCCAGCTAGGGCACCTCTGGATTGCCACATTCCGTACTCACAAGATGCGAGTCCCTGAGGGAATACCCCATAATTTCAGTACTGAAATAAAATTTGTACCTCCAGTCATCTCCCTAGAATTTTTGAGTAGATACTGACTATAAAGTATTACTTATGATTATGAATAACAGGGAAATGTCGTCTGTGAAGATGCTAAAAATAGTTATCGTAACGTTTGAGATTTAAATTTTTTTTTTAGAATTTTTTGGGGTTTTGGGTTTTCTCACGCCGAACGTTGCATCGTAATAAAACCAAAGTCTGATACCAGCGTTTCAAAGCTTCATAGAATACCTCTATAAATTTAAGTTGTTTGTATAAAATGTGTATAAAAGTTTACGGAAGTCTTCTATGGAACATAAATTAATGCCTAAAAACTTTCCTTTATATGAAGTGGTAAAGTCTTCTTTAACCGTTTGTTTTATATCTTCTAATACTTTTTGGTAATT
Source organism: Agriotes lineatus (assembly GCA_940337035.1). Classification (NCBI taxonomy): domain Eukaryota; kingdom Metazoa; phylum Arthropoda; class Insecta; order Coleoptera; family Elateridae; genus Agriotes; species Agriotes lineatus. Next base: position 29,932,771 of record OW679197.1, on the reverse strand, counting down.
TTCAGCCTGATGTAAAAATATCGGAGGAATTTGAGTTTGGTAGATTCCTCAACATTTTTCTCACTTATTGTTTGTGGTCTGATTGGAGCGATGTTCGTTTGGCTGAATTTCATTTTGTAGAGCGTAGTATTTATTATTTGTTATTAAAGTATTTGTATCAAATATGTATCTTTTATTACTCCCGGAGAGGTCAGGCGATGTATGCGTTCTTTTGTTTTGTGACACCTGCTGTGTTTCCATAGTTTCTGTTGAAAATGATATGTGTTTGTTATAAATTAGTGTCGGCGGTTTTATGGGAATGTTATTTGAATTTTTATTGGTGGAATTACCGGAGTCAGCGATAATGTTCATATTAGTTGTAATAATTTTAAGACCGGCAAAGCCGGAAGTTAGTTATTTTAGCTTATTTATTCCTGAGGCCTTTGAAATACGAATATTTTAAAAAGCGCAAGAAGTTTTATAACTAGCACCAAATGCACGTTAACGTCTGCACTCGAGCACATCTGACGCCAAAAACTCTCCTTATAAGTAAGAGGAAATGTTGTCTGTGAAAATAATCAAAATTGTCAGAGCCATTTTTAGAAAATTTGGTGTTGTCGGTCTTTCTTGATATTTTTTGGGGTATTTGAGACTCCTGACAAGGAACGCTGCAACGCAGTGCAACCAAAGTTTATTTTCATAATTTTAAATCTTTATGGAACATCTCTATAGATTTTCATGAAAATCAATCCGTTCATAGGTACATTCTTACGTCTTCACTCATAATACAACTATAAGGCTGTATATTACGTAATTTTCCTAGCCGAGCGGAAATACAGGAACTGATCTCCGTTTTACTGCAAGCATGTTAAGCTAGTTTATTATCTCTCTCTCTCTCTCTCTCTCGTTTTCAGTCTTTCAATTCTTTCAATTTATTTCATCTTTTTGTTTAGCTTTGAATTTACATCATTTATTATTTGCTCGTCCGCTCTAATTTTTTCCTTCCACTTGTACTTCTAGAATTGTGCTCAACATCGCATTTCCTCTTACTATATGCCTTACTAATTTCCTTCTTTTTTTTGTATCATGTTTAGCATTTTTCTTTCTTTTCCTATTCGTCTGAGGACTTCCTTATTTGTTACCCTTTCTATCCAGCTTATTTTTAGCGTTCTTCTGTAGCACCATTGTTCTAGAGCTTCTAGTTGTCTTCTTTATGGTATTCCAAAAGTCCAGATTTCGCATCCATAAAGAGCAAGACTCCACACAAATGATTGTAAAAACATTTTTCTTGTTTGCAGTGAGATGATTTTTGATAAGAAATGATTTTTTTGCTTGGTGAACACGGCTTCTTATTTTTCTTCTGCTAATTTTGCTGCCTAAGTATGTAAATTCGTCTACTTCTTCTAGTTTTGCTCCGCCCATCATTATATATGTTGATATTCTTTGTGTTGTGTGTACAGACGATAACTTTGTTTTTTTCTTGTTTATTTTCATGTTGTATTCTCTGGTGAGTATAGTATTTAATTTGTTTAGATCTTTTTGTAGTTCATTTTCATCGTTTGAGAGGAGAGAAATGCCATCTGGAAGTTTATTATAAATAACTAATATAAAAAAAATCTGTAAAAAGCTTTACCCAGAACTTCCCTCGTCGAAATTGTGGCACTAAATAATTTTAAAAATCAAATGAAGTTAGAAGTAAAAATATTTACACGTTTCTAATAAATTATATACAGTGTGTCCCAAAACGTTTTATACAAATGGAGAAAAGGTTTATCTTACATTTCACAAAAAAAAATTCTTGATAAGAAGCTCTGCATGACTTGTAGATCCATAATCAAGTACAAGATTTTTAAAACATTGGCTGATATACAGGGAAAATCAAAATTATGATTTGGAATGAGAGTAAAATACGTTCAAACTGTAGTGGAGAGCAAAATGTTCATTGAAATTGTTATTAAGTAGCATTTGACATTTGTTGACAGTTATTAGATATTTCAAAGCACTCTATCCAGAACGTGTTTAATAAGGACGAGTAACACAGAGTCAGGCGCTCATTATGAACGGGATCTTACGATGTTTCGTACTGTGTATTAATCTAACAATTGCTGACGTATTTATTGAAATAATCTTATAATTTTTATCTGGGAAAATCACTAATCTAATAATATTTTGCTACTTAATAACAATTTCAATGAACAGTTTGCTCTCCACTACAGTTTGAACGTATTTTACTCTCATTCCAAATCATAATTTTGATTTTTCCTGTATATCAGCCAATGTTTTAAAAATTTTGTACTTGATTATGGATCTACAAGTCATGCAGAGCTTTTTATCAAGAATTTTTTTTGTGAAATGTAAGATAAACTTTTTCTCCATTTGTATAAAACTTTTTGGGACACGCTGTATATATATATAAAAAAAAAACGTTACCGGTGGTCGAATTCGAAGGGCAGCCCCAACGTTTTATGGGCTATTGCAAGGGCCAGAACTATTTCTACCTGCGCTACGGAGCACCGACCCTTCGAATTCCTGCTTCGCAGCTACATTTATTAACGTGCTAATTTTTACCTCCTTTTTGTATCATAAAACATTTGTATGCTGTACGCTGTATCTATTGGCTCCCATTTTTGGTAAGAATAAAGCCTCCACTATGCACAAATTCTTACTTGTATCATAAGTTAAATGAAAAATTTACAAAATTTTATTTTTTAAGGTGCTCACCCTGTATATATTTGTTTAAAATTTTCTCGGTTTCATGCCAGGTAGATATATAATGTGTAGGCAAAATATTGTCCGACAAATCGTTTTTGAGTTATACCGTCAACAGACAGACAGCTGGAATTGGGAAAACCTGTTTTTCGTCATCTAGGAACCCTGAAACGTGAAGATGTGGAGGAATCTCGAATGGTGATTTTTTCGCGATTACAATACTTCCTTCGTTTTTAGACGAGGGAAGTAAAAATGTTCATTACTATAAAAAAAATCTGTAAAAGCCTTTACTCACAACTCCTCTCGTAAGTGGACAGTGTGACACTAAATAATTTAAAAAATCAAATTAAGCTAGGGGTAAAAATATCTTCACGCTTCTAATAAATTAGATAAATTTTCAAATAAAAAATAACATCAACTTTAAAGAGCTTCGATTATTTAGTAGTTATATTCTGCTTATATAGCGCATACCTTTTCTTCTTCTAACTGTTTTGGTTTCCAAGGTTAAAAGCTAAAAGCTGTCCTGTTAAAAACGAATATTTAATCAAGGTTCAATTTCTTAGTTTTCAATAATTGTCCTTTCCATTCGACTAGTTTCTACATCTGGAAACTTATGTACGGCTCGTCGAGATTCAGCTCTTGTATTATTTTATGTCTTTTATATTTACCCATAGACAGTTAATTTAAACTTCTGCTGCGAAGTTGATATCAACATTTTCTCAGCTTTGAAATACTGATGCGAAAAATGACAGGTCAGTAGGGGAAGTTAATATACAATTTATCATATAATTTGATTGGGTGGGATTTTTTATTTTGATATTTATAAATATAATTGTTTTAATTGTTTTTTGAAATATTATGTATACTCGAATGATTTTGGTAATCGCTTGGTTCATCCTGCAACTTTCCTTTTCCTATAGCTATGTACAAATAAATATTCATATATTTATAATATTCAATGTATTTTTGATAGGAACCATTAAGATTAGTTACTTCATGTAGCTTTTTATATGATTTTCTGTTATATTTGTGAGATCAAACGAAACTGATTATAGCTTACTACGATGTTAGTGAAGCTACGTAAACAAAATATTCTCGCGCAGCTTGCTTTTCCAGAGTGACAAAGCCCAGAAATGATAAGTATAAACAAGAAAAAGCAATATCTTAGTCGCTCGTCCGTGGCTGGGATGAATCAGAAACTAGGAAGACCCCTCGTTGATTACCCGGAAACACAGCGCACACAATCATCCCCATTTCCGGGAGCTTGTGGCTTCAACGCCTTATACCTTCTGCTCTTATTGCATTTAAGCAGAGATGAAAGCGTTCGGGGGCCGGTAGACGCTCACGCACGTTTCGCTGTTTCATAATCATCAAACGTCTTAGCGGCCGAGATATTTTTTTGACAGGACAAAGTCCGCAATTATTATCCTTGAAGAAATTGGTGTCGTCGCTCGTCTTCCCCAGCGAGTTCGCCACCCTCGCGCCGCCGACGCCGCCGCCGGACAGTGCCCATCAGTCAGCAATGATTGAAAAATAAATTTGATTTGCTCCTCATCGCGTCTTCTCGTTTCCTGATCATGCGAATTTTTCTACAAACGCTGCATAGGGACGACATTTTTTTTTGCATGTGAGCTTAGATTAGTTTCGCCTTTGTTGAGTGTTGTTTAAAGGGAATCTGTAAATAGATTAATAAAAATATCGCACTGAGAAGTCTTTAAATGGCGTAAATACAGCTTGCTAATCTTGTAGACTAAAACTGATATATCAGAATTTTATATAACACGGAATAACTACAGCTAATAACAAAATATTGAAAATTCCATGTCACTGGTACATATAGCAATATACACGTATACATACAGAATACTCAAAAAGTACCGGTTAATTCTAATAGTCATAATAGTAAAGAGAAACGAATTATAGAAGAATCCAACCACTTGCTGTACATGCATAATGTAAAACTGTACGACGGTGTATTGTTTCGTGCCTACTATATCAGCAACCAAAATTTGAAACCCAAAATATTACATAGTCTCCTCTTAAAGTAACACACGGTTTGCAGCAAAACTGCCACGTCGCCAATCCAATGTTTATTCTTGTTCTGTTAACCCCTCCACAGCGTCTCTTACCTATACCTTAAAAGAAAACTTAGTCCTACATAACTATTTTTCATTTGAGGGAAGAGATAATAGTCCAAGGAAGCCAGCAAAAACGAGACACCTTTAACCAACATTCAGAGTCCTTGTTTCACTATTTTTCTCATAGAGGTATCAACAATGCAGAATAATATTGTCCGGTTGTCTGGTTTGTCCAAATAATCAATCATGCTCATTTAACGGCTATCCCAAAAAAGCCGAGGAAATACCTTTTCCAGCAGATTTTTGAACACGAAACTTCTTATGCCTTGGTGACCCAGAGTGCTTCCATTCTGTCGATTGGTGTTTTATCTCTGGGTTGTAGAAATGTATCCAAATTTCATTCATAGTACCACTACGACTCAAGAAGTCAACATCTTTTTCAAAAAGAGCACATGGTTTCCACTCTTGCCCTCTTCTAATTGTCGTTCAAGCATTTGGAGATGTATTCATCAAATTTTTGTTTTATATCCAAATCTACGTCAAGTATGTGATGGACGCGTTCATACACTCAGTGTTTCAGATATTCGTTTCAGCCCAATTCAAAGGTCTAATAATAATGTGTCATGAACTACATTGATATATACGGGGGTAGACACAGAAATCAGTCTTACTAGACTCTTCTCATCTTCATAATCGCTTTGTGTATTAAACATATCTTCCTTAATATGTTTACCCCTTAACTGTTGTAACTACAGGTACTTAATGATTGCTTGATATTTTTCTTGAAATTTTCTTGCACAGTAATGCTTCTTTTTTAATAACTCATTACTTATTGCTATGGTAAAGTGATTTTGTTTATTCTAGGCAAGCGACCTAGGCTAGTTAGATACCCCTCATCATCGGAAGGTTTAAATGTAGTACTCTAGCTAAATTAAAGATCTTCACAAGATAGAAAGGTAAAACCTAAAATACATAGTGATTTTTAAAAACTAAATTGCAGCAAGCCCTGGATAGCCTGAATCAGTTGGCAGTACTGAAGTGTATTGTCAGTCTATGTCAAATTCTTCGCGGTTTTGCATAAACCAAGTTCATACAGCTTAAGCAGCCCTAAAGTTAGTCCCAGGTGCCTTTTTTGATATAATGGTACAAATAAAGTCAATCTAAAATTGATAGGATTTGATATTGAGAAGAAGGTGAACCATCATTCCGATTGGAGAAATTAAAACATAAATATCTTGGCCCCTTTCGTAACCTTAATTTAGAATAGAAAGTTAGAAAGGCTGAAGTAACCCAAAAATATAAGGAAAGATTAAATATACAGAGTGTAAATTAATTGTGGAGCAAACTACACGTGGCGATGTTAGTCATAAAATTCCGAGTCAAAAATCTTAATACTAAAATGTCGAATTGGCCTTTATGAGCCCTCACGAGTTTTAGATAAATGATTTTTTCAGAGTAAGTAACTTTTCTGTTCCAAATATGTGAAAGTATCGTCAAACAAAGTTGTTCAAAATGTAAAATTATAGTCGCATGCAAAATTTAAGAAATATTCTCTTACTTTTATGCAACTGTGTGTACTAGATGAAGTACTTTTGTGGTAACACGGTTTCATAGCTGATATTTTTTAAATTTGCATGGGCCCATAATTTTATATTTTGAACAACTTTCCCTGAAGATACTTTCACATTTTTGAAACAAAAAAAGTTACTTTACCTGAAAAATTATGTTTTTTATCTATCGCTCGTGAGCGCTCATGAAAGCCAATTCAACATTTTAGTATTAAAAATTTTGACTCAAGAATCAATAATTTTATGACTAACATCGCCACCTGTAGTTTGCTCCACAATTAATTTACACCCTGTATATATAGAATTTTATAAAGAAAGTTGTCAGGTCAAAAAGTTGGAAAAGGAATATCAATGTTTAGATATAGGAAGTACCATCCCAAATATCTAGCAGAACGACTAACACTTCCACTATCTAAGGTAGGCAGGAAGTAAGTAGTATCGTTCAACTCTGCATCGTAACAAAATTTGTATATTGAAAAAATTCCTTACTGCCGCGCCGGCGACGGATTAAGAAAAAGTTGCCCATAAAAGCAGGACAATTTATTTGCAGCCCCAAGTACACACATTTTATATCTCTTACGTAATGAAATAAAATAAATTGTGCATTATTTACCATATATTGAAAAATAAAAACATTGGGGTAGACATAAAATATATAATTATAAAATAACAAACTTAGGTAGTTATTTCCAAACCCAAACATGAAAAAAAGACAAAGAACGTAATAAATAGATAAATAAAAAATGACTTCGTAAAGATACTATAGTTACTGCCTAATTGGTAATGTCGAAAGAAATTCAAATTGTGGTCTTTCACGTTAGATGTGTTGCAGCAACTGCCGTTGCATGCAGTCGGAGGTATTTCCAGTCGGCGGTAAGCCCAGGTGGAGGTACTTTACGTTGGCGGTTGTTTGAGTTGGATGTAAGTCCACATCAGTGGTATTTTACTACGGTGACATTTCATATATTTATCACATAACTTTTCAGGTCGGCAATGAACCAACTCGGTGGTAATTCTGGAGAGATGTAAATTCATTATCGGTGGTAATCTTAATACACACTAATTTTTCATTGTAATCCTATATTTTACGATAAATAAATAAAACATTGCCAACTTTTGATTTTGTGATTTCTCTAAACAAATGACATGTTTTCCCTAAATTTCTTTAACCTATATTTACGTCACTATAGTGTTAGCAATCCCTGTCAAAGTTTTTAACTTTAATAGCTTTCATTAACTTTATCAATCTACCTAACTAGAATTATTGTGCATCTCTCTCTCTTTGAATCTAACGCTGATTTTTGTAATTTCTGAGGATTTCATTAAAATTCCTAGAATGTGAAAACATCCTTCTAGTCCTTAAATGACTTGAAATTTTCCGAGAAAAGAAAAATTTCTCTAGCGTTGACAGAACTGGTAGGAATCCACATCGGTGATAGTCCGCTTTCACCCCTCCATTGGGATTTTAGAACTATTTATAAGCCATAAGTATACTTTTTCTACTGCGATTGTAGGTAGTTTTAACCCCTAAAAAAATGCGCTCGACGCGAGCGCTTCTTCTGCTTCATTGCAATTACGGTTTTGCCTCACTGAAAAAAGCGATCCATCAAACTTACATCACGCAGTTGCTCTTGCTGGCAACAAACGTACATCTTTGGATCTTCAACATATTGTAACTCTCTTCTTCTTCTTTTTCTTTTTTTTTATCTTGTGTCATCCATTATTATATATATTCTTCTCTTAATTATTTTCACGCTCTTAGGTTTCTTACTATTCTTATACATTGCTTTCCCGTTACTGTCGTAACATCATCGATCGATCTTTGCTTAAGTTGTCCAAGACTCCTCTTCGTTTATTTAGGTCTTCAGCAAGTTACCCTTTGTGTCCATGTACAGCTATGCACCTTGTCCAGTGTCATTGAGACTAGCTATTCCAGCGTAACATCAATTAGTTTGATACTATCACAAATTTCGCTATTGAGTATTTCTAAAGTTGTTTAAGTTTATCGCCAATCCTATTTTCTTTGATTTTTCGTTTAAATCCTTCAACATGACGTTTAGCTCTTCAATGTATGTATTAGGACCACGCCGCGTCGTCGGCATATCTTAAGTGATTTAGCTGTACTCCACCAATGTTTAAACCTTTTCCTTCCCAAGCCAATTGTTTGAAGTTGTTCTATATGGTAGGGCAAATAATATCGGCGAAATGGTATCACTTTGTCGGACACCTTTACGAAGTGGTATTTCATCTGTTCTGAGATCATTATCTATTTTTATGTGAAAATTAGCTTTATAAATATTTTTAACTATAGTGTAATATCTTGAATCAATCCAAGTATCTTCTATCACTCTTCAATAGGCCCAGGTTTCAATGCTATCAAAGGCTTTATGGTAGTCTAAAAGTGCCAAATGTAAAAGTATATTGCACTCTGTGGATTTTTCTATAATTGCCCTAATTCTTTTTCAAACCCTTTTTTAAACTCAGCTTGTTCCACTGCTTGATGCGAGCCTAGCTTAGCTGTCAATCGATTGGTTGTTATTCTTGTTAAGGGTTTATACAGATAGATAGATAGAATTACAGGTCTAGTATAGAAGAATTTCGGAATTTTTCGAGGACTCGGGTACTCTTCCTTCTATTAGGCATTTGTCTAATAGTACCTTTCCAGCTTCTATTAGGCGTTGATTCCCGCATTTTAACATTTTTGAGGTTATTTAGTCTTCATTGGGGCTCTTTCTATTTCTCACTTGGTGGAGGGCATATTTAAGTTCGGATGGAGTTATTCATGGTCTTCTAAGCTGACATTCAAAATATGTTTGGGAAGATCTAATAGGTTTTGTATGGTCACTGTATAAACTTTTCCATAGAATCCTTCTATTTTTTTAACAATTTTCTTTTCGTGTGACACTAAGTCCTCTTGTTTATCCTTTATCTTTATAACTTTTTGTTTTGCTCTTATAAATATAAATAAGATTAATATTGTATATAGAAGCAGTCTAATAACGTATCCTTGCGAAACACGTGTCGTTGCTACACATTTTTGATAATTCGTTGTTCACTGTAGCGTCTTGTGAGGTTTTCTTTTTAAAGTTCAAGTCGGCTGGGAGCCTGTTTATTCTTCGTATTCTTCCTTCTAATGTAGGCTGAGAGCGTGTTGCTAACCACACACTGAGTGCGGTTTTATAAGCTCTCTTTAAACTGCGGCTGGGGCAGGCAACTAGTCTAACTTCTTGAATTAAGGAAGAATGCCGTTCTACAGGGGTGACGACCACCAAATGCGTTGGTATAGTGGCCGGAGAGTGTACGCCGTAACCCATGTTCAGGTGTGGGGCTCGAACCCACTACCTGCCGACTGGAAAATGTAAACGGTTTACCAGCGGGTTATCTGCTCTCTCTGTTTGTTCAATACACTTAAATAAATTACGATGCTTTTTGCGAAAGGAACACATAAACTCTTCTTCTACTGCTTCGGAGGTCTGCCTGGATTTCGTTTTTTCTCCGGTAATCTCTTTCTTACCACTCAGCTAGTCCAGTGGTCTTCATTACAGGCATATCTGTGAGAAAATTGATAAATAATATTAAAGAAATTACATTAATTTGGTAAATAACTGTGTCAAACGTTTGAGTAATCCAAAAAAGTAAAAGAAGTTACTTTATCTAAATCGGTAGCTCAGTTTGTTTTATACACTATAGTATATAGTTCAGCGATATTCATTATTCAGAGTGTGTAAAAGGCAGAATATTATTGGAATTGAGGTGTTGACGCAGCTGCTGCATCATGACTCTTTTCAGTATTTCAGATAACACAGGTAAACACAGAAAGGTCTTACATCTGTATGGGAATGCTAGTAGCATCATGTACCGTAGTTTTATTAGATACAATCATGTTAAGTACTTAATTAATTGTGTTGATTTCATAAAATAAATGTGATTTGTAATGTAGATATTAATATTTACGTCTTGTTTTAAAATGTTATATGTGCCGATCTGGATTATTCCAAATATCAATGGCTTTATTCGTAGTAGCTGTTAATAGTATGAGATCGTCAGACTCCAGTCTCAGATATCAAGTGGTTGAGTTGAAAAGCATACCCTTGTATATATAAATGAATAAAATGCTTTAAAAACTAATACTGAATTTCTTGATGGAAGACGCTCTTTTTATATAAGTACAACTTTTACAAACTTAGCGCAAAGATATATTCATAAAAACCTGATCACCTAGTAATACTTGATGACTTATTTGAAAATAGTAAAGAACGCAGTTCGTTCACATGTTGTGGAAGGATTTTTTTGAATAGTGATGTGTAATACTATAGGTATTTCCAGTGCTGATTTTGGCCGAGAATGCTGACTTGATACTCCGGCACATCTAGTTTTTGATCTGATATGTTGTGTCTAACAGTATAAATAAATAAATTGATTAAGAATATTAAAGTTAGGTTAATGTTTAACAAGATTAAACAATCAACAATCACGTCTGATTTTAAATTAAGTACTAATTTAGTTATTGGTTACATTCAAAAATTAATGAAAGCTGCTAAATACTTTACACGCAATTTTAGAATAACCTTGAGATTTTTAGTCGCCTCTTGTATTATTGCTATTGAAACGGGCCTTTGACCCGCTGTAACAGTTTAGCACAATAATTAATAATCTTCCGATGCATAGCCAGCTGTGCAATTATTTGTATCGTTTAATAGATTTAAATTCAAATGAGTTAACCCGGTTAACGTGAGGGGTTGAAAAGTGCGTTTTCTGCAAGTTTTGCAGGAGGCAAGCTGAAAAAACGAAAACGATATACTAAGTGCGAGACGCGCGGGTGACGAGTAGTTGATTAAGCGAACGTCAAAAGGCACAGTCGTCTTGAGCGCGTTAAAGGTGGGGAACCTCCAAAGTGAATTTTATTACGAGGTATTGAAATCATGCCTCATCCTCAAACGCCGGGGCTCTTAGTTATCTCTCATCGACTAAAGAAATAACAATGCACCTTCGCTTTGTTTTCTTTAATTGTTATTTAACTGTAAATGTATGACAGTTAGAATGTTATACACTAAATACCTTAACGGTTAAGCGCTCGTATAAACATGCAATATTGCTAGTAGTTTGGATAATATATTTTTTACCGTTTGTGTATATAATTACCATTTATTTGTATTTTTGTATTTTATGTCATCTTTTATATGTCTCCGCGTAAAGTCAAATACATGTGTAGTACACCTATTGTATACAGATTGGCGCTGGAGTGGAATCCCGAAATATTTAGTTCCATACCTTGAGCTGTGGTAGGTCAGCTACCAGAGGTTTGTTACATTGATTATCCGTAACCTCGACTGGGAATAAAAGGTAAGAGTTCTCTTGTTCTAAACTGAGCTACTTGACAACAATAAGGGAAATTAATTATTCAAATATTAAGGCACCTTATAATTCGAGTTATAACGGTGGGTTCAAACTGCAGTAGGACTAAAGAAGCCCCGTTACACTATGGCAAATAAATACTTTTTTAAATGCTAATTTTATTGGAACTTTGATTCGTTTTCTCTTCGATAGATGATATAAAAGCAGGTTTGACAGTAACGAAACAATAAATTGATTTATATTAACTATTTTTTATTTCTAGTTGAATCGCCTTATTCTAATATCGATAATATAGATTTAATATCAAATTTACTGAAAACCTTTGATATGTAACCATATAAATGATGCCTGATCTGGAAAAAATAACGGTTCAAAATTTTGAACCATACAATGCATACTATTGAACAACTTTGATAGCGGTCATTTTGTGGGATTATACACTTATAGTAATTAAGCTTCTTTTTTGGTCACAGCAATATTATCATATAAACCATATAAATAAGTAATGTTTTGTTACATTCTGTCACGTTCTATAAAATGATTTGTGGTCATCAGACGACTTTCTTTTACTGCTTGTAAATATTTAATTGGGAATGTTTTTCAAAAAACTTTTTCGATAAAAATTATGTAATATACGTAATATATAACAGATTTAAAAATGTTTAACCTGTAGGTTTTGGACTTTTTGGAGACATTTTGCAATTTTTCCGAAAGACTACTTATTACAAAAAAAACGAAAGCTGTACATAATTGAACAAACAAAATTAAATTTTTAAATAAAAATATATTATCCTTAATGAGATTCGAACTAGTGCCTGCGAACGAGCCCGAACATTGGATTCCTTTATTCCCCGGTGAACTACGGCTGCGCAGACTGCTTCACGCCCGCGCTGGTAATTCTTGCGATCCAGGTCTATTTAACGTAAAGCACTTATTCGTTGTTCGTTTTTGTCTCGTACAACAGTTATCCTGTATTTGTTGCTTCCCATATTTGGCAATGATAAAGCCAGCACTACGTACAAATTAGTACTTTTATGTATTCCTTATTTCAAGCAAAAATAAACAAAATTTTATTTTTTTAGGTGCTCACCCTGTATATATTTGTATTAACTTGTATTGGTTTCATGCTAGGTACATATATAATGTGTATGCAAAATATCATCTTCCTCCGCCAAATAGTTTTTGAGTTATACAGCCAACAGACAGACAGACAGACAGACAGACAGACAGACAGACAGGCAGACGGAATTGAGAAAACCTGTTTTTTGTCATTTAGGGACCCTGAAACGTGGAGATCTGTTTTTCATGCTTCGAATATTTCCTTCGTCTTTCAAATGAGGGAAGTAATAAAATACAATGAAAGAGATTTACTTATACACTTTTGTTACAAAAGTTATTTTATTTCTATTGTGAATTACAACGGAGTGATTATAACGAGCTTAATTTATAAAGTAGGTAAATAGTATTCCATAAATGATAATGACCCCTAACGAACATATAGCATAAAAATAATACAGAACTTTAAAATACCTCAGATAAAATTGCCAGAATTTTAACGATATTAAACCATTGTACTGACGATACAATTTGCATGAAAAAATGCAATATACAATAATCTATATATATTGCAGTGGATACGTGTGTATGCTTACTTAATTCAAGTATTGAAACTTTAAACTTTATTATAACTTTAAATTGAATTATATTTCAAAATACATGAGTACTCCTTTTCATCAGGGTGTGGTTCGCCAAAATCTAGTTAGTTGTTTGTTGCTGCAATTACTGAACGTCACTTGCTGTCAACAATTATTTCCAAGCAGTGTTTAATGTCATTTTTCAATAAATATGACAGAAATAAAATTCTTTACAACGGTTTTGACTGTATGATATTTTAAATTCAAATTTGCATATATTATTTAAAATACTCCTGTCATTAATTAAATGTCAACTTGACAGCATCATCCCTATAATCTGGGTAAGTACTATACTTTTATAATGTCTCTTTCTTAATATTAATTAATCACCTTTTATTTATTTAAATACCTTCAACGTAACCACTTACTTTGCACTGACACTTCCAAATTCCAACAAAAATGCGATACCTTTTGCAGCCCTATAGACGGCTCCGACCTCCAACCATTGACATCATCTCCAGCCCGCCTAAGTATTTATTGTATCTCCACCATCTAACAATGTATCCATATCTAATTGACAAATTGTAGCCTCCACCAGTAATCCCGTTCCAAGTTCATACAATCCGCAACAGACCAAAACTCCTGTATGACCTCGGACCATCGCCCCTCGCAGCTCACACAATGGTACCTTCTTTGCAATGTACTGGATCTCTGCTACACACCCAATTGGTTCTTCTTTCTTCAATCCCAGTTTTAATTGTATTTGATATTCCAAAAATCTTGCCTTGGACTATTTATTTCATTTGTAATATGCAACCATGCTATTGTTAATTTCATCCCCTCTAATTTTCCTTCAAGCTTTTCCTTGTTATTATTTAACTTTTCTCCTACTTTTTGGTTAAAATTTTCTTCCATTTGTTTAATTTCTTCATGCCTTTCTGCTCTCACTTCATCCTTTATTTCATTCTTACCTTTATTCAATCTTATATAAATTTTATTTATTTGTATTTTCAATTCTTGCTTATTCTGGAGTTGTACTTTGTTAAATTCTTCTCTTAATTCCTTCATCGTCACTTCTATCTTATCTGCTTGGTCTTTTTGTTCTTGTACCTTTTCTGTAGTGCTCTGAATTTCATCTCGTAACCTACCTTCCCTTTCCTCTGCATCTTTCTTACTTTCCTCTGTAGTTCTTTCAATTGCTGCTTGCAACCTACCTTCCTTTTCCTCAATTACTGTTGCAATCTGTTTTCCCTCTCCTCTGCTTTCTTCTCAGTTGCTTGTAACTCCTTCCTCAACTCTGCTGCATCTTTCTTTGACTCTGCTGCATTTTTCTTTGCATCCTTCCCATTTGATTGTAAATCTTTCTTTAAATCTAACATCATTGTTTGCATCATTTCCATAAATCGTTTCATTTCATCTTGTTTTCCTGATGATTCTTCCTGAATTATCACCTGATCTCCTTGTACACCTAACTCGTGCTGTATTTTCTCCATTTCCACTTCAGCACCACTCGATACTGCTTCCATTTCTTCTTGTCCTTCGTCTTTTTCCTCTTCAGTCTTCTTGATTTTTTTTGTAACCCTTTTGTCTGCCATATTTTAGTTTAAAATTTTTAACTTGTACTCAAAACGTATTTACTTTTTATTAAATCTTACCTCAACTTGCAAAACCTTGTATTTTTGTTCAACAATGAATCTTTATCAGAAAACTTTACTTATTATTATTGACTGTTCCTTTATTTGATCTCAATTACCTAATTTTTACTTTCCAAAACGTGATTTATTTTATTTTACCTATCCTGACACTTATGTCGCAATTACTTACTTAATTATGTTCTAACAAACTGACTAATCACACTTTTGCCCAACGTTTTGAGCGACCAATTTTATATGCAGTGGATACGTGTGTATGCTTATTTAATTCAGGTATTGAAACTTTTAACTTTATTATAACTTTAAATTGAATTATATTTCAAAATACATGAGTACTCCTTTTCATCAGGGTGTGGTTCGCCAAAATCTAGTTAGTTGTTTGTTGCTGCAATTACTGAATGTCACTTGCTGTCAACAATTATTTCCAAGCAGTGTTTAATGACACTTTTCAATAAATATGACATAAATAAAATTCTTTACAACGGTTTTGACTGTATGATATTTTAAATTCAAATTTGCATATATTATTTAAAATACTTCTGTCATTAATTTTTAAATTAAATGTCAACTTGACAGCATCATCCCTATAATCTGGGTAAGTACTTTACTTTTATAATGTCTCTTTCTTAATATTAATTAATCACCTTTTATTTATTTAAATACCTTCAACTTAACCACTTACTTTGCACTGACACTTCCAAACTCCAACAACAATGCGATACCTTTTGCAGCCCTATAGACGGCTCCGACCTCCAACCATTGACAGCATCTCCAGCCCGCCTAAGTATTTATTGTATCTCCACCATCTAACAATGTATCCATATCTAATTGACAAATTGTAGCCTCCACCAGTAATCCCGTTCCAAGTTCATACAATCCGCAACAGACCAAAACTCCTGTATGACCTCGGACCATCGCCCCTCGCAGCTCACACAATGGTACCTTCTTTGCAATGTACTGGACCTCTGCTACACACCCAATTGGTTCTGCTTTCTTCAATCCCAGTTTTAATTGTATTTGATATTCCAAAAATCTTGCCTTGGACTATTTATTTCATTTGTAATATGCAACCATCATACCCCTTTACGTTTTATTAAAATTCTTCGTTATTTTAATGGGTTTTATTATGTATTTACACAATTACAAAATTTCTATATCCATTTTATATCAAATTTTTCGTAGTTGTTTTTTTAAGTTGTTATTCTAATAATTATCCCAATTTTTTATTGCTATCCTAGACTACCATTATTCCTGCCTGCTACATGTTATAAATCAATTTGAATGGTGCTCACTTTATAAATTATTGCAAATAGAAATTTATTCTGTCATATGCAACATTCAACTTTGTATTTATTGTTAATTTTTGTTACCATCATCAAGTCGTACTCATTTTGAAATAACTTTCTTTTAAAATGTACTTTGAATCTTTGAGTTTCAATTATTATTCAATTAAATAAGCAATCATTATCATAATTTTCCACATCATATCGTTTCAGTATAATTACTGTATTGAACTTTTCATTTTTGATTCATGTAAATAAATAACTGTATTTAATGTATACATGGCCTCTATATACCATAGCAATATACAGAGGAAGGTCACAACCCTGAATAATCAACGCAGAGCCGAAACCAGCGGTAGTAGAATCTTGAAATTTGGGTGGAAGGTTCAATTTGTTACGTAAGGTAGTACTAAGAAGGGATTTTTTGAAATTTGACCCCTAAGGGGGCGAAAAGGGGTAAAATGTGTTTTCACGAATTCCTCATTATCTCTTACACCCGATACGATATCGATTTGGTTTTTGCTTGCGAAGATTATCAATGAAAATACCTAGAAACGTATTTTCGGATTTTTTCCTAATTAAGCCCTAAAGGTGCAAATCTGGATTGGGGATGAATTAAACAACCCTTCGCATCTCCTACATTTATTGAGTTAGAACATTCTTTTTAGGCATATAGGTGTATTTTTAAAATATTTAGAAAGGGGTGTAACGGTCTAAAAGAATTTGAAAATTTTGACCCTAAAGGGGCAAAAGGAGGAAAAATTAAAAAGAGGTAGAAGGGTTAAACATGTTTTATTTTTTTTGCTGTTAGCTCCATTTCACAATAAAATGGATTAAAAGCAATTTTTTAAAATTCTACCTCTACGGAGGTGAACAGGGGTAAAACGTGTTTTTACGAGACCCGATGAGATAGTGACGTATTTCAGGATTTTGCCCTAATGAACCCCTAAAGGTGCAAATCTGGATTGGGGGTGAATTAAAGAACCCTTCGTATCTCCTACGTTTATTGAGTTAGAACATTCGTTTTTGGTATTTAGATGTATGTTTAAAATATTTAGAAATGGGTTTAAGGGAATTTGAAAATCTTAACGCTAAAGGGGTAACAGGAGGAAAAACTGAAAAGGAGTAGGGGGTTAAAATTATAAATTTTTTTCGCTGTGAGTTCCATTTCACAATAAAATGGATTAAAAGCGACTTTTTGAAATTTTACCCCTACGGGGGTGATAAGGGGTAAAAAGTGTTTTCACAAGTTCCTCAATATCTCTTAGAGCCGATGAGATAGCGAATTGGTGTTTATTTGAAAAGATTGTCAATGCAAATAGCTAGAAACGTATTTCAGGATTTCTCTCTAATCAACCCCTAAAGATGCAAATCTGGATTCGGGGTGAATTAAAGAATCATTCGTATCTTCTACGTTTATTGACTTAGAACATTCTCTTTTGGCATATCAATGTATTTTAAAAATCTTTTCAAATGCGTTTAAGGGTTTTTTAAAATATTACTCCGAAACGGTAAAATAGAGGCAAAACCGAAAAGGGGTAGGGGGTTAAAATTATTGATTTTTTATTTTTTCTTATAGGTGCATTTTAGACTAAAATGAGGTAAAAAAGGTTTTTTGAAATTTCACCCATAAGGGGATGAAACGGGTATTCCGCTATAATCTATATGGATAAAAGATAAAGCACCAACTCAACAACGCGGATCCGTAGTAATCCTTGGTACCAGGAACTTGAAATTTGGCAAGAAGAGTCCCTTATTTACGTAGCGAAGTGCTAGAAACGGCGTTTTCGATTCCACCTCCAAAGGGAAGGAGAGAGGTATCTTTTCACGAATTTCTCAATATCTCTTAAGGCCCTATAATATATCGATTTGGTTTTTACTTACAAAGGTTACCTATACAAGTTCCTAAGAACGTAATTCAGAATTGTGCACAGATCAACTCCTAAAGGTTTGAATTTGGATTCAGGGGTGAATTATAGAATCTTTCGTATTTCTTGTGGTTCCTGATGGCCATGGTTTTTGGGAATATGTGTGTTTCTAAATCTTTAAAAAGGGGTTTCAAGTTTTTATTCTAAACTTCATTGTGAAAGGAGTAAAAATTATTTTTTCCCTGTGTTCAGTTTAGAATAAAATAGAAGGATTTCCGAAATTCCACCTCCAAGTGGTGGAAACTGGTATGTTGCTACAATTTATGAATACAACATTTAATAAGTACATTTATTATTATTGTTATACTAAACCTATAGTTTTATCAACCTACTAGAACGCGCGTGGCCAGCCTCCGTCTGGCCCTGCCAGCGTAAAGAAACGGTTAACAATAAAAATGCTAACTTAAGCTGGTAGCCAGCCTACGTCCGGCCCTGCCAGCGTTAACAATACAAATGCTTGCTGTTGACGGTCTCGCCACTTGTGCTTACGATCGGCATGTGCGCGCGCCAGTGCTTACGGTCGGACGGCCGGCATCAGCTCTTATAATATAAGATACAAGGAGAACGACTATTGCATACACATTGCTAGGGGATACGTGAAGCATAAAAGGCTTATGGAGAACTTTTTTCGGAAGAATATTGTTTCCTTTTTACCTACAATATTGTTTTGCAGCGTTTGTTAGTTTAGAGTGTCGAGTGAGGGAGGAGGGGGCATTCTAGAGTTCGTTTAAGATTTAGAAGAAAAAACATTTGTAGTCCGTACGAAGAACGGGCATCTTGCTAGTTTGCATATAAAAGTCTTAAATGTTCAATAAAAAACATAATATTTTGAAGGAAATACTAACGCTCGATGTAAAGTTTAAAATCACAATGCTACGAATGTTCGTTTTCAGTGTTTGACCGGCAACAAATTTAAGTTCCAATAATTATTTTTATCTACGACAGTGTGTAAAATTGCGTTTTAGTTGGCAGTTTAAGTTTATAAAACGACTGTTTAATAACATGTTTTCATTAGTTTACGTCGTCAGTAGTAACGTATTTAAAAGATTTCATTAGGCACGTTGTGGGTAGCAACCTGATTTAAATTTTTTAAAACACGCAAAATTACCACCGCTTGCTGGTAATCCTAATTTACATTTAAGTTGATTTTTTTTCATATTTACCGTGTTTTCTAGATTCTATCGTAGATAAAATATTGTACGATACACATGCGTAAAGCATCTTTAGTCACTCGCGGGGCTTAAAACGATCGCTCACTAGCGTTTTAACTCTACCCCACTCGTGCCTAAAGAGTAGCTTTACGCACTTGTATCGTAAATTACTATTAATGGAATACGATTAAAATTCATTCTAACACTTTCTAATTAAAATAGTTTTTCTATTGAGTGCAAGAAATGGGTGTTTTTTGCTGCGCATGAGAATGACATTTTTAGCCGAGACCGTCAGGTCGAGAAAAAAAGTAATTCAACAGTCTATATACTAACAAGATCCTGTCATTTACCAGTTTACATTTGTATTGATTTTAAAATTATGTAATATAGTTATAATTCTTTAAATTATAATGTTTTGCATAGTTTAGCAGATTGTCCAACGTAAAATGTTCACTTTTCGAATGTACTTCCAAATATACCTTGCTTAAATGTATGGCCCGAAACCATGCTTGAAACTGTCTCCTTTCGAACCATTGTTTTATTATTGATGTTTTGCCTCCCTTACTTAGAAACTTTGAATAATACTTTCTCAAACAATATTAAATAGTATTTTCCCGCTGCTGATCATGTAAGTCAGTGATACAGCCTTAGTAACAAAACGTGTAAGTCGGCGATTATATTTGTTTGCTGCTTTCTCTTGACAAGGGAACTTAACATTATTATTAAGTTTATTTATTTATTTATTTATTTATTTCGTACTCAGCCAACAGCAGTTAGGCCAATTATAGGCGTCGCTGTACATTTATGGGGACTTCCAACCCCAATAACGACTGTCATGATGTTATTATGACATGCGGGACCAACTATTTCCGTGGCAGCCGTGCCACGAGGAGCCGAGAGAAGCAGCCGTGGAACTCCCATCCAAGTTCTGACCAGAAAGAGCGTGGCTTAACTCTACTGATCGAACGTGGACGCTTGTTCAAGCTACACCATCCTTGCTAGTATAAGAAAATAAGCAACGCAAGATGCAGCCTTAGACGTTTTGTTTATAATTATTGCAAGTGTTTATGTGAAATGTGACAGTCACAGGTAACACGATTCACGAAAATTAATCCTGGTGACAGGAGACAAACCAAACGATTAATTCAAAAATCTAGGAAAATTTCGATAAGCAGCAGGAAAAATATAAGATAACTCGGAATGTATCGCCTATTAACATTTTCGGCAGGCAACAATCCGCGGCTTTGCCTTGGCTTGTACTTGCCTACCTCAAATGTTAATAAGTCCTTACATTCCTTGTTACTTAAATAGCTATTTCCCGCTGCTGATCATGTAAGTCAGTGATACAGCCTTAGCACAGTATATATACAGTATGTATATAGACTGTGGCCTTAGTAACAAAACGTGTAAGTCGGTGATTATATTTGTTTGCTGCTTTTCGTTGACAACGGAACTTAATATTATTATTAAGTTCATAGGATAGGTAATAAAATTAGCAACGCAAGATCCAGACTTAAACGTTTTGTTTATAATTGCAAGTGTTTATGTGACATGTGACACTCACAGGTAACACGACTCATGAAAATTAATCCTGGTGACAGGTGACAAACCAAACGATTTTTTCAAAAATTAATAATAAAATAGGAAAAAAATATAATAAGATAACTCGGCATGTATCGTCTATTAACATTTTCGGCAGGCAATAAGCCGCGGCTTTGCCTTGGCTTGTACTTGCCTACCTCAAATATTAATAGGTCCTTACATTTCTTGTTACTTAAATAGCTATTTATTTAACAATCATATTATAATGTAATCATCTAAGTGTAATACAGCCATTATATGCGTGTCAAATACAATATTTTATCTACAACTATGTATACAGTTGGTGGCACTGTAAGTCTATGTCAAATTTGAGGTTAGCAAAACTGACGCAAAACCTAACCTGCTAATCTCGACTTTAATGTCAATGTAGCCTACTAATTAAAAAAATACCCCATGGAATATGAAATTTCATATTCCATTAGTGTAATATGTGCCACTTTTTGTATTTAGAGTTGGCTATACAATGTACTTATTATTTGACAGTTGTAGATAATAGTACTTTATGTAACTAGTCCTCAAAGCAAGGCTTTAGGGGACGAGTCGTAATGTTTCCGGACGAGGCGGAGCGAAGCGCAGCCGAGTCCGTAATATGAAGATGAGTCCTCTAAAGCCATTTGAGGACGTGTTGCATACAACGTTTTTTTGTATTAGCTCTCCAAACATTATAATATGAAGTTTCAATTACCATTAACGCGGCATTATATTAGGAGGCCGCGCGAAAATGTATTTTTCGCTCCCCAAACTGGTTACTTTGGAAACTGTCTAGGATCCTCAAAATGGCCATTTAGAGGCCTTGTACTTAAAGTCGTCATGGCAACTAATGTTTGAGTCCGCTAAAATGTTGCCATGACGACTTTAATTACAAGGCCTCTAAATGGCCATTTTGAGGATCCTAGACAGTTTCCAAAGTAACCAGTTTGGGGAGCGAATACAAAAAAAACATTTTTGCATTTATGATATTAATAAGTACCTAATAATGAATCACCCCAAGGATTCCTGTAATCAATTGTACAATTTGACTGGGAATGAAATTTGTGTTTCTTGAAATACACTTTTCAAATCACATTGAAATACATTTTACATCAATATTTAAACCCCCTTTTGCTAAATTCGCAAGATCACCTATTTCCAATAGTTTTAGCAAATAATAGATCGTCAAGCTTTGTTTTAATTAATATATTTTTTATCAAATGTGCCTTATACCGTTAAATGCATATACAGAGCCTGGCTGTTTTAGTTTAAACATAAAAATCAATGCATCTAGTTAAATTGGAATATTGACTATTGAACTGTATGTTTCACATTTTAATTTGCATATACGTTAATTTTCTGTTTTTATTTATTAAAAGAGCACCATCACTACCTCAATTTTTTCCATTGTATTTGGAGGAATAAATTATTGTTGCAAGGCGAAGGATATATAAAGCATTCAGCATCTGTCTCTTCTTTCTGTAAAGCGATCGCAGTATTATTCAACTGAAGGGGCATCGTGTTTTTAATAATCACGCCCACTTCAGAATCTCGGCAGATTTAATCCTAATTAGAAAATCCGAGAACAAACGTGTTTGTGCCGTTTGTGTCCCATAAAATATTCACCTTCATGGCTCGCTCTTGAATGTCGGAGAAAGTGGGCGGCAAGGGGAAAAGAGTCCAAGTTTGTAATTGCAAGAGATGATGTTTAATGACTTTTTAATGGACGGCCGACACGGACGCCTCTCGGCTGCCGCGGAAAGCACTTTTGAGCGACGCCCAGATTCGGTTTAAAGTCGCCGAGATTTCGGCAGGTTCATAATCCGGTTTGTTAGCTTCTGGGTTTGTTTTCGCCGCCGAGAGGAAACGGCGCTTTCGGCGTCGTGACGGACGGGGACGCCAAGACGCCGAGTGCTGCGGACGCCGGCGTCCAGACCGTTCATCGCGGGGGTTGGACAATTTCTACTTTCCACCCTCAAATAACCCTCAATACTGGGTGGCGCCCCCGGCGTTAGCAAGAAGAAGCAATCATTCTTACGCTGCGAGCTGTCATTTATATCGACCAATCAGGGCAGAGCTCGTACACCCCATACTTATTTAGACTGAAGTTTCCTGAAAATAATAGACAAAACTGATACCGTCTCGGTTTGATTTCCATTTTATGACATTACTTTTTATTATTTCTGTACCTGCAACTCGGGGCTTTTACTGCAACTTTTGCACCAGTGTTAATTGGAAAATTGCATTCATTAGCGCTCTCGCGACCATAAGCGCGCTGCTGCAGTTTTTCGAATGCCATACACATTAATTAATTAGCTTGTAATAAAATTAACATCGTTTACTGAGTAGAGTTAATAACGGAGCGAGAGTGAAATTACTGGAACCTTCACTAGTGTTAACAGATAGCAGTAAAATACAAAATGTATTCCACTAACAGATCATTGGGAATAGCTGGCAATTGGTAAAAATACTAATACTGATTGAAATAAGAAATTCCACTATAATTAATATTTGTAGCAACTAAACTTTATGTATTGTTTCATAGACAAATATTTTATACCAGTTAATTTTATTCAAATTATAGTACTATAGTATGATTATTAAACATACTGGAAAATACAATTTTAAAGGACGGAAGTACTTTAAAAAGACACGAGAAAAATGGTTCTACAACTTTGCGAGATTATTTGAACCTT
Source organism: Agriotes lineatus (assembly GCA_940337035.1). Taxonomy (NCBI): domain Eukaryota; kingdom Metazoa; phylum Arthropoda; class Insecta; order Coleoptera; family Elateridae; genus Agriotes; species Agriotes lineatus. The sequence continues at coordinate 29,909,166 of OW679197.1, read as the reverse complement.
TAAATGTGCAAACGAACGTGCTCAGAATGTTACCACGTAGGTATGTTCATCGCCGAAAACAGGTTGCGAACATATATCAACAAGATTTAATGTTTGCTTCTGCGTTATATTAATTGTCATTCAAAATGCAAGAAGAATGCGAACTTGTCTCCCTTTAAAAGAAAATGGAAGACTCGTATCAGGTGGAGTTAAATCAATCCTAGGAAGTAAAGCTGCCTGTCCGGTATAATATCCATTATTTCCAGTTTTACACAATTCTCATACATGCTGCGAAGAGTTAATCCTGCTCTATTTTACTTAATAGTCTCTGGGAAACATTACAATTTTTGAAAAACATGGCATTTATTAAAATTTTCCATTTTATACTGCATATATAGAGGTTCTCCTTTTAATTATAAACTATTTAGAAATTTTGTAGAGTATTGAAGAACTTCTTTGTTAGTTTCAATACTGAAGTTATTGACACTAACCCATTGCTGTGGATAGAGACCAACATAGGCACATTACATTTGATTTTACGTTAAATTATTTAAAAAAATACGATTTCCTTACGGAAGCGGCCAAAATAAGCATCATAAAGGACTCTAATTATCAATATTTAATTTACACAATAAATCTCACGGCAACTCTTAAGACTCTAGCTATGACAGCTATTTTTATGAATTTAAAACTTTCCGATCTTGGATTCGTTGCTTCTGAGAGTTTCGTTTCATGGTTTTGGGCATATGTGATTGGTCTTGTCAAATAAATTTCTACATAAAGCAAACTAAATTAAGATGAATTGTAAACACTTTCATAGCTCATATACTACTATGATATTGTACGCACAAAAGTAGTTCTGCTTGATCTCTAGTTATATTTTAAAATAATTAAAAATTAATAAAATAACAGAATTGGCTGTAGTTGACTCGTTAAAAGTATTAATTTGCCTAATACAAAAACATGTTTAATAAAATGATGATTTTTATGTCACAATAAGAACTGAGTGGGTTTTAGGTGAACATGAAAAACTTAAATTTCGAGCCAGTTGCATTTGAGGCACTAATAATTAATTAAAAAGAAATGTTTATGGTTGCTTTTGGGTCCATACGAAACCGCTTTAACAGTCAATAAAATATACAAATGACTTTTAAGAGTAATGCAATAGTTATTTACTATACAAGTGGGATAAGAGCATCATTAATATATGTGTATGTAAGCACACAAGTATATTAATGATGCGTTATTACACATATATTGTACAAAATTTTATCTACAACTGCCTAAAGTGCATTCAGAGAAATGTCAGATCTCTCATTTTCAAAAATATTTTAGCAGGCAAATGTCATTTTGTTATTCATTTGACACTATTTCAGTTAGGTAATGAAGCCATTACTCCACTCAGTTAGGCAATGAAGCCATTATATAACTGGTTGGTGTAATGAGCTTCATTATTTAACGGAAATAGTGTCAAATGAGTGACGTATTGAGATAATTATCCCACTGGAGTAGATAAAAAATATTAATACATAGTAAATTTGATATCGAATTGCAATACATTTATAACGGTGAGCGTGCTTACAAAATACATGTCAATATGAACAAGAGTCACATAAAGAACGTAATATGAACCGGTTAACAGAAAACGAAGTAATTTTTCATCGCCAAGCAGGCAGCGAACAAATTACAAAAACATCTGTTCACCAGCAAATCGCCCCGATCCTACAAGAATTTAAAAGAAAACCGTTACAAAAATAAAACAATAAATCGCGGCATGCCCGCTCAAAGGAGCACCAATTCTCAAGCGTAAACCTCTGCAATAAAGGGCCAACGGCTCGCCAAACCTCAATAAATCCGGAAGCCGACAAAACGGCGCCGCTGCGAACAAAACTCCGAACGCGCGACCAAATTAATAATCCAAGTTCAATCACTAAAACGCTCTTAAATCAGAGTGCACCCAATCAAAACCCCACATAAGGATACCTGCCGATAGGAAAAATTAACCGCCACCTGATAAAGCAACGCCCAAGTCTCTAACACACATACAGGTCGATTAAAAATAATTTTTTCATCAGCCAGCAAAAATATCACCGCTCGTAATGCGGGCGATTGTTGCAAGTAAACGCTACAGAAATTTCGAAGTACACGGCGGCCCAGCGAAGACGTTATTTCTAACGGTTAAATCAGGACAAAAAGCCGCTTACATCCGGCTAAATATTACAGATTAAATTATAATTAGCGGAAGGAAGCATCCCAGGAAGGCGTGAATAGTATCAAAATTCATAGAAAATTAGCGCGCAACCAATCGAAGCAAAAATAACTTCTTAACATACGCAATAAGAGTAATGCTTAAGTAAGTTTTACGCCGAACACGGAATTAAAAATTCCAAGTTCAATTAATCTTTACCAAAACCTAGCAAATTGGGTGTCGTTACAATCGACATTTCAACGACTATTGATTGCGACTCAAATCAAGTCGATAATTGATCACGCCGCTCAATTAAACGCGATAATCCGAAATACATCAAAAACGGGCAAAAACATCCCTTCTACTTCCCGCCCCGTCGCCAGTCGCCACCGCCGCCGCTGCAACCGCAGGAGGAAGCCGCCGACACCGCCTCCGAAGGACCACACCAGCTTCCAACTGCGGATGCCAATCCGCCATTTTCTTTTTTCTGTACATATATGTTACCTAGTTATAAGCTTATCTGTATGTTAGTTAGTAGTGTAAATATAATAAACTTTGTGCCAATCAAATCCAGTGTCTAGCTGAGGGTAACGCCCACCCTCCTCTTCCGAAACCGACGCCATTGAAGTAACCCTACCGCTGAGCTATAAACCGAGGCGTGTTAAACGTTAAATGTAGTGATGGGCTTATTCGAATCAAAAATAACCTTTTATCCGGTTATTGAAATAACCTGTGTAACTCGGTTTTCGTTCCAAGTAATCGAATCAAAAATAACCTCAACCTGATACGTACTTCGTGCCGCGTCTCAGCGACCCGAAATTCTGTAAATAATCATAACTCATATAACCTTTTCTACTATGTACTTGATTGACCCAAGTGAGGCTCGCCGCAGATTGTTGATGTTATTAAGACATTTGATACTCCTAGTCGACGAGTTAAATTTATGGGACATAAAGTTGTGCTACGTATAATGGGCCAACGTTGCCGCAAACAAAAACTAAATAGCGTGTTCAATCCCCTTAAAGATAACGTTCTGCTGCCGAAGCTGTGTTTATAACGGCCTAAATTTTTGCTTCGAAACGCGGTTGATTATGCCTAATAGGGATAAACAGAAAGCGAAATAAGATTTTCCAATATCGTAACAGATTTATATTTAATTTTTAATAACGGAGCAGTTGGGACAAGAAGTGGATTTCGATGTTGAAAATTTTAAGTGTGTTTCCTTAGAACCGCGGAAGACTGACTACTAGAGAATTTTAGGAACTAAAAATAGATTCAATAGATACTTTGTATTCGCATATTTATAATTTATTTATGATTAGTATTGATATAGCTATTCTCAATGGTTTAAACTCCTTAGAAATCAAATAAAAATCATTTATACAATTATTATAATTAACGATTAACTGAGTTCCTCTGCTATCTGCAAGTTACGATGCCGATGCAGATGGCGGTGAACCTTCAACCGGCAAACCGGCTGACTTAATCGAAACGAATCGAGAGCCAAAATTGATTCGAATGAGTAATCAAATAATCAATCGGTTATTAATATGATTCGAATGCAAATAATTCGGTTATGAAAATTGTCCGGTTATGCCCATCACTAGTTAAATGCATAAATGATACAAAGCCAAGAGGTACCTGAAGTGCAAAATTAATAAATTGTGAACTGAAAGTAATACGATTAAAATGTGTTGACATGAAGCGTCAAAATGTGACAGTTATAAAGATTTATTTAAATAATCTAGTGTTACGTATGGAACAATTAATGAGATGTCAAGTAGCTAAGTAATATGAGGATGAGGAAAAACACAAAAAGACAAGAAACCGCTTTTTGGGGTTCAAAAAGCTCAATTTCATATTGGGGCTTCCAAATTTGTATTTTGAGTAATAAAACTCATTTGAATGCCATTTGTTTTTACTTGAAGTCTATGTAATAAATTTGGAAGCCAGAGTGATAATTTGATACAAATACCGTTTATGTGCAAGGTCGTTTTTGGACGACTGCTATTTGAGGCCTTCGGGAAGCTGAGCTGTTACTGTTTTCTTGCATATCGAGGTTGGTTTTAAGTGGAAAAAGGTGCCAAACAGCAGAAAAGAGGTGCTGATGCAGCAGGTTTGGATAGGCGAAACGTCAAGAGGTCGCAGCTTTTTGCCGTAAGTACCTAGCTGTAGTCAGGTGTAGCCAGAGGAGGTGTTGGAAAGCAGTTCCGATCAGCAGCGGCTTCTGAGGATGCAGAACTCCAGTCCAGGAATAGCGTGCTGTGCCTACAATAGAATAGAAGGCATGTAGTTGGGAATTGTTTGCTGCCCGATGCGGTGGAAAAACCATAACAGGTGTCTAAAAAGCATTCCTTTACGCATGGGAAATAAATAAAGAGGATTATGGCTTACCTGGGTGAATAAGTATTGTAATTGGTTGTTTTATTTAATCTTCAATAGCATTAAATGTATTTTCTTGAACTAATAGAGGCTTCATTAAGTTCAGAACGTGGCAATATCATTTAATCAAGTTTGCAACAGGTATAATTGCAAACCGACCATTAGAGCTAATTTGTTACCTAACCCATGATCTAAGGATCTCTTGGTTTCCAGCTAGTCATAATAAATATTCAGCGATTGAGCATAAAAGGACAGAATACTTGCCTATTCAGATAAATTAGTAAATAATCTGATACGCTGCGACTACGGTGATCCAACTCAGGCATCTTTAGCGCCCGTTGCTTTATCCTTGTTCCTATTGTCGGCGTGATCAGTGGATTGAAAGCAGCTGGGGATTGAGTGCCATTTTTTCATGCGTATGTCATATGAGGGGTTTTAGCCATAATGTGTCACGCTGGCCAGGTGTCTTGGCAAATGGTAGAATGTATAGTTGATGAGAATATAAATCTTTAGCCATCGAATACTCTAATAGCGTCGGGATTGGTCGAGAAAGACCAAATAGTAAAGTTGACAGAAGATAATGTAAATCACGCAAGGACATTTTAAAAAGTGGCTGAAAGGTTCAAAATCTTTTGAGGGGTAGAGGAAAGGAGACTTCCTTTGTATATACGTACCTATAAAGACATATTTATGATTTAATATATGGACATATTATTTTTCATTTTAAGTATCAGTATTTAATTTTCTGAAAAACGTATACTGAATATAACACCGTGCTGGAGAAAATATTCTAGAATAATATTTATATTTACTTCTTGTTGCTACCTGAATTTGTATTTGTACTATTTAACGTTGTAAGATATAATCTTACATAACCATATCGTTACATATAATGCGTTTCTCCACTTTTACGTTTGATGATGATCTTTGATCTATTTTTCTAAGCTGAAAACCTTTATAGTAACCTGTGAAATGTTTTGAGGTTTGGAAAAAACTACAGAGTTAACTCTAGTAATTTACGATACAAGTGACTAAAGATGCTTTACGCATGTGTATGCTACAATATTTTATCTACGATAGAATCTAGAAAACACGGTAAATATTTTTTTTAATGTAAATTAGGATAACCAGCACGCGGCCGTAATTTTTCGTGTTTTAAAATTTTACACAATGTCGTAGATAAAATACATTTATCTACTCCTAGTGCACAATGGCCATGAATTATGATTCATAATTCACGGTTTGCAGCCAATCATAAAATTCTATTTTCATTATTCAATAGTTTGCAAATTGCAACCAATCAGAAAATTCTATTTTCATTATTCAATAGGTTGTAGCCAATCACAAAATTCATTCTTATTATTAAATGACTTTTGAAATTAACAGCTGTCACAAATGTCATAATTCTGAAATATGAACACAACGCTCCTATTGCATAGGAGTAGATAAAATATCGTATTATATTCGCGATTATGGCCATTATTCACTCAGATGACTTGCGCCACTCGCCTTCGGCTTGTGGCGCAAATGTCATCTTCGTGAATAATGGCTGTCATAATCGCTCATATAATAATATACTATTATTAAATACCTAAAGTGAATTATTCAGCTTCGGAAACACATCACATGCCAGATTTAATATTTTAAAAATGTTGTGTAGTATCAGAGAAGTGAATTTCTGACTTTTGCTTACAAGGTCACGCGAATAAAAATATAATAATATAATGTACTGTTACTAATTACCAAAAGTATAACAATAAATATTAGTAAAATAATAATATACTGTTGTGAAGTGTAACAAATAAAAGCTGAATTGTCTTCAACTATATCATAAAAAGCTACTTGTTTTTAGTTATTTATATTTGATGTCTTTTTTTATATTTTCATTTAATGACAGTTGTCTGAATTGATCAAGTGACATTTATATTTTTCTCGGGGTATCTATTATTCATCCCTGTGAGCCTCATGCTAAATAAATAAATAAATCCAATTTTTTTTAAATTTTAGCTCATTCATTGGTTAAACCCAAGCTCGAAAATTAAATTTACCAAATATAAGTACATTTCAAAAATCAGATTCCGTAGTAACTGTAAGAAGTAAGTAGTACAAACCAGAAATAAAAAATAAAACTTAAAAACTTTCATATGGTAAGATTTCGTCGACGCACTTTTATTGCAGTCCCCTCGCTTTGTAATGTTGGCCGCCGTATGCTTCTACATTGCAAATTGGAATCAATAATAGATGGTAATAGATTCAGGTCGGTTTTTTGATGTCGATTTTGATCAGATGTCCACAGCACGTCTCCGAGGCCCCCGGATTCCTGCTGTCATCATTACTGGGGTTGCCCACTGGAAAATTCATGACCAATCTGTCGCGTTTCGGAAAGCTTTTGTTGCTGCTCCATGACTCGTGTATATCTGCAGATTATTTAATCGAGGTCTGAGGATAATTTTCAAGATTTTCCAGTTTGCGTGGTGGAATGAAACTGCACGAGATTGCATATTTTGGATTTTAAAGAGCCAATTTGCAGATGCTTCAACGATTTGCACCCCAATATTACAGGTTTCCTGATGGGGCAATATGAAACGTATCAAAAAAATTGAATTTGACAACTGTAGCTTTCTAAATTAAATGTATATTTCCAACCAATTGAGGAAATTTTAGCACTGCATATGATTGAAATGTGGGGGTCGTATATACAGGGTGCTTTCAGAACGACGTTATAACTTACGTTATATTAAGCAATTAAAAGAAAAAAAACGAAATCTCGTATATTTTGCTTAATAAAGTCGAGTGCATCTTGTCGATTTTGCTGATTTAGATAAAAGTTGGCTATAGATTCTTAAACATAAGATCAAGTAATATCAAAACTTGTCAAGCGATCATCGAGTTGGTATCATTACGGGGTGTAGTAAAAGCTAAAGTTAATCTATTATATTTTGCTGTACTGGATAATAGAAATATTTTTTTCCGAAACGTTAGTTTCTTTACTGTGGTGAAAACAACCTTGCAAGGTTATGTAACAATTCATATGTTTAAACAATAAGATTTTGAACCTTTTTTAAATGGCATAGTACAAAAAATATACACATTTTCCTATATTATGTGTTATTAGTCGTTTAGTAACTCGACATAATCATTCGTAACAATATAACGACAATTAAAACAAAGCAAAATTACTGCAACGCAAACAGGCATATACATTAATGCGACATAAAATAGAATTGTGGTCTTTTGTGTACGTCTGAAATAACGTTTGTAGGAGAGTAATGTCATTATTATAATAAATTATACAGGTTATGAACTCTAGGCTTTAATACAATCTAAATTTACATTGATTTTATCTACGGCAGTGCGTAAAATTGCCTTTTAGTTGGCAGTTTTAAGTTTGTAAAACGACTGTTTAATAACATGTTTTCATTAGTTAACGTCGTTAGTAGTAACGTGTTTAAAAGATTTCATTAGGCACGTTGTCAGTACCAACGTGTTTTAAAATTTTTTAAACATTCAAAATTACGACCGGTTGCTGGTAATCCTAATTTACATTTAATTTTTTTTATATTTACCGTGTTTTACACATACGCAAAACATCTTTAGTCACTCGCGGGGCTTAAAACGCTCTCACTCGCGTTTTAACTCTACCCCACTCGTGCCTAAAGAGTACCTTTCCGCACTTGGATCGTAAATTACTATTAATTCACTCACATTATCTGATTTCATCGATTATAAAATACTTACTTGTCATGGAGACCGTGGTTATGGGAAATAGTTTTCTTTAATTTTTTTTTAAATAATCACAAATAATATTTCATAAGATTTCATTTACAATAGCACTGTTACTGCTTAAACTAAGAAATCCGTGTACAGTTGATAGATTTTGCCGATTTAAGTAATTTAATGTATTAACGGGAGCATTGAAGACAAATAATATGCAATAATTGTCTTTCTCTTATTTTGTGCTGCATAGTGCTGCCAACTAAGAATATGTGGATAAACTACAGTTTACTAGGATATCTACTGCAGCTGTGCGACTTAACTAAAGGGTCTATTAACGGCTCTTTGGCCATATTAACAGCATGCGTGTGTATATAGGAATGCAAGTGCGACCAACAGACAAGTTGGCAAGAAAAGTAAAACAAATTTTCTCTTAAGGAAGAAAATGAACAATATGAAACAAAAAAAAGTCTGTTGGTATGGCATTCGTAAAATAACATAGTTCAAAAGTTGCTAAATTTTGCAGTATAACTCTGATTTAAAATAATGCTTTAGTTACGCAAATACTTGTTTCTTGCTGTTCTGATCAGTCGTGGAAAATTAGTATATACACGGCAAGGCAGAACAGCATTTTTTCCTCTGTGTATTGATAGTCCTCAGACTGGCCTAGGGTGTTCAACTTCCACCTTACCAAAAATTATGCTTTTTTGACATTTCCACTGGAGACATTAAAACACGTGACTTTTTGGTGCTTTTTATAACTGATCAAGATTATATTGATTTTACCTAAACATTTTAAGAGGGAGTACCATTTCGCTTGAAAATTACATGCAATCGTCATTAAATAGATTAAAATTTCAATAGTAAGATTCCAAGACCATGTAAAATTGCCGTTCACTGCGCTCTTTCGGGCAATTTTCAAAAACTTTCAACAAGCAATTTCACATGGTCGAGGGATCTTTTGCTAGACTATTCCCTAAGTACAATTTTAACATTAACAATCAATGAACGATTTGTTTAACAATGTTAAAAATTAGATGTTCCTTCTATTATCTAAAACCTAAAAAATGCAGGGGAATTGTCACAGGGGTGTTATCAAAAATTGCCAGATTTTCCTGGTGAGGAGAAATTGTAACGTAATTCGACCTCATTGGTTAAAATTTGAAAAGTCCAGTGTTTTGATTGGTTGAAACGTTATGAGTTAGTTAAAATAATTTCGGTTTTTAGAATTCTTCCATCCGTTTACGATTTAATACATTGGATTAAGTTGAAATACAAAGCGGAATGTTTTGACCTTTTTCTATTTCAGACATGTTATGATGTTACATGAGTTGACAATAAGAATTAGATAGTCTATGAAAGGAAGGCGGCTTTGCCTCTTGAGCTAAAGTTTTTCCCTTTTGGATAAAATCCGTTTTATTCGGTTGTACCATACACAACCAGTTTTAGTAGTTTCACATTTTTTTGTTATTTTCTTTGCGTTATAATATATTATAATTTGCTTGTGTGACAATAAAGTCCCTTATTATTTGCAATTAATGGCATGTAAAAGTTTCACTTGAAAAATCTTTTGTCACGTTACCTACTATAATTTTTGTTCCACAACGATGAAGTGTAATAACTAGAGCGTGGATTTTTAAGTACAAAAAAAACAGAAAATAATGCTTTAAATGCTTACAAATATACATAAATAAGCATTAAAAAGGCACTAAAGTCTTAATAAACACTAAAAAGCCGGAATATAAATTTAAAAACTTTATATGTGTACCGATTACGTAAAATTGTAAGAAACATGGAGCATAAGTGTGCTAGACAGTAATGAATATACATTTTACCATGAGAAAACAAAATGGTACTTGTACTATTGTCCTTGTTGCCTAGCTACACAAGTAATTATTGCATTTTTCATTTCGGTTACTTTTATGGTATTTGAATATTGTTCAACTCATTGAATTGCCATGTTCCAATTTTAGGTAATCTATAATATAAAAATATATAAATATAAAATGTAGATTGCAAACAAAAGCAGTCTTCCGATTAAAAAACTGCACATTGTTGTTTCAACCTAAAAATTAAATATTCCTAACGATAAAGAAATTAACAGTTGGTATTAAAAAATACCAATAATAATGAAATACTTATTGTGATTCATTTCTATAGTAGCTAATAAACAACTGTATTTTTACATTATCAACTGAAAAACTTCTCTTTTGATCACTTAATATGTTTTAAAATTGCAAAAATCTGCGTTCCAAATATACACTTGTAATTGCTAAGTACATAAATTTTGGAATAAATGACTCTTCAATCTTCGGTCATATTGCTTTCTAAGATGCTAAATTTTTGCAAGATGTGTAGCTTTTATTATTTGACAATATGTTAGTTAATTTTTCATTTACAATTTTTCCTATGCTCTCCCGCACATTCGATGCTGCTATTTGGAAATTATTTACAATTTTAATAGCCTCTACCAAAGTAACTCCTTTGTGTTTAAGGTTTTTGATAGATTCGATTATAAATTTATAGTTCGTTTTAAGAAATGCCAAAATTTTACTGACCGTAGTTATTTGTCAAGACGATTTGACATTTTTTAATCGAGTGGGATGTTGACACAAGGAACTCAAGTACAATTTCTTTAAAAGCATTTAAATGTTTTTTGCATAGTACAGTGCTGCATCTAGCGATGTTCCATATCTAGCTATTATCGTTTTTTTTTTAATTTGATGCAACTAATCGACTGCAGTCGACGGTAAAATTTATATGTTTGTAAAAAGAGATGTAGGATGGGAGGGATGATGTGTGTCTGGACATCCGTACCGTATTTGTCATACCTGTCTGGCACTTGCATTTGCATGCATTATCATAGTCTCCACTTCGATATAACGAAATCTACAATAAATAATTATGTAATTAGGAACTGAAGATAAACTATTAGAACATGGGTGGTTTTAGAATGTGAATTACAAAATAGAAAGAAAATTAAAATGGCAAAAAACCACAAAATAACCATAAAAATGTACAATATATTTAAAAATGTAGAAAATGCAAAGCAACACAAACTTGGTCTTAAACAATTGCTTTCCTCATTATTCGTAATTAATTCTAAACGGTATGTTAAGCTATTAATTATTACGTATAGCATAATAGCTCGACATACGCGCTGTAATAAGAGCCATCCACTGTCACTCGTATTTTATATTTTCCAACAGGGTCAGTATTGTAAATTTCTCACTGGATAGTGCACTGCAAAGTTTAAATTTCCCGCCGTTTGGGCTCATTGGATGTTATTTCTAAGCTAGCTATGTTCACAACCTTAGTTTTGAAACGAGAACACATGACGTCTGTCTTACAATGCCTGAACTATTTCTGCGCAAATTGTAACAGGTGTCTGCAAAACAGCATGAATACTCGACATTTGGCATTCTAAATTTCGCGCTAAATAAAAACTGTTTGCAATTGACTTCAAAATACTTATTCTCACAATGTATTCATCAGAAATAGCTCAGTGAGGTCTTAAATGAAACATCAAAACTCGTATCTTTCTGTCTCTTGGCTTACAGTTTGTGTTTTCTATTTTGCACAAATAAATTTTGCTGTTGAATGGCAGAAACTACAAATGGTATAATACTACAAAACCTTTGATGTTATTTTAAATACATTTCTGCAACGCAGGCGATTCTTTTACCATTTATAAAATAGCAGACGATAATCAATCAACATTTGTCTTTCAAATGAAGTATTGTTTAATGTACGACACGTGTAAGTTGATAATAAATGTTTTTATGTAGTAACGTATCCATCTATTCTTTCTGAACAAGCCAAACGCCAACCTTAAGTACACGTTACGATAATTTCTAATTTAATTTCCCAAAGAAATGTCCTCATAACTTAAACAGCTAAGATTTTCTTGAGATGATCTAATTATTGCCATCTGCTGTGAAATGTAATGTCTCTACCTCCGTTATTCTTACAGCAAGTGCACGCAACAGTTAAGTGTTTTCCAAATTGGATTCATTTTAGTACATTCTGCAAAGTTTAATTATTATAATTTCTATTAACATCCATTAGTTTATTTCAAAATGTGCATACAGGCCGCTGGACGGGCGGCACTGATGGAGGACGGCGAGGTCAGATGGGTGCTTCATAGTGGGAAAGCTCAGGGCACCTCTGGCTGCGAGCTTTAGTCTTTAAGCCCTACCTTGATGCTTAAGGCTAGTGGTTGAAACGCTGGACTCAAGGGCCTTTACTAAACCAAGCATCTTGCTTTTATACCCTTCTGGATCGTTTACCAGCTGGGTTTATTTTTAGTGAGATCTAGGTGTAATTACGTGTTAGGGGTGTGCACAAGAATTAGTGCATTCCAAATCGCCGCGCCATCGAGAATGGTAACTTTATGTCGGCGGCGTTTAAATTAAAACACACTAATTGTGTTGTAGAGTCAATTTGAGCTGGATCTAACGTCACAATAGTACCAATTTGTGGAAAATTACGATGTATGCCGAATATACCCACTTTTTTAAAGCTTAGCCAACTAATATAAAATTTCAATTCTTTTATTGGATATATTTGTAGGAACCTTCGTGTCGCCCCGCTATCAGCATTTTCGCCAGCACGCTGTATATCAATGCCCTGTATCTCCACAGAGACCTGGAAAAATATCTCGTTGTCAGCGTGTACATCAACGCCAACTGTTCGTAGTTAATTTTTAAACTTTTGCTCTCCATTCTGTACTCGACAAGCCGACTGCTTTGAAAGCTCTCTCATCGTATCGCGTGTAGAACGACGCCAATTTGCCGTCACCATTCTTGGAGCTGTCCATTTTGGTTTTATAGGAGCCCGGTAGCTATTCACGGTTTCTGTTTTCGAGCCCGAGTTTCAGACTTTTGTCCCTCCCAGCCAGGAATCTCGCTCAGCTCCTGGTGAGCGAGTCTTTCCTTGATTTTCTCATCTTGTAGTCGATGGAATTGATATTCAAGGTAAGTTAAATAGGTTTTATTGTTTTAGGGTTGCAAGTGCTGCGTGATGTGACTTCACGAGCAGGTAGAATTCTTAAGAATTTTTTATTATTTCCCTGGTGCTCGCATAAGTATATCTTCACGAATGTTACCTTGATATTATTTTTAGATTTACTGTATCATTTTTATGTGAAGCAAAGTGCAGTTTTTCGTATTTTTACAGCTTTCAGAGACCACAAAACAAGGTAGGTCCAAATCCTAAAACTGAGCACTTACTTCCAATCTCTCTTAGAAGTAACACGACTTTGTAAATAAGTAAAAGTGGTGATTTATTAAGAAAATGGAAATAGATATGTGGAAGCAATTTTTCAATCCTGCGATAATTTACTTAGACAAACTACCAAAATGAAGAGTATCTGAAGCGAGAAAATATTTAACAAAAATCAAAGAAAATGGGACGGTGCAAACCCTTTCTCGATAGTTGAGCACATTTTTGGCATGGAGCGATTTCTTCCATGCGTTCTTTGAGACATCCGCATATTAAGACACATGTAGTGTTCGTAATCTGTTGCAATGGGGCTTTCAATACGGTATGGTAATTATCATATTATGGTATGTACATGATCGCGCCATATGTACGACGACTTGGGCTAAAGAGTCGGTAATTTATTAATACCGTTAGCGGAATGGACAAATAGGGCCAACAGCGTTGAAAATATGGTATTTTATATTTAAAAGCGATAAGGGTTAGACATTTACGTCTGCATCTTTCGATAATTTAAAGAAAGATATTCGAACTCTAGTAACGCGAATAACAATCGACAAATACATACATAGAGAAAAGCGTTGAAAAGCATATCAGTTCTTTGATAAGTTATGCTATTCTCTAGTTATGTGTCTACAGCCATCCGGAATGGCATACTCGTCCTTTATTATTTATGCCTTTTCGTTGTTGTCGAGTTGCCATATAAAATATTTGATGGTAATTCTATTTTACACTGGATAGTCTTCATTTCCAGCATCCGTGCTGCCCCAACATGTATTATCAATTTTTTTCGAACAGCCTGCCTGATGTAGCAGCAATTTTTAAATTTAATATCCTGCAATTTTGTTGAGGGTTGGGTATCACCATAAAAATAAAATAGTAATTTACGATACAAGTGAATAAAGCTACTCTTTAGACACGAGTGGGGTAGATTTAAAACGCGAGTGAGCGAGCGTTTTAAGCCCCGCGAGTGACTAAAGATGCTTTGCGCATGTGTATCGTACAATATTTTATCTACGATAGAATCTAGAAAACACGGTATATATAAAAAGAAATTTAAATGTAAATTAGGATTACCAGCAACCGGTCGTAATTTTGCGTGTTTAAAAAATTTTAAAACACGTTGCTGCTGACAACGTGCCTAATGAAATTTTTTAGACACGTTACTACTGACAACGTAAACTAATGAAAACATGTTAATAAGCAGTCGTTTAAAAAACTTAAAACTGCTAACTAAAAGGCGATTTTACACACTGTCGTAGATAAAAATCATTTAAATCTTTTTGAATATGTGTAGACGCAAAAAAACAGCAATTACAACTAGTTATTTATCTCTAACCATACAAACATTTAACAAATAACTTGAAAAATGTTCAGTATAGTGCGGCAGTAACTCTTGGTAGAAACATGGACGCATGACCCTTCCATAATCGTGTGGCTTGCATATTCTACATCTACATGCTTCCTCTAATTATGTTAAGATCGTTTACAAAATTTCCAGCTTTTTAAATTAAAATTCAAATGGCTATTATGACATTAGGTTTGCAGTTAAGCATTTGTGGCCGAGCTAGTACATTAAGGTCGAACCTGTTAGGGCGAGACACGTAAACCACCGTGGCCACAAGTGCGAATATCGGCCGTGTATCGTAAAAAATATTTCTAGACACAGAACAAGAACAATTTTGGAAGCAAATTATTTAGGATAATTGTTTAATAATCAAAATGGTTCTTGTTAATACTGTAAAGGAAAACGTGTGGACATTGGATGGTGCGATACGGATAAAATTTGGCGACAAGAATTATCGTTAAACCTTAAAACGATTTGCAGACATTGGTGAAATAAAGCTATTTATTTTTCTATAAATGCGGTAACTGATTTTTAAACTATAAATAGTTTTATTTTTCATTCATTTATTACACTTTATTTTTTTTCGTCTTTGTTATGTAGTTCAGCTGTGTGTGTCTGAGTTCTGTTCTATATTTGTATTCTTGTTTTTCTAATTTAATTTACATATAGTTTAAATAATCCGATATTCTATTTTACAATGTATAATTCAATATTTAGTTTACTTATATTACATAAAGAATCGCTGCTCTTCCTTGTCGGTAGGTTATGGGTGTCAAGCTCATAGTGTTACAGAAGAAACAATTAAAAAAATAATAAGTAATATCGAATCAAATGCTACTGGATGTGACCAATTAAACCTAAAATTAATTAAGCTGTGTTGTCATTTCTTGCTGCCTATCTTACTTTATTTGATAAATTATTGTATTGAAAACTCATTTTTAGAAGCATGCATAATTGCATATGTGATTCCGAAGCCAACGGTAACTCAACCTTGAAGCCTGAATAAACTACGGCCCATTAGTATGCTCCCAGTTCTATCTAAGGTGTTAGAAAGGGCAATAGAATCTCAATTGATTCAGCATGTTAATAAATATAGTAATGAGTGATTCAAAATTGGATTCATCAAAGCAGGCCAGAACACAATCACGTATGTCGCTGTTTGAATTTGAGACATTTGAACTACATGCTATTGCAACTCATCATTGCAAATCATGATAAACAGCAACTAAACTAATCATTTAAAGCCAGTTTCATGTACACTTTGGTTTTTAATTTAAATTATGTAAATAATTAAAAACAATTGGAAATAACTACAGCTTCTGTATATAATGTAATTTTTAAGATTTGGCCAAAAGAAGAAATCGCAAGGGGTCAAATCGCATGATCTAGGAGGATAAAGTTGTAAATCTTGTTTAAGGATACGCTGACAAGTACTGTAAGAAAGATCGACCTGTTGATGTAATTCAATGTTTTTATCGTTCCGTACTCTTGGTCTGCCAGTACCTGCTTTACAAGTTACGCTTCCTGTTTCCCTATAAACGTCCACATTGTGACGAAGAGCCCTACTAAAAACATGTCATGGTGAACCGCCACATCTGGAAATTCTTCAATAAAATCGTCAAATCCGTCATTCACCATTGATTTTTTGGTCATTTCTGAAGTACATTTCTAACATGGATCGTGTTTGGCCGTTTGTGAAAACCATAACCTAAAATATACAAACTAAAAATTTCGTCGATTTGATAACGTGTTTCACTGGATGTGTATCGAGTTTTGCAAATTTTACTGCTACAAACGATTACTACTTACGGTGGTATTGTGTTCACTGTAATAAAACTGTCTTTAATCTGAGTTTTCGGAACTGTTTTTTTTAAGTTTGTTCCATGTGTGCCAATTATCGCCTACCGGTCTGTTCTTTGAGTATGTGTGTGTACCGCTGTTTAGTTATTATTTGAACTTCTGTTGCTTCAATGCAAGTGTCGTATTTTATGAGAGAACGCAAGTTGAGTGTTCCGCCTTGTTTTTGAACTCATTTTACTGCACGTGGGTGCGGACGGCAATCGAGGTGGGTGTCGTAGTTGTGTAATGTAACCCTTGAGTCTTTCGTATCGTGGAGTGGCGCTCCTATAACGTCATTTGACGTACTACCTGTGAAAACTTATTAGCGGCTTGTCATTGTTTCGCGAAGCAATCGCTTATCGTTTCTGTCGTTCTGCCAATTTACCTTGCAATGCTTCGATGTCGCCTTCAGTAGTGGATAATACGCCATGGTTTCGTCGGGCCGCAGCTCGTTGAGTTGGTGCAGTCTTCCTCACGTATCTGCAGAGTTTGGAAAGCGACCGAGTGCAGTAGCATGGTACAACAATTTTCCGGACAGCCAAGCTCTTTAAAGGTACTGTTTGTATTATTATTAACGTTTAGAGTGCAACTTAAGTGTACAGAGTGATTCACCGAAGCATCGGATAGTTGACGTAACGTCGCGGTCGTTTAACTTTTATTGTGTGCCTTTTTGCATTTGTCAAACCATTATAGTTGTTTACCTGGCATTACAATTCATTTATCGTCCGTTTTCATGGTTCTGTTTGACTTTATGTAGTAGCATTTTTAATGTGTTATAGACTGCCACTTGTTTAGTTGAATACTGCCTTTTATTACCGCTATTTGATTCAGTATTTCGATAGTTTGATGTTCAAATCGTTTTTCAGTCATCTCAATAGTTGATGTCAAGTTTACCGAATATCTTCAGAGATTAAGACGTTACGCAGTTTATCTAACTACCGTTTACTAACCATTCCATATTTTTATGTGCATTTATATACATTCAAATATTTTGCTAATACATTTCATGTTTATTTAACTGTGGTTTTCTTTGCTTTTGTGCATGCGATGTGCGTATTGTATGTTATAGTTAAGAGGAGTTTGGCCAGCTGATCAAGTGGATTTTCGAAACGTAGGTCCGATGTGCTGAACCGGCACCCTGACCAGATTACTGCCAAGCTTAAAGTTAAAAGATGAACACGTTATGCTTCCTCTTTTTCTGAGCGGTTTCACTTATGCATTTTTCTAGTGTAGGAAATGTGGTGGCGCCTTATCATTTTAGATCTGCTTCCCGTGTATTAGGCCCTTGTGTTATCTCGTGCTAAGCCCCCCCCCCTCTTGCTCCGCTGAAGTTAGTCGGCAAACCCTTTTATAGCGTTTTCGTAATTGTCGGTTTAGCCCGTAGATTTTTTTTGAGTTTTTTCAACAAATCTGTAATGCTAGCCCAATTTAGTACTTATAAACCAGAATTATTGCTGAAATCACTGTGAAAAATGATTTGATACGTTTCAAATCGAGATGATAGTCATGGAGTGACAGTTGTAACTGAATTAATGCTATATGCCGTTCACGATATTTTTGGGTCAAGGGAGGCTATGGCCATCTAGTAATTTTGTTGTCAGTACCTCTGTGGAAACTAAACTCCCTAATGAAAATTGACAGTAATTGACAGTTTTTGTGTTAGGTTAGGTTGTATTCAGTTTAAGGTTATATTTTCTGAATGGATGCATTGTTGCCGAATCTCTGTTTAAATTAAGGATGAAAAATTGAAATGATTTGACAATTGACGACAGAAACGAAAATGAGGAATAATGCTTAAGGAAAGCATTCAATATTAATGTTTATTGCAATTTAGATAAGAATTGTGTACATGATATGAGTATGCCAGTTTATTTTATATGATTGTTGCATGCTTGCTTGCTTGATGGCGTGAAAAGATACAGGCGTCACAAACTGATGCCAAATAAATTTAGTAGAGCAATTGAGCAGTATTGGTGTTATAGAAATTAACATGTGAAAAATGTAAATATCTTGTCAAATAGATGGCTTGCTGATTTTACTTCATGTTGATTTTCACATCTACCACATAACATTTCAACACTAAAATAGTAATAAGTAGGTAGGTGGTAAATTATTATACATTATTACGTTAGATTATTGTTTTTCCTTTCCAAAATTGTATCATAGTTCGTTTCAATGATAATGTACAAGTAGGTACTCGTTCAGAAGATCAGAGATAATTTTACACTGCCTCCACATAATGATGATGATATTAGTTGATCAACAAGAATCTAAACCCATCCTCTGACAAACATCTAAGGTATGATTTCATATAACCACTTAAAGTTTTGCCTAAATACCTGCTATTCGCATTCGCAATATTTCGGCATGAAAATCTTTATCATCATTATCGTCATCTGATTCTGAATCAGATTCACCTAGCGAAATAATAAAGGGAGGTATGTTTTCATACGATAAATGTCCCATGTGTTTTCTCCAATCATCCAAAATAAGTTTTTCTCAATGTCTACCAACATTTTGCCCTATTTATGGAGTATATCTGGAAATTGACTCAAGCCATAAAGTCTCAACTTTACCCTTGGATGAAGGTTGAGAATTGATGTGCTTGTTATAATACGATTTACAAAACCCCCATGCCATTTCAATAGGATTATATTGACAATGATAGGGGGGTAATCTAAGCACCTCATGTCCATGTTCCTGCAATGTCCCATCTACCAAATATCGCCGTTGTCCATTAGTACGAAAATGTTTTATTAAATCCCAAAGTTGTTTCTTCGTAAATTTTTGATCAAATTCAATACTGTGGTTACGCAACCATTCTTGCATTTGTCCCTTTCTACTAGAAAATGTGGGTGATTCGTCCAACTGCACTGAATGATAAGGTGCATTGTCCATGACCGCCACACATTTTTGTTTCAAATTAGCCAAAGCAGGAATAAGTTATTTAATCACCTAATTTTGAAAAAGTTCCCCGTCCATTGTTTTATGATAATCCTTATCGCTATTTTTTGAATTTAGTAAAAAGCCACACTTTTCTACAAACCGTAAATGACATCCCGCATGTAAAACTGTAAATCTAGACCCTTCACTTTTAATTTTGATAGTATTACTTTTTAAATCTGATTTGTGTATCCAGCGACGGACTGACGAATCATTTTGGTAGATCCACGTTTCGTCAAGATTTATGAAAGTCAAACTATCACTAGAATTTCGAAGTTGTAAAAATTTTCTCAAAAAAGTAATTTTTGCTGCAACATGCTTTTGTTCACATAACATTTTGCGACTGTTTACCTCCCTGTGTTTGTAACCCATTGGCTTTATAATTTTGTATGACGTTATACGCCTCCCTTTAAATTCCAGTTGTTCTCACAAATCTGCCAAAAGCATGTCCAAAGTAAAATATTTGTTTTTTTCAATGTATTGCCAAATTAGTCGTAGCAGGTCTTTTCGGAACATGAAATTTGTAAAAGCATCAGATTTGTTGCGTTTGCCAGAGGATGCTGTAAATTTTCACTTTTTGCTTTTATAATATCTTCTAACAACTTGATCTGAGTCAATAAATTGTGAGAGTCACTTGAGTCAATTGATATAATAGGTTGTAAATGCTGTGTTAACTCTTGTTGGTTTTATGTGTTTGTCATTTATATATCCCATACTCCCACAATTGCAACTTTAGAAACGTTATTAGATTATGTTGTTCAATTTTATTTGTATACCAAACGCTTGTTAATTATTGGAGATTTTAATATGCCTAATTATAGTAACGAGCCATCAGTAGACTCTTTAACTCGTGTGTTGGGTAACTTTACCAGTTTGCTTAACTTGCTTCAATTCAGCAATGTAAGAAATCACCAAGGAAGATTTTTAGAACTCGTTTTTTCTAACATGGATTGTAAAATAATTCACGATGAATTAGCGATTGTTGCAGAAGATTTGTTTTATCCTGCCTTGAAAGTAACATTAAGCTTAAAACTACATCAGCATTCTAATTTCCTTGTCAATACTTGCAACAAAGCCTATAATTTTAAAAAAGCGTCATTATATGATTCACTTCTCGCAACCAATTGGTCACAGTTCTTAATAACTATGCAGACGTGAATGAAGCTTGTGATGAATTCTATAAAATTCTATGTTCGATATTTAATAATCATGTCCCATTGATTAAGAGCAAATCTCCGAAATATCCTAAATGGTTTACGAAAGATATTATTCATAACATTAAATTAAAAAACGCGTACCACAAGAAATACGTCAAAACACACTCAAATACATACTATTTAAAATTTAAACGTCTTCGAAGTCTTGTAAAAAGTCAAATCAGAGTTGCTTACGATATTTATTTACAAAGTGTTCAACATTCTGTGACTAGTAATCACAAGGAGTTCTGGAAATTTGTTCATAATCAAAAAAATGTTACTAGAATACCTGGTATTATTCATAATTCAGACACTACATACTCTACTTCTCAAGAAATTGTTAATGGTTTTTAAAATTTTTTCAAGAGTGTTTATCATCCTGCAGAAATCATCGATCTTGATAGCTTGATGTTTAGGAACAGTTCAATTAATCTACCCTGTATCAACCTTAATTCTGTTTCTGAAAATGAAGTGTGACTAGCCATTGTAGAGAAGTTTTAATTTATCCTCTTTTAATACTGTTTAACTTAAGTCTAAACACGTCTGTTTTGTCATATACTTGGAAAATGTCTGTGTTTGTCCTGTATTTAAAAGCGGACACTCATCTGATGTTACTAACTATAGACCAGTAGCGATCCTATGTAATTTTGCTAAAGTATTTGAAATGGTACTTTACAGTCACATTTATAACAAGCAAACAGCGCGCTACGCGCACGTGAAATAGGATACGCGAAAGGTCACGCTCCGATCCGAGCGCTCAGATAAGAAAAACAAAACTTAAACAAATATAAACATCTGTGAAGCCGGAACGTGAGATTTTATTTTGTGCCACGGACACACACGGACACACATTAAGGAAAATTATATTATAGATGTTAAATGTTACATTTCTCCTCATCAACACGGATTTGTTCCAAGTCGTTTAACTGTCACAAACTTATGTAGTTTTTCACAATTTGTATCCGAAGTTCTGGAAGATCATGGTCAAGTTGATGTGATCTATACAGATTTATCAAAAGCCTTTGACAAAATCGCCCACGATATCTTAATTGCTAAGCTTTTTAGTTTCGGATTTAGTCGTTCATATGTTTCTTTGTTCAAATAATATTTAGAAAGTAGACCTCAGTATGTCACTTATAATGGCTACAACTCACTATATTATACTGCTACCTCTGGAGTTCCTCAAGGATCAAATCTTGGGCCTTTGTTTTTCTACTATTTATCAATGATCTGAGTGCTATTATACAAAGCCAGATATTGATGTTTGCCGATGATATTAAAATTATTGTTTCTTCTGTTACTGGCAGTGAGAATTGTGTGAAGCTGCAGGCTGATCTTGACAGCATGTTTAAATGGTGCGAATCAAATAAACTAACTGTTAATGTTAATATTGACCTTCACACGCAGGAGCTCTCCAGTTGTGTTTGATTTTTTTATTTCCTCTGAAATAATAGCACGATGCACTTCTACGAGAGATCTCGAAGTTATAATTGAGTCAGATTTTTTATTTGTTACTCATATTAATGAAACAGTTGCTTCTGCTTATAAGGCTTTAGGTTTCATATTGCGTAATTGCAAAGATATCATTGATATTTATGCTCTGAAGGTGCTATATTTTTCTTTTGTTAGATCCAAGATAGAATATTGTTGTCTTGTTTGGTTTCCATACTATGATTGGCACAAAAACGCAATTGAAAATGTTCAAAGAACATTCTTAAACTTTCTGTGGTTCAAAACATATCATGTTTATCCGCAGCAAGGCTTTGGCCATAACATTTTACTAAATACATTTCAATTTAAGTCGAGCTGGAGTCGCAGGGTTAATACTAGTGTTAAATTTTTATACGACCTATTGCATCACAAAATTGATTACTCGTTTTTACATGAAAAACTATCTTTTCATGTATAGTTGGAAAGATATTTCGGACGCCTCAGGCTACTACTTAAAGGTTAATGAGCATGGCAGGTGGGATTATGTTGTACACACGACAATCCCTTTGTAATATAACAAGCCTACGTCTATGCTCAGCGGTAGGGTTACTGCAATGGCGTCGGCGTAAGAAGGGGTGGTTGGGCGTTACCCTCAGCTAGACACTGGATTTGATTGGAACAAAGTTTATTATATTTACACATACAAATAAGCTTATAACTAGGTAACATTTATATACAGAAAAAGAAAAGAAAATGGCGGATTGGCATCCGCGATTGGAAGCGGGTGTGGTCCTTCGGAGGCGGGGCCGGCGGCTTCCTTCGGCGGTTGCAGCGGCGGCGGTGGCGACTGGCGACGGGGCGGCGGGCTGTGAGCAGCGGCGGCGGCAACGTCGGCGGCAGTGCGGATCTCCTTGGCGGAGGCGGCGGCTGGCGGCTTCCTTCGGCGGTTGCAGCGGCGGCGGTGGCGACTGGCGACGGGGCGGCGGGCTGTGAGCAGCGGCGGCGGCAACGTCGGCGGCAGTGCTGATCTCCTGGGCGGAGGCGGCGGCTGGCGACTTCCTTCTACGGTGGCAGCGGCGGCGGTGGCGACTGGCGACGGGGCGGCGGGCTGTGAGCAGCGGCGGCGGCAACGTCGGCGGCAGTGCTGATCTCCTTTGGCGGAGGTGGCGGCTGGCGGCTTCCTTCTGCGGTGGCAGCGGCGGCGGTGGCGACTGGCGACGGGGCGGCGGGCTGTGAGCAGCGGCGGCGGCAACGTCGGCGGCAGTGCGGATCTCCTGGGCGGAGGCGGCGGTTGGCGGCTTCCTTCTGCGGTGGCAGCGGCGGATCTCCTTTGGCGGAGGCGGCGGCTGGCGAAAGTGGCTTTCCAAAGACGGCAGGCAGCAGAGTCCAATGCGTAGGATTGGTTCTAAGTCCACGAGGGTGATAGGCTCTGGAGAGGCTGGAGCTGCTAGCTGGTCCTGGAAGCTGAAGTGGCTCGAATCCCAAGTCCCACGAAGACGGCAGACAGCTAAGTCCAGTAAAATGGATCGGCTCTAAGTCCACGAAGATGCGGCAGACAGCTAAGTCCAGTGAAATGGATCGGCTCTAAGTCCACGAAGATGCGGCAGACAGCTAAGTCCAGTGAAATGGATCGGCTCTAAGTCCACGAAGATGCGGCAGACAGCTAAGTCCAGTAGATGAAACGGCTGGTGGTCCTGGAGCTGAAGTGGCTGCTGGTAGTCCTGGAAGCTGAAGTGGCGGCTGGTGGACTCTCCTTGGCTGAGTCGGCGATGGAAGGCTGAATGGTTCCTGGTAGCGAAAGTGGCTCGAACTCCAAGTCCCACGAAGGCGGCAGACAGCTAAGTCCAGTGAAACGGCTGTTGGTCCTGGAGCTGAAGTGGCTGCTGGTAGTCCTGGAAGCTGAAGTGGCTGCTGGTAGTCCTGGAAGCTGAAGTGGCGGCTGGTGGACTCTCCTTGGCTGAGTGATTTCTTACTGCCAGCGTCTGACTATTTAAAGGAGCCAGTCCTTTGTCCAACGCGATCTCGACGCTCATTGGTCGAAGTAGAAGGGATGTTTTGCCCGATTTCGATATATTTTGAAATTATAGCATTTAATTGAGCGGCGTGATCAATTATCGACTTGGTTTGAGTCGCAATCAATAGTTGATGAAATGCCGATTCTAACGACACCCAATTTGCTATGTTTTGAGTAAAAATTAGCTCAACTTGGAATTTTTAATGCAATGTTCCGCGTAAAGCTTAATTAAGTATTATTCTTATGGCGTGTGTTAAAAAGTTTATTATGCTTTGATCGGTTGCGCGCTATTTTTATAAGATTTTTGAGACCAATTTCGCTTTTCTGGGACGCTTCCTTCCGTTAATTAAAATTTAATTTGTATTCTGCATCTTTGCCCGCTGTACTCGGTCGTGGCCCCTGATTTCTTCGTTACAATATGCCTTTCCTCGGGCCGCTGAACTCTCGGCCGCTCTCCCGGGCGCGTGTTTGGCTGCCTGATGGAAAAATTGCTTTTTCTCCACCTGTATATGTGCTAGCGCTCTGTGGTTTGTTTTAATAGGTAGCGGTTAATTTTTCCTATCTTCTGGTATCCTTTATGTGTGATTAAAACAGAGCGCACTCTGTTTTAAGGGCGTTTTAGTGAAAAATTCTTAATTTAATCTGCAAACATTCGTGAGGCGTATTTCGCTGGCTGTCACCTTTCTTGGCCGGCCGGCTCCAATAAAGTTTATGGTTGCAATCTTGCTGCACTTTAGAAATTCGTTGTAAGGACACTTATTTTTATGATTTTAGGGTTTTGAAAGATACTTCTGCGTAGGATCGCGGCGGTTTGTTAAACAGATGTAATATTCTTTGTTCTTCGGGCGCCTTTCGGGCGGCGTACGTTTCCTTTGTTTTTATTCGATCTGTTTAACGGTTCATATCAATTCCCCCCTCCTTTGGCGTCCGCGATCCGGGCAAAAAAGATTAGGGAGAGAAGGGGCGGAGTTGGTCTGCGTGAATTTTGAGGGCCTGTTGTCCTCTTTGGACCCTATAGATGCTTGGGCCAAGTTGGTCCAAGATTTGGTGGGGTCCACTCCATTTTGGTTGGAACCCTGCATGGATCCCGGCGATGGCGTCTGAGAGAGGGTGATTTTTCACCATGACCCACTGCTGGGGTTGAAACGTGGGGTTGTCGGCGTCCGGTGCTTCTTGGCGCTGGTCGATGGCTCGGTTTCGGATGCCTGTGTCCCGTGCTCCGCGGTTGTGGGTCCGTGGTTCGTGGGGCGTTTCGGGCAGCAGCGTGGGGTGTCGGAACCTCCATTCCCCGGGGCGGTCTAATTCCTTTCCGAACATGGCGTATGCTGGGGAACACCCTAGGGCGGTGTTATGGCGATTCCGTAAGTTAAATAGGGTCGCGGGAAGATGCTTGTCCCACTCGCGATGGTTTCCTCCTTGTAGGTGCAGGCGGAGCCCCTTTTTTATTTCTTGATTCCTTCGCTCCGTTGGGTTGGCTCGGGGGTGATAGATGGCGGTCGTCCATGGCTGGATATCCCACTCCTGGCAGGCTCTCATCCATTGTTCACTGATGAACTGACGCCCGTTATCGGTCAGCATGGCGCTCGGGTACCCAAAGCGGGGAAAGACTTCATTTCGCAAGGTGCGGATGATGATGGGGGCGGTGGCTTTGGCTAAAGCGAAGGCTTCAGTGCACCGGGTGAAGAGGTCGGTTATTACCAGGATGAACTTCTTCCCGGTGGCTGACGAGGGGTAGGGCCCCATGAGGTCGAGCGCAATCGTGTCCCACGCTCGGTTGGGTTGGTGAGGCCTCAGGGTGGCTTTGGCTTGGTGGCGGCCCTTCTTGCATCTCAAGCAGAGCAGGCATTGGCGGACGTAGTTCCGGACATCTTTTCGTAAACGCGTCCAATGAAAATGTGAGCGGATGGCTCGTGTTGTTTCGGCGATGCCGGGATCTCCAGCTAAGTCTTGATCATGGTATTGGTAAATGACTCTGGGTCGGCTTCTCTCCGGGACAAACAGTCTTGGGCCTTGATCCGTCTGGTGGTAAAGCAACCCATTCTCTATTCGATAATTCTCCTGGACGGCTACGAGATCCGGGGTTGGGTCCTCGACGAAGTAGCTTTGGTGCCATGAGTTGACTAAATCTTGACAGTAATTATCCTGCCTTTGGTCCTGTGCAATGGTCTCCCATAACGTTTCTTCGACTGCGTCCAGCAGGCTTAGGGATGGCTTGCCTGGTGGCTCCGTGACGGTAGCACGGCTGCTTGCCCGTTGATACCTCGGTGAGTCCTCACCGTGTGGTGTTTGGCTGCTGGCCGCCTGATTTCCTGTAGCGGGTTCCTGGAACCTGGGAAATCCTTTCTTAGCGGGTTGGCTGGCCGTTACACGTTTTTGGGCGAAGCGCTTGTTGTGAATGGGAGGTAGCAGTACTGTCGGGTCATCCCACACTGCTTCGGCCGGCTGTCCAGTCGGCTGTCGAGATAGCGCGTCCGGCAACTCGTTGTGCTTTCCGGGGCAATGCTCGATTGTGAAGTGGAACTCCTGTAGCAGGAGAGCCCAACGCGTGAGTTTAGCTCGCTGGTCCTTCAAGGTGTTGAGCCAGGTGAGGGCGCGGTTATCGGTCCGGAGGGTGAACTGCCTGCCTTCTAAGTAGGGCCGATATTTTTTTATCGCCCATACGGCGGCTAGGCACTCTTGTTCGTTGGAGTGATAACGTTGTTCGGCTGGCAGGAACCGGGTGCTGGCGTAGGAGATGACGTCTCGACCTCCATCGGGACGTTCCTGGTAGAGCACGGCGGCGATGCCAAATTTGCTGGCGTCTGTTTGTAAAATGAAGGGGCGAGAAGCATCGGGTCGGGCTAACTTCAGCGGTGTCTGAAACAATTGTTTCACTTGGTGAAATGCTTGCTGAACGTCTGGGGTCCAAGTCCAGCGCTTTTTAGTGCTTAGTAGGTCGGTGAGAGGGGCCGCAACGTCGGCGAATCGGGGAATGTACTCGCGTAGCCAATTGCATATGCCTAGGAACTGTCGTAACCCCTTTCGGTTAGTAGGGGGCGGGGCGTTGATGACCTGCTGCACGTGACCTGGTTGAGGTTCGTTTCCCTCTGGGCCAACGATATGCCCTAGGTAGTGCAGTGTGGATTTCCCGAAGTGGCATTTTTCTGGCGGGCATATGAGCCCATGTTCCTGTAGTCGTTCGAATACCTTTCGGAGGTGTTGAAGGTGCTGCTCCCATGATTCCGAGTAAATGATGATGTCATCTAAATACACGAGGCAGAATTTGTGGAGGTACCCTACCAGTACTTCCCGGGCCATCAGCCTCTGAAAGGTCATTGGTGCCGTCTTGAGCCCGAATGGCATGACTCGAAACTGATAGGCTGCGCCATCCGGAGTCGTGAACGCGGTGTAGGGTTTGGCTTGGGGGTGTAAACTTATCTGCCAGTACCCCGACTTTAAGTCAAGTGAGGAGAAGATGCTCGCTGAACCTAGATCTTTGATGGTTTCGTGGATCAAGGGTAGTACCGCCGGCTCATTGATGGTGGCTTCGTTTAGCCTACGAAAGTCCAAGCAGAACCGGGGTGTAGAATCCTTTTTCTCCACGATGACGATTGGCGAGTTATGTGGTGACTGGCTAGGCTCGATGAAACCGCGTGCCAGCATCTCTTCTACTTGCTCGGCGATGATCTTCTTTTTTGTTTCGGAATATCGGTAATTTGGGCTGCGTATAGGGGCATCGGTTTTCACATGAATCTCGTGCTGCAGGGTGCGCGTAGGTGGCGCCGAGGGCCTCCAAATTTCGGGGAAGTCTTCTAGTAGCTGATAGAGGTTGTGTTCCTGCTCGCGAGGGAAGTCATGCTTCAACTGGGGAAGTTCCATCGGGTCATTCGCTGGACGCGGGTCGTGTTGCTCGACCAGGCAATGAGTGGTTTCTCGGGTCCTCATGCCGTGGTGTATGCAACGCCGTGCGAAATCAAAGGTAGCCTCGTGTTCCGTAAGCCACGGTAGTCCGAGAATGACGTCCTCCCTTAATTCCTCTGCTATGATGCACTGTATGACGTAGTTATTTCTACCGATCTGCATTTCCAAGCTTGTTTCTCCTCGTAGGGTCAGGGTTGCCTGTTCTTTGGCCATTTTGGCCGTTCTTTGTGCGTAGCTACCCGTCTCAGGATGCTGCACTAGCTTGGCGCTAATGAAATTATGCGTGGCTGCTGAATCTATCAGGGCACGCATCTCCCGCTGTGGTGATCCGAGGTTCACCATGATATACGGGAGGTTGTGGCAGTTGGCCGTACTTATCGTGGAGCATTGGGTTGGGCCCTGGGCGGTGCTTCGGCCTCGATGTGCCCGGGCCTCCGCCAGTTTTCCGGCGGTGGTAGTTGTCTTGCTTCGGGGGCGTTCACGGGAGCTTCTCCTGTTGCCTGTGGTGCTGGCCGGTGGCGTCGTGGGCAATCCTTATTGAAGTGGCGTCCTGGGCAAAAATAGCAGCGGGGTAGATTTGGCTCGGCTGGCTCTCGTGGGCGTGTCTCGCGGTTTGGCGTTGGTGCGCGGTCGTCCATGTCTTTCTCAATTGCAGCCACCTTGTCCAATAGTTCCTCAATTGTTTCCGGCACTGCGACACGTAGGTAAGGCCGAAGGGCCGGTTTTAACAGTTCTATCATTACGGGAATGCTGGCTCCCACTGACTGTTCGTTGTCCAATCGGCGTATTAGTTGTATCTTCCGAAGAAGAAAGAGTTCGCCATTTTCTTTCAGTCCCTGTTTTTGCCCGTAGAGCTGTGTTTTCAAGGAGGCTCGTACATCTGCGCTATCGAATTTCTTTAACAGCCTTTCTTCAAATTCATTCCAGGAGAGCGGGAGTGAAGCGTATGGTTTCCACCATTGGCTAGCCTTCCCCTGGAGACAGTTTGTGGCTACTTTCATTAGTTCTGTTGTAGTACATCAGCTTTGCGCATGGTAGCGGGCGCACTCTGCGATGAACTCTTGGGGGTGGTCTAACTCCTCGCCCTTAAATGTTGGTGGGAGATCGACTTTTTTGGGCACAGCCATTCGTCCCAAAAGTGCCTGGAATTGTTCGTCCGTTAATGTGATCGTTGGTGCTGCTGGAGCTTGTTCTGGGCGCCACTGGGTGTTTTCTACCACTCCCAGAAGTGGTGCTGGTTGATTGGTTCCTGCTGCTGTAGCTGCTAGGTTCGCAAGGTGGTGTGCCATTTGCTGTTGGTTGTCTTCGTTGACTTCCTGTCGCACTGGGCTGGGACTTGGAGGCGGTGTCCTTTGTCCACACGGAAATGAGGGTGCGCTGTCTTCTATTATTTCCGAACTGTTCAGACTTCCTCCTTGTCGCGGTGTCCGCTGAGGTTCTTCGTTGATCCTTGGCGGAGTTGTCTCCATGTTTCCCTTCCTTCTTGACTTCACCATTGTAGTGGGCGTGACTTCCCTCTGGTGTCCACCACAGGTTTGCCCCACGTTCCGGGCGACAATTAACAAGCCTACGTCTATGCTCAGCGGTAGGGTTACTGCAATGGCGTCGGCGTAAGAAGGGGTGGTTGGGCGTTACCCTCAGCTAGACACTGGATTTGATTGGAACAAAGTTTATTATATTTACACATACAAATAAGCTTATAACTAGGTAACATTTATATACAGAAAAAGAAAAGAAAATGGCGGATTGGCATCCGCGATTGGAAGCGGGTGTGGTCCTTCGGAGGCGGGGCCGGCGGCTTCCTCCAGTGGTTGCAGCGGCGGCGGTGGCGACTGGCGACGGGGCGGCGGGCTGTGAGCAGCGGCGGCGGCAACGTCGGCGGCAGTGCTGATCTCCTTTGGCGGAGGCGGCGGCTGGCGGCTTCCTTTTGCGGTGGCAGCGGCGGCGGTGGCGACTGGCGACGGGGCGGCGAGCTGAGAGCAGCGGCGGCGGCAACGTCGGCGGCAGTGCGGGTCTCCTTGGCGGAGGCGGCGGTTGGCGGCTTCCTTCGGCGGTTGCAGCGGCGGCGGTGGCGACTGGCGACGGGGCGGCGGGCTGTGAGCAGCGGCGGCGGCAACGTCGGCGGCAGTGCTGATCTCCTTTGGCGGAGGCGGCGGCTGGCGGCTTCCTTCTGCGGTTGCAGCGGCGGCGGTGGCGACTGGCGACGGGGCGGCGGGCTGTGAGCAGCGGCGGCGGCAACGTCGGCAGTGCGGATCTCCTGGGCGGAGGCGGCGGCTGGCGAAAGTGGCTTTCCGAAGGCGGCAGGCAGCAGAGTCCAATGCGTAGGATTGGCTCTAAGTCCACGAGGGTGATAGGCTCTGGAGAGGCTGGAGCTGCTAGTTGGTCCTGGAAGCTGAAGTGGCTCGAATCCCAAGTCCCACGAAGACGGCAGACAGCTAAGTCCAGTGAAATGGATCGGCTCTAAGTCCACGAAGATGCGGCAGACAGCTAAGTCCAGTAGATGAAACGGCTGGTGGTCCTGGAGCTGAAGTGGCTGCTGGTGGTCCTGGGAGCTGGAGTGGCTGCTGGTAGTCCTGGAAGCTGAAGTGGCGGCTGGTGGACTCTCCGTGGCTGAGTAATTTCTTACTGCCAGCGTCTGACTATTTAAAGGAGCCAGTCCTTTGTCCCACGCGATCTCGACGCTCATTGGTCGAAGTAGAAGGGATGTTTTGCCCGATTTCGATATATTTTGAAATTATAGCATTTAATTGAGCGGCGTGATCAATTATCGACTTGGTTTGAGTCGCAATCAATAGTTGATGAAATGCCGATTCTAACGACACCCAATTTGCTATGTTTTGAGTAAAAATTAGCTCAACTTGGAATTTTTAATGCAATGTTCCGCGTAAAGCTTAATTAAGTATTATTCTTATGGCGTGTGTTAAAAAGTTTATTATGCTTTGATCGGTTGCGCGCTATTTTTATAAGATTTTTGAGACCAATTTCGCTTTTCTGGGACGCTTCCTTCCGTTAATTAAAATTTAATTTGTAATCTGCATCTTTGCCCGCTGTACTCGGTCGTGGCCCCTGATTTCTTCGTTACAATATGCCTTTCCTCGGGCCGCTGAACTCTCGGCCGCTCTCCCGGGCGCGTGTTTGGCTGCCTGATGGAAAAATTGCTTTTTCTCCACCTGTATATGTGCTAGCGCTCTGTGGTTTGTTTTAATAGGTAGCGGTTAATTTTTCCTATCTTCTGGTATCCTTTATGTGTGATTAAAACAGAGCGCACTCTGTTTTAAGGGCGTTTTAGTGAAAAATTCTTAATTTAATCTGCAAACATTCGTGAGGCGTATTTCGCTGGCTGTCACCTTTCTTGGCCGGCCGGCTCCAATAAAGTTTATGGTTGCAATCTTGCTGCACTTTAGAAATTCGTTGTAAGGACACTTATTTTTATGATTTTTGGGTTTTGAAAGATACTTCTGCGTAGGATCGCGGCGGTTTGTTAAACAGATGTAATATTCTTTGTTCTTCGGGCGCCTTTCGGGCGGCGTACGTTTCCTTTGTTTTTATTCGATCTGTTTAACGGTTCATATCAAGGTATTATCATTTCTAATTACTCTATATGGTGGGCGCTCGATTATCGATTTCTTTATTTTTTAAATAAAATATCTTTAAACTATCTCTAAGGTGAATATATACGAGTTCATAATTTCTTGATGATTTGCTTTCTTATTTAACAAACAATATCATGATTATTGAAGCGCCATAAAGAAGTTTCCTCTATAAGTTTCTGTTCATGGGTTGGATAAAAAAGTTTCTTCGGGAAGTTGTTTCTTATATATAGTTTTCTAATTGAAAAGATTTTTTTGTATGATTAGTCGTTAGGCTATAATCCTTGACACAAGTATTGCAGAGACTCTTATAGAGTTAACTACAGACCCATATTTTTCAATATATACTTTGTTTTTGCACCTCTGAAGGTTCATACACTCAATAATATATTTACTCCCTGGATGTTAACAAGGTTGACGGCGACATGTTTTAGCGAAACACAAAATTGTCTCATTATTTAAAAATTGCAAGATTTAAAAAGCAATAAATTTTAGTTTCAATGTGGAAGAGTGACAATTAAAGCATACCATACTTCTTCTTAATGTTTTACTAGCAGAAACATATAATTTGTAGTTCATGTCCTTATAAACACGAGTTCACATGTTCCCCATTCTGCGGAAAGAAGAAGACCAAAAACAGCTCAGAGTATACGTAAATACAACATTTTGTGTTATTTCAACTGCTTAACGTGCTGTTAATGGTTGTTGATAAAAGATTATGGTGAATCATGAAAAAACTTGAGTCTTTTACGTGAGTACCTGATTTTTCTAGTTTAAAGTTCAGCCATTTAGAAGCCGAGATTGGGTATTCTAAATTTCCAGTTTTGAAATAAGATCTAATTTTGATGAACTTTGATTAAAAGCTTGAGACTTGTACTTGAGTACCAACTTTCTTTTAGTTAAAAAATCAGCAGTTTAAAGCCAAGATGTAGTTCTTTAAAATTGAAGTAGTTCGAGGTCTCAACTTTTGAACTAGAGAGCTCGGCTTTTAATAGTTAGTGTTATTTTAAAACACAGACGTCAACTTCATGAAAATCTAATTTTGATAAACATTGATGAAATAATTTGAGACTTTTACTTGAGTACGTGCTTTTTCTAGTTCAAAACTCAGCTATTTAAAACTGAGATTTAGTCTCAAAATGTCAATTTTGAAAGATCAAGCTGAAAAAACTACCAGTAGAGATGCCAGCTTTTAAAATCAAATTTCTAGATTTTTATAAGTTCGAGATGTCAACTTTTAAAGTAGAGAGCTCAGCACTTAAACAAAATATTTTAATTTTAAAGTGGAAATATCGACTCCAATCGAATCTAATTTTGAAAATCTTGATGAAATAACTTAAGACATCTACTTGAATATTTGATTTTTGACACTTTTAGTTCATCATTTACTTGAGCTTTCTAATTTAAAATTTAGCTATTTCAAGCCGAAATTTAATCTTCTAAAATTCCAATTCTGAAACATGGTGAAAACACTCTACCAGCAAGGTGTCAGTTTTTTATAGTCAAATGTTTAATATTCGAGATTTTAACTTTCAAGCTACGGAGCTCTGTTTCTAGATTAAAGATGCTAATTTTAAAGAACATATCGACTTTTTAGTCTAATTTAGAAAACTATAACGCAAAAACTTAAAACATCAATTTCAATAATTGATTTTTGAGACTTCTACTTGAATTCTTCATTTTTTAGTTTAAAATTCGGTTATTTAAAGCAGAGAGTACAGTTAATTTCTAGGTTAAATTTCGAGCACTCATCTTTTTCTAAGTCTTAGTTTTAAAATCATTGATGAAGAAGCTTGGGACTTCTACTTCAATACTTGATTTTTGAGACTTTGTACTTGAATACTTCATTTTTCTAGTTTAAAACTTCTACTTCAATACTTGATTTTTGAGACTTTGTACTTGAATACTTCATTTTTCTAGTTTAAAACTCGGCTATTTAGAGCAGAGAGCTAAAGTATAGATTTCTAGCTTAAAGTTCGAGATCTCATATTTTTCAAAGCCTTATTTTCAAAATCCTTGATGAAGAAGCCTGAGACTTCTACTTCAATACTTGATTTTCGAGACTTGCACTTGAATAGTTCATTTTTCTAGTTTAAAACTCAGCTATTTAGAGCAGAAAGCTGAACTACAGATTTCTAGCTTAAAGTTTGAGATCTTATATTTCTCAAAGTCTTATCTTCAAAATCATTGATCAAGAAGCTTGAGACTTCTACTTCAATATACTTGATTTTTGAGAACTGCACTTGAATAGTTCATGTTTCTAGTTTAAAACTCAGCTATTTAGAGCAGAGAGCTAACCTACAGATTTCTAGCTTAAAGTTCGATATCTTATATTTCTCAAAGTCTTCTCTCCAAAATCATTGATCAAGAAGCTTGGGACTTCTACTTCAATACTTGATTTTTGAGACTTTGTACTTGAATACTTCATTTTTCTAGTTTAAAACTCGGCTATTTAGAGCAGAGAGCTAAAGTATAGATTTCTAGCTTAAAGTTCGAGATCTCATATTTTTCAAAGCCTTATTTTCAAAATCCTTGATGAAGAAGCCTGATACTTCTACTTCAATACTTGATTTTCGAGACTTGCACTTGAATAGTTCATTTTTCTAGTTTAAAACTCAGCTATTTAGAGCAGAAAGCTGAACTACAGATTTCTAGCTTAAAGTTCGAGATCTCATATTTTTCAAAGCCTTATTTTCAAAATGACTGATGAAGAAGCTTGAGACTTCTACTTCAATACTTGATTTTTGAGACTTGCACTTGAATAGTTAATTTTTTAGTTAAAAACTCAGCTATCTAGAGCAGAGAGCTAAACTACAGGTTTCTAGCTTAAAATTCGAGATCTCATCTCATTTTTCTTGTAAAATCATTGCTGAAGCAGCTTGAGACTTCAATACTTGATTTTTGAGACTTGCAATTGCATACTTCATTTTTCTAGTTTGAAACTCAGCTATTTAGAGCAAAGAGCTAAACTACAAATTTCTGGCTTAATGTTTGAGATCTTATATTTCTCATAGTGTTATTTTCAAAATCATTGATGACGAAGCTTGAGAATTCTATTTCAATACTTCTTTAAAAGCCAAGATTAAATCTTGAATCCAGTTCTGAAAGACCATTGCGAAAAAATTCACCAATAGAGATCTTAGCTTTTAGAGTAGATATTTCTAGTTTAAAGATTGCGATCTGCAGATTTGGAGTAGAGATCATTCTTTTACTGTTTTTATTTTTAAAAGGAAATGATGGTCTGCGAAAGAAAAAATACTATATTTCTCCTTTTATATTTTCAGTGTTGCTTTTGCCTTAATATCTAGTTCTTGAAATCGTGGGCTACATACTTTCTTGCAGAAGGAAATAGTAGTTCTATACTCTGCAGAAAACTTTGACTAAGCATTTAACTTAAACATGTGTATGACTTTGTAATTTTTGAAATTTGCTAAGTTTTTGTAACATATTGTGATGCACATGATAGTGCTTTTTTCTACGAATGACAACTTTTTGCACAGTTTCTAGTGACGTTTGTAGCACTCTTAACATTAGCGCCCGAATTCGGTATTGATGGCGTGTTTTAATATTATATTAAAACACGCTTTGCCGTAGATTTGAATGTCAACATAACCTAGAATATGCAACACAATGTGACGGGAAAAGTGTCACCGAACTAAGTTTTTATATTTCTGTTACGATCGTAGAGAAAATAGCGTATAATACACGTGTATAAGAGCCATTAAAGCACTAGCGACGTTAAAAGCACTCCGCTTTGCGTCATGCTCTTAAACTCGTCGCACATGCTTTAAAGACGTACTTATACACTAGTAGCATAATATAGATTTTGACTTATTTTAAAACTGTTCCTAATTATATATCCACTAAAGTAAATTTAAAATTCATTAATTATTTTATTATCAAGCAAACACAACAAAGTTAACTTATGTTTGTAAGAGAACTACCGTAACTTTATGAAATTTTAACTCACGTTTTTAGTACTTTAAATCTATAATTCAAGTTTAAATAATGATCCGCCATCTGGCAGTTCTGATAAATGCCAGAAGGGCAAGCTTAGTATATATTGACTGCCTGGCTATAAAAATAAAATTAAGTTACGGTTTCCTTAAATACTTTTTTATAATGCAGTTTTGCCATCGAAAACTAGAATTATTTCCATCTTCTATTTAGGAGTGTGAAATTTTTCTAGAAATTTTTTGTCCAAATTAATCCATACAGAAATGTTGGTTGTGAAATAGGAATGTTAATAATAGCCTGTCATCTGCCCGTGCGGCAAATATACAATTAAAATTTGTTAACAGCATCAACAGGATGAAGAAAGTTTTTACAGTACATAAAAGTAAATTTGCAAACTTCTTAAGGCTGTTTATTAATATTTATGAATATCTCGCTGCCCTCCATTTTACCTCTAGTTTACACTAGAATGCCCATTTGAATCCGTTCTTGCCAAAACTATTCTAACTTGTACCAGCAGCAAATCTAATTACAGTAGTTTCAGGCGTGACGAGTTAAGTTTTAAATACAACTGCTCTAAAATTAAAGTCCTGAATGGAGGTTGCAGTTGCAAACGTCGACGTTCTTCAAACTAAGCAAATTTTGAACGGTCTGCTATTTATAACCCTAAAAGCCTCCAGAAACGGCCATATTTTACTTTTGCTATCGTACTATCGAAATAGAAGCATTGCATTAATTGTGGTCCTTCACGCGTTGCCGAAAATTCGATGTGTCCGCCAAAAATTACAGTCCGTGTTAAATTTACGCAGATGATTTGTTTTCATGGTAAAAATAAAGCAAATCGTCCAGGAGTTACTTTCGGAAATGCTTTTATTTGAAACCTTGATATTTAAATAAGTTAAGACTTGGTACCTACATTTTGCTTATGCATCTCGTCCAGTGGCGCCGACAAGTGTATTTATTTTGTAAGAATGGGGACAATTAAATATACAATACTATGTATTTACAAAAACAATCACAATTTGGACGAAATTAGTTCATAGATTGCCAGATGGGCGATTAGAGACTAAATCAATATTGCAAAAAAGAGAATGACATTAAAATTTAGTAAAACTCTAATTGAGGTGAGATCTCTACTTGAACGGTATAGATTTTGGTCAGTATATTAGAGATATCTAGTTTAAGAGTTGAGACTCTTAAATTACAGGATAGGTTTTCCATGACGGATCTGTCAGAATTTGACTTTGAACAGATCCAAATCTATATTTAAAACCCGAGATTTTACATTTGAAGATTAGGATATCTGCTTTTAAAATTGATATCTTTAGATTAAAGCTAGAAATCGCAACCATTAGAAGTGATATATCAATTTTAAACTAGAAATTTTAACTTTTATAAATCTCCAGTTTATTATCAGTTACCCAAACGTAGACAGTCAATATTTCTACTGTACAGATATCTAGTTTAAAAGCCGAGGTATATGTACTTCAAAGGTGTAGATTTTGATCTTTATATTAGATGTCTGTATTTTAGAAGTTGCAACCCTTACAGGATAGGTTTTTCATGCTAGATCTGTCAGAACTAGACCTTGAAGAGATCGAAATTTCTACTCCGAAGTGCAAATTTTACATATTAGGTTTAGAAACAAAAACAGACAGTAAAAAATTCTACTTCACAAATATCTAGTTTAAAGGCAGACGGTTGTAGTTGAAAGGTGTATACCGGATGACCGGTTTCAAAATCGAACATAGCAAATGCATGGTATATCACAAGGTTCCTAATAGTTACTTACAGTACGAGTTCGGTAGGTTGCAGTTTGCAGCTCGAGGTTTTAATTTTTGAAGTCGAAGTCGTAAATATTAATTTTCTGTATTTCTCCAAAACTCAATTGCACGAGGAATTACATAATTAGAGTTTCTGTAAATATCCTTGATTGCAACAAAGCACAATTTTGG
The DNA here is from genome assembly GCA_940337035.1 of Agriotes lineatus. Classification (NCBI taxonomy): domain Eukaryota; kingdom Metazoa; phylum Arthropoda; class Insecta; order Coleoptera; family Elateridae; genus Agriotes; species Agriotes lineatus. Next base: position 29,871,513 of record OW679197.1, on the reverse strand, counting down.
TTTAAGGATATCTGAAAGCTAAAAAAGTTGGGAGGCCAAACAAAATATTTTATTTAATTTTAAAAACAAAGTTGCCTCAATCAGTTTTTTAAATTATAGGGGGGGGGGGACTAAACGTCCTTAGACATCAATTACGTTAGACATATTTGTTTAATAAAAACTAATAACTTGTTGTGTTCAGTTTGGATCCGGTCACTAGATATTTTGGTCTTTACATTAGAGATCTCTATTAGAAAAGTTGAAACCCAAGCAGAATAGGTTTCTTATGACGAAACCGCAACAGGGTCGGTTTTCCATGACTCTGGAAGATCGAATTTTTTACTTAAAAGTAGACGATTTACATTTTAAGTCTAGGATCTACCACATTTTGAAAATATTGAAATCTCTACGTAAAAGTCCGATTTTACATTTTATGTTTAGGATTTCTCCTTTTAAAATAGAAACCTTTAACTTCAGTCTAGAAATCGCAACCATTGAAAGATATATAACAGATGTTAAACTAGATATATTAACTTTTCTCCAGTTTTTTTATCACTTTTCCAAAAGTAGACGTCAACATATCAACTTTGCAGATATTTAGTTTTAAAACCAAGATCGGTACTTGAACTAGATATTTATGTTTTAAAAATTGAAACCCCCAACAGAATACGTTTTTATAGCGATCTGTCAAAAGTAGTTTTCGAAAAGTTCGAAATGTCTACTGAAAAGTCAAATTCTACATTTTAATATTAAGATTTCTGTTTTTAAAATACGAGATCATTAGATTCAAGCTAGAGATCGCAAACATTAAAAGATATATATCAGCTTTTAAACTAGAAATCTCAACTTTTATCAATTTTCAAAAGCAGACAGTCAAGGTTTCTACTTTACAGATATTTCGTTTCAAAGCCGAAGTCTGTACTAAAAGGTGTAGATTTTGATCAGTATGTTAGAGATTTCTATTTAGTCGAGACCCCATCAGAATTGGTTTTTCATGCCGATCTGCCAAAACTACACTTTAGAAAGATCTATCTATGTACTTAAAAATCCAGATTTTATATTTTCAGTTTAGGATTGTTGCTTTTAAAATAGAGATCTTTCTCTTCAAGCTAGAAATCACAATCATTAAAGGGAATATCTAAGATTTTAAATCTCAACTTTTATAAGTCTCCACTTATTTTTATTAGTTTTCCAAACGCACAGTCAAAATTCCCACTTTACATATATTCGTATCTAGTTTAAACGCCGAGGTCTACTCTTGAACGGTGTAGATTTTGGTCTTTATACTAAAGATCTCTATTTTAAAAGTTGATGTTTTTCCTGACGACCTGCCAGAACTAGACTTTGAAAAGATTTATTAAATAGTCGAGATTGTATATTTTAAATGTGTATATTTAAACAGGCCACTGGCGCAATGTAAGGGGTATAAGAGGAAGAAGTTTAGGATATTTGCTTTCAAAATACGGATCTTTAGCTAGAAATCGCAACCATTTAAAGCTACATCAGATTTTAAAGTAGAAATCTTAAGGTTTATAAATCTCTACACACAGCCAAAATGTCTAATTTACAGATAACTAGTTTAAAATCGGAGGTCTATGCTTGAAAGGTGTAGATTTTGAGCTGTATATTAGAGATTTCTAGTTTAGAGGTTGAGACTCTTACATGATAGGTTTTACATAACGGATCTGCCAGAACTACTTTGAGTTCTTCGACATCAATAATGACACGGTCCAATCCCGCTAGTCATTTGTTACTTAATCAAAATGACCGTGAAAGCGTCCGAAATCATCTACCTTGAAAAGATCGAAATGTCCACTTAAAATCTAGATTTTACATTTTAAGTTTAAGATTTCCAGTTTCTCTTATCAGTTTCCAAAACTAGTTAGTAAAAATGTCTACGTTACTGATATCTAGTTTAAAATCCGAAATCTATACTTGAAAGGTGTAGAATTTTCTCAGTATATTAGATATCGCGGTTTTAAAAGTTGAGACCCCAAGAAGATATGTTTTCTTGATCTGTCAGAACTAGGCTTTGAAAAGAACGAAATCTCTACTAAAATGTTGAGATTTTACATTTTACGTTTAGGATATCCAGTCAAATTTCTACTTTAATAGTACAGACCTTTCTTCAGCAAAATGTGATCACAACGCGGACTAGCTCAAACCATCGGCGATTTGTTGTCATGGGTAAGGATCAGGCAATGATTTTCAAGGTTATAAAACGAAACAAAAGGAAGCACAGTACAAAAGGGCGCCAGTCGTCTACCATGACAACAACAAAAAACAGTCGAACTCATAGTCTAAATAAAACTCGATTACCGTGTTTGGCTTCCAGCTTACACTCCCTTATGTTTAGAAAACGAGCAGGTGGGGTCAAATAAAACATAATATACCAGTAGTAGGGAATAATACTGACGCTGTAATAGTTAAACTGTTGGAATGTAATTGAATAAAACAAAAAAATAACGTTAATAGTGTCCTAGAACCATAACCGACAAATTAGGTTTGTTAATGCAAAAAAATTGAGGTTAAATGGTACAATGTAGTTTAAAATGGACACATAAATGTTAAGCTGGGTCGCTGAATGCAAAAGCACCCAGGAGGTTACATGTTAATACATTATGCAAGAGCTATGTTAGGCACAAAAGCGAAATAATGAGCAAAGTTAAATATTGAAAGAATATTATTGAAATTTGTGTCAAAATTGAATTGCGCGTTTAATAGTATCAGGGTTCATAATCATAATATAGCTGCTAGAACTGAACATGTGTCAATCAGTGAAAACTTCTCCTATCATACGTGCAGCCCCTCAGGGGCTTTAAAAATACTAATCTCTACCTTGACAAGGAGAACTCAAGCATGTCGATAGGCATTAGAAAAATTTATAAGTATAAAACATAGTATGTATTATCAAAATAATATTTAAATACCTTTCCTAGCTGTATTAAGCCCTAAAACGGAACTTTCCTTGGTCCTCTCTTACCCACAACTTAATTAATTACAAAAATATAACACAGAGCTAATGCCCTAACACGGCCACGGCCCTGGGTTTCCTTGGGGCAGTACCGCATTCGCTGGGAAGGAAACAAAAAACTCGCCGAAACTCTGAATGCTGGCTCCTCTTAGATGCGAGAAGTAATTTGGCTCCAGTGAAACAGTGTTCGTGGGATAAATAAAATATTCCAGGGCAAATTCAGCATGCGGGCGCCGAGGAATGTAGCGAAACGGGCTTGGCGGTTCCTAGCTTTTCCTAACGGGCCTACACGCGAATCACCAAAATTAGCCAACTAAACCAAAGGGAAAAGCGCCTACCTTAAGGTTGCAAACAGAATCACGTGCAGTGGAAATTAGGATGCACGGTCTGCATCTTGAAAGAAAATAATTGCCCCACCGTTGCAGGAAGCCGGAAACAGTTCCAACTATTCGATTACTTTGAAAAAAATTAATGGGAAACCAATCTCAAAAAGTGGCCGACGGCCGATGCTCAAAACGACTTCGTTTGCTGGCTAGCAGAAAGGAAGTGAAAACTTTTGAAAACTACTCTCCAAAAATCCGAAGAGCCAGCAATAACAAGGAGTAAGCATACATTAACGGGGAGAATCTAAGTCATAGACGTCAGAATCAAAAAGGGCCGTTACATCTAGTTTAAAAATTCCATATATCCGTTTGACAAGTACAGTTATATAGCTGTTCTCGAATATAAATGCTTAATACTGTCGCAAGATGGATGCCTCACTTTAATTGATTTTATAGACGAGCGTTGTGGCCCAGACCTACTTCCGGAACGATTTTTCTCTATTGTGCCTCTACTTTCGAAGGCATTAATCGACCCATTATGGTCATCAACATCGTCCTATGTATTCAAAATTTTAAGCAAGCAAATCGATGGAGTTGAAGCATTCTCAATCGCTTATGTAGTTGGATGCCATTAATGGGTATGATCTATCGTTATTTTCCATAATGATTTCTTGTAGTTTCAGGTTTGCTTATTAATGAAGTATCCTCAAACGCAGTCTCTACCATACTTCTTACTGACAGACGCCGATCTTTCCCCTTCTTCGAAACACTCATCCACATCTAAATTAAGGAGACCAGTTTTTTATAAGCCAGTATGGAGTAGCATCTGATAGTGAAACCTCTCTTAACGGACACTTCTCAATAGCGGACACCTATGAATAGCGGACACTTCTCTACAGCGGACAGTTGCAGATTCTCAATGGGTGTTCGTTATGGAGAGGTTTCACTACTTAGAACATCGTAATGTATTATATCATTCGGAAAAAGTTCTTTCTTTTTTTCACAACTAAGGCAAACACGAAATTTGACACATGGTGTCGTAGATGATTAAGAAAAATAAAAATTGATTAAGATCAACTAAGAGCAGCTAGATGCGGGACAATAATACTGTGTAAATTTTGTAGGGAAATGAAATTACAGTCATTAAAACAACTGGCACGAGGCACGACGCTACTGTTTTCATCATTGCTGCAAGTTTTTGAACAATCCCAAAATAGCTGTGGACTGTTGGTAAACTACATAGCCAATACTTTTCTAAAAATTAACCGCGGAACGGCGCATGCCTAAACTAGTAAACGGAAATTGCCAGCATGGCTTGAATAATGGAGCAACATATTTTTGTATTTAAATCGTTCGAGTGATTAGGTGGTCCTTATTGGGGGCTATTTTTAGGTCAGTTCGCACTTTTAATCCATACCTAACGCCCAGGATTCCTAACGAGCAGCAAACAAAATTTCCTAAACCAACCAAGTGATATTGATTTTGAAATTATGCTGCGATTGAGTCGCTCTTCACCTTGGTGTTTCGTCGCCGTAACGTTTTCCCGATTTCCGCAAGTGCGGCCGATCGCCGCAAACAAAGCGAGACGATGCCATTGAAGGTCTGAATTTCGCGAACTACGCCGCATTAGCTTTTTTTGAGTTAAAAATATCCGCTCCGAGAGTTTCGGGGTTACGCCACCGCGAAATCAGTGCAAGGCGGCGTCGGAAATTCAGCCGACTTCGATCAATTTTTGAAAATTGCATCTACTCCACTTCCAGAGTGCAGGGCAGATCGGATTTTCCTACGTTTTATTCTGCCATGGACCGGCACACTTGGCAAAATAAACATATGAATAGAGTTACTACCGGTTCTAAGGTGCTGTTAAATTTTGAGTTTGACTCAACAGTTATATTGCTCAAATACAAATGTTTTCATTTCCGGTTTTTAAATAGAAATGCATTTTGTATATAATTTTAATTTCCTTAATGAAAATAATGTCCCACATAGGTTACCTTACGCTATTTAAAATTGAGTTGTAAATAAAAAAGTTGCAGAATAAAATGATTTAACGTCTTTAATGTAGTGTTTAAAATTATATACAAAATAATTCGCTACGGAAAAAAAATTGCCGTCGGTGGGATTCGTACCTGGGGAATCCGATTGCTAGTCAGACGCTGTAACCCCTCGCCTGGGACACCCAACACGGCGACCGATCGCGGACGAAGTGCGCCCGATCGTTGCCGATGAAAAGGTCAGGCAGAGACGCAGGCTCAGCACACGTTTATATACAGGGCTACCCCCGGAATGAGAGAACAATTGTGTACAATAGGAAACTTACATTTTTGTTATAAAAAATTAAATACTAACAGACATAATTAGATGTGGGAAATATGTTCAGTGAACAGACTGTTTGCCCGGCATATTAGAATCGTGCTGTTGCTAATTGTTTCAGTAGTAAATTTGATAGTAATTAAATCGGCAGAAATATTCAATTGTTTACAAATAAGGAGTATTAACATCTAGCTTTTAATACCTGAAACGCATTTTACTTAACTTCACCATTTATTGTTTTATGCTCTATAAACACAAGCTTACTATAGACACAATTGACAGTTACAGTAAATCAAGAAATATGAACTCCTAACCAGTTGTCGTAAAGCCCCACAAGAAGACGACTTAGTTCCACTAACAGTTGAACCGCTAGGATCACAATAAACAAAAGCACATCAATCAGGCTTTTGCTTGTTGCTCTACAGCCACACAGGCTTACAGAGGATTCAGCTTTGCCATACGTATAGAGCCGGAGAAAAAGAACAGACATATAAGGAGAGTTATTATTTACATCCCGCTATATCTGTTCACGAATTGTTTAAGGGGGCGAAAGACAGTGTTGGTTGGAGAGAGATGGCGCTAGTTCGATACGTATTCACAACAGTTTACGTCAGCAGCTGGGATTACACAACACGAGCGTCCTGCTAAGTGGTTTACATCCGATTTGAGATATGTCGCATCAATAAACGTCATCTTTGAAAAGCCGAAGTTTTAGGCACGGAAAATAATGCAGGAAGAGCGGTGGTGTAATAAAACAGGTCGATTTATTGCACAACATTTAAAGCGGATTATGCTTCCAAGAACATCCTTAAATTAGTTAACTCAATAAGGATATTGACCGTGGCGCCATCTATTTAATCCTGGGCTTAATTAAAATTTTAATAGTAAAATGCAATGAAAATTCCAGGCTGCAAAATTCCTTAATAAAAATATAATCTTGAAAGGCGAAGAAGCTAAAAATAAGAATAAAATGTATTAAAAACATTCAAGGTAATAATAAAATATGAAATTTACAGTCATCTTCAAAAATGTGTTGTACAGGAATAGTTCTAAATTTATTCGTAGGTCTGTTTTTACTCAAGAAAGGCTCATACTGTAACATTAACTAGGTAGATCTAGACGTATACTTGCAAAATATTTTTTTTGTAATATTGATGCATTAAATGATATTTACTAAGCACAAATGCTGTACAACACTTTAACGAACACGACTGTACATGTTACACACTGAAATCATCTACTAATTCAAAATATGTCCCTTTAAACCCTTTTCACGATCCTGCCAAGAAGAAACACGTGATTACCTGATTACGTGATTGTGGTTGCCATAGCAGCATTAACGCCCACGGGCGGAAGGTAGATTAGCTTGGGCAACAGCTGAACCGCGATCAAAGTGAACAAATGCGCATCAAACTTTGCTGGCAATGCGATAGTTGCAGCTCGAGACACTTGTGGACTTGTGCATTGAGGCAATGAATGACTGTGTGTTTAGGACAATCTGCAGCCCTTGTCGGTCAGCAGTTCCGACAGGGCTCGACTGAAAAGGAAACGGAAGCTAATGCGTCAACATTCTATTGTGCGGGGTTGCCAAATCTATAGATTTTTTTCTTAGATCTAGAAACATTTCAGTTCGTGAAGTAAAACCCAACCTGAACCTAGAGAAATTGCATTGAGCCTATTGCGTTACGGTAATGAATTAGTGTGTGTTCAGTACAATATGCAGCTTTTACCAGCCTACAGCTGTTCTGACCAGTGCTGAATCCAAGGGGGGGGGGGGGGAATTCCCACCCGGGCAGTACAAAATTCCCTCCCGGAAACATTACCACTTCATATTCGTGTTTTTTTATCTAGAAAAGAATGGGTGGATTGCGCGGGAATAGATAAAAATACCCCCAGACGTTTCATCCCTCCCCCCCGCGGAGTAATCAGTCTGAATTCAACGCTGGTTCTGACAATGGCCGCCAGGAAACCGAGCTGGCGTAATGTCAACATTGTCAACTCCAGTCGCGAAACTGCATTATATTGAGCGCTGTTGCCAAACGCATAGCATATCCCTATATTTAGAAACATTTCAACTCTCTATTGTGTTACAATGTTACAAACACTATACTGATGTGATATGAATACGTGTGCCTTCAGAATAATCTCCAGCTTTAATCAGTCCGTAGCTGGTTCTGATAGTGGCCAACTGGAAATCAGTTTCCACGCTGACGTAATATCAGTCCCAGTTTCAAATAGGTTACCAACATTGAGACGATGCTGCCCCGAAGAAAATAATTTTGGAGGGGGGGGGGGAGTAGGGGATAAAATTAACAAAAAGATCAATATGAAATAGTTTCTAAATTTATAAATACATATATAATTTCAAAATTTTTATTATTTTTAAAGTAGCATATGAAAAAAAAATTTACCCCTCCATGGCGACATTAAATTTGAACAAGACGTCTCGTACTCCTTTAAATAATGATTTGCCTTTTTTATCCCTTGGTTAGCTCAGTGAACATTAAGTTCTTATAATATGTCAGTTATCACTATCTGCCAAAACAGGAGTCTGGTTCCCTAGTAGTGCTGGTCGGACTGAAACTTAAGTTTAAACAGTGAACAAGAAAAGCCGATTTTTTTATATTGACCTCAAAAACAAATAAAAACGCAAAGAAAACGCACAGAAACACAAAAGAAATATAAGAAAATAGAATTAACTTTTAAAACAACTTACGTGCGATGTAGCTTGAGGCTATACTCGCAGGCATGTTGCAAACTTGAACAACGTAAAACATCAAAAATAACATTGAAATAATTGTGTTTAAAAGAACGCAAATGTGAAAATGTTTAACAAAAACACAAATGTTAAAATTGCCTGAAGTCGATAGTTATTTAAGGCCGGCCCTGTTTAAATTGAAATGCAAGCCACACACATATTATTGTATTGGCTAATAAAATTCGTTCCTTAGCGTTTCCAAAAGCTTGCAGTTGAACGCCACCTTATCACGCCGACCTAAAAACATTTTATCTAAAAGTGGCTGCTGTATACCATAGGAGACGGCAGGCTTCGATTGCATCACTCGCTCCTGGCGAACATGATGCTGGGAACCCCCGATTTTATGCAGGCCTCGAAAGGGTAGTTCTCAAAATTTACGCTTCAAATGAGCCTTTAAATATAGCACAATGGGTGTACTTATATGTACACTTGGAAAATGCGTTTTCGGAATTTATAAACGCTGGTTTGCTGCACTTTAATCCTGTTTGCAGTAAACGCTGGCTGCCAGGCTCTTTCAGGCCGCTTGAAAATAACTTATATTGCCCTGAGCGAATTCACGTACTATACTTTCGAGTCGAACAAACCCATGAAGCTCTCAGAAGGGGCTGCGTGCGAATGCCGACTTCTTTGTTAAATTTGCGTGACTTGAAAATACCCACATCCCGCGTACAGGTGTTTCTTGCTACACTCGCGAAAACTAAAATTCACAATACACATTCAGCGCAGGAACGACTTAGCGAACATTTGCTTACATAAAATACAATATTAGATCTAATAATAGAACACAGGAAACACAACTTGGCCTCTACATTCAAGCATGAAAATAAACATCGGTGTGGGATGCAGCTGGCCCGTTACACATAGCATAATTTTCGGCCTTTGTAAATCATAGAAATAAAGAACCAAACTATTCTTTACATTCCATTTAAATCCAACTTTAAAAATCTATCTTGGAAGTTAAGTAAACCATTACAAAACTACTTTTTTCTTAAAATTGTATTTTTTGTCTCTTTGGTCACTTTCTACCAATGACTTCTGCTCTGGAGCTTTTAAATAGATGTACACATTTTTGCACTCCATGTATATATGGACCTTTAGTTAACCAGAAGAATTTTATTGAAAACCCAAAGCCCGAAAAATTATTGCCAAACCCGAAGTCTTCGGGTCAAAATGATAGTGTTGCCAACCCTAGTTTCAAACCTGTATTTCATTGAGCGTTGTTGCCAAATGTGTAGCATTTCCCTTAGATTTAGAAACATTCTAGCTCGTGACGTAAAAGGAAACCCAAATCTAAAGAAAGTGTATTGGTCCTATGGCGTTATAAATACTGTATTGATGTAATGAATGTGTTCAGGACAATATGCAACTTTAATCAGTGTACAGGTGATTCTAATAGTGATTAGTATCCAGGCTGACGTAATGTCAACTCTAGTTTCCAAACTGTATTCTACTGAGCGTCGATGACAAATGTATAGTTTTTTTTATCGGTCTACAGCTGGTTTTGATAGTGCTCGACTGGAAACTAGTATTTAATCTGACAATATCAAAACTGCATTCTAGTGAACATAACAAAGTCCATGACATGCCACAAATACTTAAGAGAGTTAGAGAAGAT